>LPNX010507789.1:63601-127458 GCA_001517045.1 Pseudotsuga menziesii
CCAACTTAATTCCCTACACGGGTATTCCGTGTCCAAACGGTTGTTATTGGATATTGTTGTTTTAAAAATTTAGCATATGGGTTCTTGTTGTTTTAAACGGTTGTCTAGCTTGCTCTTTACCTGCAGACTAAGAAGAGGGAAGGAAGGCTAATGAGTGAAGAATTCAGTCACTTCCTTTACTGGCACGATGGAAGAAGCTCGGTTCCGGCATGCGGCTTTGATAGGCGTCCAATTTGGCCTTGCATCGTCCAGAGAAATTGTAAGTGGATGTACGAAATAGAGAAGAATAATGGGAAATCAGGTTCTTGTTTACTGCAATTCTGAGGAAAATAATATATTTTAACTCTGTTAAAAATCATTTTCATGCCAATTCAGTTGGAAAGCACCTTTGAAGTTTGAATGTGTATGCATGCTAGTATTCAAGTTAAAAAAAATATAGCACTTGTTTTACTTTTTTGGGGTCGGGAGTACACTTTTAACCAGGTATCCGCCTTAACGACTCTCTCATCCTAGTTTATGATATTACCAGGCGTCGAACCTTTGAAAATGTGAAGAAATGGCTGAAGGAACTTAGGGACCATACTAATTCCAACCCAATAATAATGCTAATAGGCAACAAATCTGATTTACAACATTTATGCATTGTATCGACAGAATATGCTCGAAATTTTGCTGAGAAGGAAGGTCTACTTTTTATGGAGACATCAGCATTTAAAGCTACAAATGTTGATAAAGCCTTGCAAATAATCCTGCAAGAAATACATCGAGAATTCAGTGAGAAGGAACTTCATTCAGAGGAATAAAAAAGTGTGAGTTCTGAAGATGGGAAACCTACTTTTGGTGCAGACTAGGACGAATATACAGAGGAAGGGTTGTTGTTTGTAGTACTAACTGTGGTACAGAAAAAATAGCCTAAGCAAGAAAGGGTTTTGCTTGATATTCATCAAAAGGAGCTGGTAGTAAACAAGAGAAATACTCATTGCAAGGGATGGCATGGATATCTTGAAGGGTGGTCGTTTATAACAGAAACTTGGGGTGGTCGTTTATAGCAGAAACTATATGGCTAAATTCGATGAGGTTCTCTTGAGGCTAGTGGCTTGTATATATTTCTTATTGGTAAGTAGTGGTGGCCACTTTCGGTTATATTTCTTTATTGTATGCTACTTGTCCATTTCAAGCAATGTAAAGTGATTCAAGATGGGTTTTGTTTATATTGTGCCATACACCATGAAGCCTTATTTTTTTAGTATAATTGCCTTATTCTTTTAGTATAATCTATAACATAGGGGAAGAACAAAATTTGAGTTTGGTACCAATATTTTAAGGATAAGACTTTGGTTTGGTTAGAAATTAGAATAGAACAACGTATTTGCTTCTAGGTACCATAAAAAGAAACTATATGAAATAAATTTAACCAAATAGAAACTCAGAAGCAAGATTCACAGACTACATAAATAAATACAACTACAGTTTTGGGCCTGTTAAATTTGAATTGTTGGCCTCTATGCCAGGCCAGTTGGTCTGTTCCAGCTTCTACTACACAAGTAGTATATAGTCGTGTATCCTTTAAAGATTTGAATCGACTAGCTGGTTAATGCACCTTACTCCTCATAACCTGGACTAGACTGGGATTTTTCTATGTTATTTTTCTTTTTGCCTTTATACCTTGGGTTTGCATTCTACTTGTTACTTTAGGATAATGTGACATAGGACTGTGTAGACCCGATAAATTTAAGGTTTTGCTACAGAAAACTCACAATTTTACATAGGTCTCAAGTTGGAGTTCTCGCCCTCAAAGTGGCAGAAAAATCCTTTCCGATCTCTGGACGAAGAAAACCTCAACCCTGCACCAGCATATTCCGACTGCTTACCTGCACATGCTCCACCTGCATGGTGCACCTAGCAACATCGACTCTCTTTCAATTATTTTTAGAGTTTACATTCTTTGTTAAATCCAATAGCCAGAGGATACCATTGAATATTTCATATAATTCCATGCTCATGTAATAAATAGTTGTTCTAGTACAATCTCATAGCTTCTAAGTTATAAATTTATTTATTGTATAGATAATGCTTATCAAGCTGAGTGGAACAAGCCTCTCTTCACGCCATTGTAGATCAGATTTATAATTCCTATACTACATAAGCCAAGCCATTGTAATTAAGATAAAAACGTATTAAATCTCGCATTGAAAATGAAATCTTAATTAAAGAAATATAATGGGCTCAATCTCTCATTGATTGTTTGGACTGGTAATTGGCACACAGGTTTGCACTAATTATGATGTATGTTGTTATTAATAACGTAAACAAATATATTTATGACATTTGCTTTTACATTATTTATGATGATTGTGGTTAATATCTACTAAAACTAAATAATTTCGTAGATTTGGTCTATTAAACTTAAAATAATTAATTAAAAAAGTAAAAAATTTAAAATCTTCTGCTACAAAGTGATAGACTAAGGCTCATAAAAGCAAAGACTCTACCTTCAAGCTTAGGATACTGCATTTTAATGGCAACTGGCTAAGTTTTGGCCACTGCCCAGGCCCACAAAATTTAGACAAGCCAATGTTTATGTTTACCTTTAATGTTTAATGTTAATGTTAATTTTTTTTGGAGTGGAATTCAATCAAAATTGATAATAAGTTAAGTTACTCATTGATTATAATTTTGATAGTAAAAGTGAATTCAACATTTTCATTTTTTAGTAGAATTTAATCAAAATTTATAATAAGTTACGTTACTCATTAATAAAATTGATAATAAGTTAAGTTACTCATTAATTGGAATTTTGATAATAAAAATGAATTCAACATTTTCATTTTTTAGTAGAATTTAATCAAAATTAATAATAAGTTAAGTTACTCATTAATAAAATTGATACTAAGTTATGTTACTCATTAATTGGAATTTTGATAATAAAAATGAATTTAACATTTTCACAAACCTTCAATTGGTAATTCCTGTCCAATTTTCAATTGGTAATGATTTGTACTATGTCCACAATTTCAACGAAGAAAAACACACATTTCAACATGTAGCAGTCGCTCAATGATTTCTCTTCATGATTCAATCTATTATAAATAACAATCTATGGTAACTGCTTTGAGAGGCTTGGAAAGTGGACAAAGGGGCAAATGACCTTGGCTGAAACGCAGAGGAGGCGAACTTGGCTCGAGGATGCATGTGGTATCCACACAATTTACAAATCTGGAGGATGCATGTGGTGAACTTTTTATCCACACAATTAACAAATCTAAAACCGACAGTATACTCCTTCTCATATGGTGAATATTATTCATGGCTCTTATAGGAGAAGATGCAGTCTTACTTTTCTTCACAACGCAGACAGCCACTTCCTCAATGTCGATATTGGACATATTTTGTTTTACATTCTTCTCGCGGCCATACCTCATGCTCATGAACTCCGTTTTATGGCTTCAAAATTCATGGGCTGTTATCCAATTCAAAGTTAAATGAATTCTCCACAAAAATAAAATTATTATGCCATTTTTTAGTCACTTTACTTTCAACATAAAAATTATTATTTCTCCAAATTTTTATCCCCTATCACTTCACTGTTTGCTCAACTTTCATATAAAAAACGGTTTGATTTGATTCTTGTAAATGAGACAGGCTCTCCTTTTCATATAAATAAAATCCTTTCAGGTAAATAAAAAAAACCATTTTTCATATATTCAAGAATGAATCAGATAATCTTTGAAATAAATTCTTTTACTCAGATTTACCAGCAACGCATTTTCATTTTTAGTAGAATTTAATCAAAATTGATAATAAGTTAGGTTACTCATTACTTGGAATTTTGATAATAAAAATAAATTCGGCATTTTCACAAACCTTCCAAATTTCTAAACTTCATAGGTGTAAACTAAATCTTGAAATTTTTCTACCAGATTTATTAAACTAAATCTTGAAATTTTTCTACTAGATTTATTCAAAATAATATCTAAAAAATCCACTCATTCCAACTCAATTCTTAGAATATTTAAACTAAAACTAAGAGTATATGTTTCCTCTACATCACCTAAAAATACAATTTCGTCCATTTCAAACTCTGTAGGTTTTGGTTACATGTAAATCATTAAATAAAAAAATAAAGAGTAATGCAACATAATTCATTCAATCACAAGAGTTTCTCCCAGTATTCACTTTAACGCACATTATAGTATAGAGTTTACAATCCGAAAAACATAAAATTTGTTTTAATGCTCAATGAAGGGAAGGTGGAAAACTGTAGTATGCATGAAAATATTTTAAGACCTTGAAGGCTTCTGGCATCAAACAGTGAGCTAAAATCCTTTACTAACGGCCATGAATGTGCTAATGAAGGAAACAACATTACAGATCAGTTTGCACACATCTACAGGAGCCATGGTCATAGCCATCACATGTATTATTTTTAAAAGTAATACTATAAATAATAACTAAAATATATTTTAATATTAATTTTAAATAAAATATTTCAATATCTATCCTACAAAGAAACCAAAAACCTATATATACATAAAAGGTCTTTCCTTTGAGCTAGTGATTAATGAAGAAGTTCATGTACATGTCCATCATGGTGAAGATGAAGACAATAGTGCCTTTGAAAGTATGGATCACCCTTTGAAAGTATGGATCACACTGAGAAGATGCAATTTAAGGACAAAATTAACAAGTTTATTCAAGATTCATGGAGAGAGCTAGTGATTAATGACTAAGTTCATGTACATGTCCATCATGGTGAACATGAAGACAATAGTGCCTTTGAAAGTATGGATCACACTAAGAAGATGCAATTTAAAGACAAACTTAACAAGTTTATTCAAGATTCATGGAGAGGATAGTTAGAATTAATAATAATTTGAGATAATTTTTATGAGTTGGAGTTGTGAGTTAAAATTTAACAAGGAAATGGATCAATGATAATTAATCATCATAAATAAAGAGTTAATTAAGTAATTAAAAAACAAGATGAGTTAACATTGAAACCCAAAACTTATGAAAATTCAAACGAATCTTTAAACTCATCAACTACAACTTACAAAGAGATTAAGGTAGAACAAGTCAAACCAATAGATTTAAACTACAATGATTGAAAATAAGTCACTACAAAATAAATAAACTATTAGCTTCAAGCTTATGCACCCAACAAAATATAAATGAAGAAGAGGTATATCAAAATGAAACAATTAATCTAAAAGACCTAATACAACAACTAATAGAAAAATATGTTCAACCACATCTCAAAAAGGTTGGCAAGCTCCACCTTCAAATAAAAGGCAAAATAAATTTTATAGTTACACATGTAACCATCATGGGAAAATCACAACCTACGTGAACCTTAAAGAAGTGATAAATGGCATATAATTGTAATGGTATTCATAGATTAGTCAAAGTTGCATTTACATTAACATATCCAACTCTAATATTTAAACTTTTGCTATTATGCACTATTATGTTTCTTGCAAATAGTATTGTATTGCCACAGATGATGCATGGTTGTCAATGCCCAATGGTAGAATTTTATTTCCCTTGCTTTCATAGTTTAATGCACTTGAATGCTCTTGCAATTTGTCTTCTTACTCTTCCCATCCCATACATTTTCTCATCTCTCAAAAGCATGTGACAATGTTGGGGACATTGCCGCCACGTGGCTCTTGTTACCAAGTGCTACATCATCTAACTTGATCTTAAAATTTAAAAAGTGTAGTCCTAATATATTTTAGTGGAAACTTATTTTAATCCTAAATTTAGGAAGAACATAAATGTTAAATGTTAAATGAAAATTTTTAAACGTTAAATTTATAAAATTAAAATGGATTATATTTATGTGTTTGTATATATTTTGTTGGTTTTTATTAATATTAATTAATCTTTTTTAACAAGTCAACGATCATTAAATAATAAAAGATACATACATCAAAAAATAGTTAAGAGTAAATTATACATATAGTTAAAATGAGGCTAAATATAATTATTTAGTTTCCTATTTTTTAATGATTAATATATTTAAATAATATATTATGATTTGGACTTATTTCAACATAATTGTAGATTGTATAATTTGGTATTTACATTGTTGAATTTATTATATATTCAAAAAATTAATTTAAGTTTAATGAAAAATTGCATTTTGATCAAAGATTGTATTATTTGATACTAAATTGTATAATTTTATGACTACATTGATTTAGTATCCTTTTGATAATGTTATTTATATATAAAGATTTGTA
The DNA here is from genome assembly GCA_001517045.1 of Pseudotsuga menziesii. Classification (NCBI taxonomy): domain Eukaryota; kingdom Viridiplantae; phylum Streptophyta; class Pinopsida; order Pinales; family Pinaceae; genus Pseudotsuga; species Pseudotsuga menziesii. The sequence continues at coordinate 69,847 of LPNX010507789.1, forward strand.
TCCCTATATCCAGTGGCTAAGAGGTAACATGGGGCTTTGACATGGTTGCATCAAATCACTAGGATTGATCAGACACCTAGAACGACGAATAAGATAGCTGGCAGAGAGGAAGGATTCCCCACTCATGTGGAAATGTTGTCTCCTATAGACGAAAATGATGGGTGATCATGGAGGTAAGGAAGGCAGTGCCAATGGGAGAAGAATAGAGTTGGAGCATAACTAGAGCTCCACGATGGAAACTAGCCCCTTGTATGCAACCATTATGATGTGGTTTCAACTGTGATCGCAACATTTCATTAAAGGAGACGATAAGGATGAGGGACATGATCTTGGAACCACATCACCTATATTTTATCTCATTGTAAGGGTAGGTCTTCACACTTCCCTTAGAATTAGAACATATATGTTGCCTTTCTGGTAGACAAGCGTCGTAAGAGAAGGCACAAAGCAGGTTGCATTAGGTCTTTGTCCAAGAGAGTTGCTCGACTCAAGAGATTTTGTTCTTTTGCACACCTAGCAATCTATGGTGTCTAGAACAAATCTTGTTTCAATGGTCCTGGCCGGGCAGTGAGATAGTGAAGGGAAACACATAAAGAGAGGTCAAAAAAGCCAAGGAAAAACACACATGTCAAGCATCATTCAAGAAGCCAAGGCCACGAAATAGGTTTACACCAACATTGTCTCGGCCCCAACACAATGTTTAATTGATGATAAGGAAACCTAGGTGGATTGTGGGTAGGCTACGGTTGGAATGGAGGAAATTCAAGTAGATGTTGTGAAGGTGAATAATGATGTTGGAAATTCCATAGCTCGAACATTAAACTCATGAAGACTATCACCCTATACTAGCAGATGAAGACTCTTTTGAGAAAGGCACTCATAGATAAAAAGGAGGAAAAAAAGGAGATCATGCTTCTGAATACTGAAACTCAACAACAATTTAGAAGGGTAGAGCACACACTCAAATTGAAAGCCAAACCCTAAATTAAGTTGGGTGCCAAATTTATGAGTTACCTAAAGTCATAACACGTATGATATTGAAAGAACAAGATTTAACAAGGCAAACCAGTTTGGCTCTCGAAAAGCCAGATGTCCACAGCATGATTATTTCTTATCATACTTAGCTCTAATTCTCTGACAATTTTTTACTTTTTCCTTAGTTTCTTAGGATCCTTTTGTTTGGATTATGAACCCTATTGCTATTTCAGGCTATGCGCTTATAGGTTTTTTAACATTAAATACCTTGGTAGTTGCTTTAATTTTTGGAGTTATAAGTAAAAGTTTTAAATTTGGACCTCAATATAAAAATGTGATTAAACTCTTGTTCTATGTCTAGTCTAGCTTCCCTAGGAACATGCCAACCACCTCATACTCTATATTTTTTACTTCTAACTAACTAACTAACTAACTAACTATATAGAGAGAGATGCAAATGATTGTTATTTATCCCACATTAAATTTATAAATTTATTATTACTTATATTTTTAGTTACATATAGCATATTATAGTGAGATTGACATCTTCACAAGTGAATACATGTCATGGTCTTTTTAATACTATGCTATAGAATCTTTAAAAAAAAAACCTTGTTCCTTGTTATTCCATAGAATCAAAGAGAACAAAGTCTATACAATTCACAAAACAAATTAAAAAAACATGGACTATATGGACAACGAGTTTCAAGGTCATCATGGAGATTTAACATCTCCAATAGATTGATATCGGCCATGACTAGAGGCGTTATCCCCAGTTATTGACCTAGTTCCTATGGTGATTGACCGAGGCGTAGATCCATGAGTTGTTCCAACTTAATACCATCTATACAAGGCGTAGATTCAATTCCATTGGGAGATGCAAATCCTTAAGTATAAATACTAGCAGTTGAAGCACAAATTGTCTAGGTTTGTTGACCAGAAAAGGTAGAAGATGGGGATTTATATGCGGATTGGCATAGATAGTAAGATCTAGATTGAGATAAAGATTAAACAAGATATAGAAGATGTCACGTCAGGGTGGGGTTGTCTTGACTAGAAGGTGGAGTTTGCTCAACCAGCCTCATGAATGAGAGAAAAGAGGTATGCATGGGTCTTACATGCAACATGTGACCACGTGTCTTCTTTGTTCAGAGCAGGTGTGAAATTTCAGTTGCAATAATATTCTCAACGTTCTTGGACGACGCCTAGCTTGAAAGAAATAATGAATAAAATGAATTGTCCAATGCACCATATCTAGAATAATATGAAACCTGATATTGCATCTAAATCAGCTGACGTATGCCTGCAGTCGGGGGGTGGGTAACAAAAAATGAGGCAGACGTCAGCTTTTGATAACAAATAAATAGTAATTTAAAAAATCTGTTTTTAAAAATTGTATTTAATATCATCAATGTTAAAACTATAGTTAAGCCCTTGGTCGTTGAACTGATGCCATCGATCAAATACTATATGTGGAGGACATAATAATTTACGATAAAATGTATGAAGATGTAACTTATAATTTTAAAACATTGAAAACTATAAGTTATCTAAATTGTGCATTCTCTTGACAAGAGTACCGAGTGTCCTTGTTGTAGTTGGTTATAATTTCATCACATGTATTAAGTTTGATTAAAGTGATTAATTCAATATATGATTACAATGATTAATCAAAACCTATAATATACTAGAAGGAAATTAATTTTGAAGGAAATTATAATATATTTGAATTTTTTTTAAAGTGACTTGGATAATTACCATAACCACATTAATTAATTAATGATGGTGTAGTCTAAACAGTATACATTTTCAGTTTTTTTAGTACTTTTTTAATAGTCTTTTATTTGGAGTTTTGTTAGATATTTGTAAAATTCTTAAAATCAAATATATTTGCTTTGAAAATTTTATAATCTAGAAGCAATTGGAGTGTTTGAGGGGGCTCCATTAATTAATTAATATGGTTGATATAGAGATTGTTTCTTTCCCCACCTTAGCCTTACAGCACTTATATTATGCAATTTCCACTACCCAGTAGTCTATTTGTTTTTTGTAAAATCAAAATTTGGAAGAGTTCAAATTGTGTCCGTGAATCCATAAATAGCTTCAACCCTGTCAAATACTCCCATGACACCCATATTATGTAATTTCATCGCTAATATAGATGATTTAAAGTTTTTTTTTTTACAAATTTTAAATTGGACTACCTACAAAACAAAACGAAAAAAATACTTAAAAAAATAGAATATTTAGACTACATCTTTTCACAACTAATATAATTGACTCTAATTTTTTTTTAAAGATTTCTAATGGAAATTCAAACAAAATAAACAACAAAATATCTGATATCGATTAAGCAGGACACTAGTCCTGCCCATCAAAACAAACAACCATTCTTAATAAACATGTATGTTCTAGTCATCCAATAGACCAACAGCGAAATCAACTCTTGACTTCACTATTGATCAGTTGGATGACTTGAACATACATGTTTTTTAAGCTCAGGTAAAACAAACTACAGCTATATGCTTTCAAACGTCTTTTCATTACAAGACTCCACCTCGCACTCGCGAGGAAATGAATCTGAGCTTAAAAAACATGTATGTTCAGGCCATCCAACGGACCAACAGCGAAGTCAACCGTTGACTTTGCTGTTAGTCTGTTAGATGGCCTAAACGTACATGTTCGTTAAGGACAATGATCCATTTGCTGTGCCGGATGCTCTTCATAATGACCTGAGAACGAGTGCAAGCATGTATTTCCTTGCAGCTGTCTGTTCCAAAACTCTTGGTAATATTCCTTGTACGTGAAGCTTCTAAACACTGCAGGATGCTCCGCGTCAGTTAATGACGTTGCAGGAGCGATGACGGCCATCCGTTTGCTGTGCCGGATGCTCTTCATAATGACCTGAGAACGAGTGCAAGCATGTATTTCCTTGCAGCTGTCTGTTCCAAAACTCTTGGTAATATTCCTTGTACGTGAAGCTTCTAAACACAGCAGGATGCTCCGCGTCAGTTAATGACGTTGCAGGAGCGATGACGGCATCAGGAGAAGGGCAGTAAAAAGTGGGGATTGAAATGCGTGCTCTTGAAGAGCTCACCACAGCACGATGCAACACACTCCTGTATCTTCCATTGCTCAGAACCTGCACATACACAGTTCCATGCCAACTTTAGTTATTTCGACGTCATAGCATTGATTCTACAAATGAAAAATTAAATCAGAAGAGGAGATTAATTGGGGGTGCCAAGCAGATTGATGGAACCTGTAATTGATCACCCAGGTTGATAACAAAAGAATTTGGAATGGGGTTGACAGCAACCCATTGCCCATTGTTGAGCACTTGTAAACCAGGCACTTCATCTTGAAGAAGAAGAGTGAGGACATTGGGATCTGAATGGGCTGGTAAACCGAATGTAAGCTCGGGATTGGGGCACTTGGGATAGTAGTTTATAGCCATGTGTTGCTCGTGTTTTCCCAGTGCTTTGTCTAGGAAGTCGGCCTCGAGTCCCAGGCTCTCCGATATTGCCTCAAGCAGCCTCAGAGCAACTGCCCTTACTTCTCTGCAATACAGACTGCACACTTCTCTGCCATATTCATCAAAACCTCTGTTATCAACAATATTATTGGAAAAGACTGTACAATATGCAATTCAAAGTAATTGAGAAGGGATTTCTATGCAAACAATCCAGGTTTAAATTGACGTGTTTATAGAACCGCTGAGAAGATGTTTGAGTTCTTTCCAGTTCTCCATCAACAAAAAGACATGGGGCAAATCAAATTGATTAAACTGGGACATAATTTACCTATAACGATCAGGTTTTGAAGGCCAAGAGTAAACATGATCTTCCAAAGGATAACAATGATGTCTCAGGTAATCTCGCCAGTTGAAAACTTGTTCTTTGTGGATGTTGAAGCTGGTGGATAAACGTGTTTTTCTGGATGGATCGTCGGAATAGTATTCCTTTCGGTCTTCAATAGGCATTCTGAAAAATTCCTCCGCTACTTCCAACATTCTGTTGATCACCGCATCTGGAATCCCATGGTTGATTATCTGCATCCCATCCCAGCTTCAACTTGACATAATATTATGCACAAAACTTTATAAGGAGCTACGCCTATGAATTAAATTGTTATAAGATATATGAAAGCTAAATACCTGGAAGAAACCGTATTCAGCACAGGCCAGGCCAATTTGTCGAATAACCTGGGGTCTAGTGGAATCGCTTAAGAGACCTTGGAGATCCACGAGAGGTATGGCGTCCAAAGATACGATTACTTCCTCCAGTCTAGGTCGCTCGGTGGGAGGTCTGACGTAATGTTGTGGAATCTGAGAATAGTTAACTCCATTCGATATTAATGGCATTGATGCCTCAGGCTCTTTCTCGTTATTTTCAGTTGAGGAAGAGACCTTGTCCATCCGGTCAGTTGAGGAGGCGATCCCTGCGTTAATATTTCTATCTCAATGGAGGTATTTATAATCTTCTTTCGTGGGTTCCCACTTGTTTAAAGGCTAAAATTATTCAGGTTATTTAATGTCGTTACAGTACTCATGTTATCTATGGAATGTTATTAAATGTCAAACATCTTAAGATTCAAAGGGTAGCATTGTTGCTGTACTGGAATGGAGTTGGTTAAACTAAATTTACATTTTTTAAGGCAAGTTTTGCTGGAATTCAGCAACATGATGATTTGTTGTTGAAAATGAGATTTTTGGTGTTAAAATTGCAACTTTTATTATACAAATGGATTCAGGATCCTCAATTATACTTGGACATTTATATTAAGCAATTCCAATCACTGAAAACTACCATTTGAACAATTTCGACCTGATTTTGGCCAAAAAACTGGCCGGATTTTAGGTGCAAATGATCTAGAGTTTAGCTTACTACCTACAGTTTAAAGTTGGTTGAATTTCAAAAACAATTTTACATTCAACTAGTAACATATAATAGTATTAAATAAATTAGATGACTTGCTGCAAGGGTGAGCAATATTCAATCTGTTGCAGGTCATTTAATGTGTAGGTAGCAGCCGATTAGATCTCAATGCAGGTTTGATGTCTGTTGGATTCCAGCAGCTTGATATCCAATCTACAACAAAGCTGCTACCACCTCATTAAATGACCTACAACATACTGAATATTACTAACCTACATCTAATTAAATATTCATCATGTTGAAAGCTGCTATCAGCTCTGCACGACTGACCGAATGAATGTCTATGACGGTGCTGTGACGGTGGAGGAAAGATACGAAACCTTAGCGTAAATCTGACGAGTAGTATGTGATACTGGTACACAACGTCACGCTCATTGGTAGAAATTGGTACACAAAATCAGACACTCAAATCTGATGAGTAGTTTGTGGAAAAAAAAAGGTGTTATTTAAATGTTAATGGAACAAGACGGTTATTGCCTGATTCGATCAAATTACGAAATAGAGAGGTGGTTTACTATATAAATGTGGAAAAGATATAAAACCACAGATTATTCTAATGAGCACGACATATAGGCACCGGAGACAAATCAAAATGCGGAGGGATTGAGACATGTGATACTACAAATTTTATTATCTACCATGTATGTTAATAAGTTTTTTTAAACTTTTATTTAGAATAAAAGTCAAAATACACATATTATATAATAATAAAATATTTATTTAAAATAAAGTCAAAAAACATTCATTTAAAAAATATTTTACATGCAACAGAGTAATAAATGCTGTGACGGCTACATCGTGGACTGTTGGATCTCAATCTGTTTAAGATCCAACAGCTCACACTGCAGCCACCACAGCATTTATTACTATGCTGCATGTTGAATATTGTTCGCCATAACTATAATAACAGTCAAAAAGTTTTCTTGATTCTCCTCTTCATATAAAAGTCAAACGTCAAAACGTTTTCTTGATTCTCCACTTCAAATAAAAGTCAAAAGACGATGAAAGGAGGTCCATAAAAAACTCTATTTAAGAGACACATAATAACAAAAGTCTTAATGCCATGTTGATGGGGTTGAAGTTAGAGTTAACAATGGGACCCACATCATGCGAGACCACGGTAGTGGAGGTAGTTGTGTGATAGTTGCCCGAGGGATAAAAAAGCAGAGGTGGTGATATGGCGGTGAATATGCAGCCACGAGTGCGAAATCGCCATGTGTCAAAAATAAAATAATTTTTTTAATTTTCTAAGATGGCAAAATATATTATAATTCAGTGCAGTGGCCAATGTTGACGACAATCATCATTCATTTACTAAAAGTGAATGTGACTGGTTCATTACTTATTTTATTTTATTTCCAATAACTAGTTAATGGTTTATAAATAATGGATTTTTAATTGATCTTTGTTTCCTTCAATAGTTCCTCGACGACTTTGGATGTCTATCTTTATTTTCTTGCTGATCTTCACTTTGGTTCAACTAATATGAATCCTTTTCACTTTGTTTCATTCAATAATTCCTTTTGCAATTCATGGAATCTTCACTTTGGTTCAACTAATATGAATCCATTTCACTTTGTTTCATTCAATAATTCCTTTTGCAATTCATGGAATCTTCACTTTGGTTCAACTAATATGAATCCTTTTCACTCTGTTTCATTCAATAATTACTTTGCAATTCATGGAGTTATTTGTGTTCAGAGTAAATAAATTATAAATCTAATTTAAAATGCATTTCTTTTTATAAAAGATTGTATCTATAGACTTAAAATTTAATTTTGTTCAATAATATGTTTAAAACAAAAAATCTGTTTTTTTTAATACACAAACTGAAGTAATTATTGATTTTCTACATAAAACTTACTACATTTATGTAATCCCTACATTCTAACATGGTGTTATTATATAATTATATTTCTCTTATATTTATAATTATTTATTTAAAGAAAACTTTTTAAAATTTAAATAAAAATTAATTAAACATCACAATTTTCTTTTTTCCAAAATAATAAAATGTTTTTGTGTGATATAAGAACATGTTATGCTTATATATAATTTGATTATATACAAAGTTTAAACAAAAAAACTTGAATATATTCAAGTGGGAACGAAGATGGAGATTTGAAATATTTGCACATCAAGTTCTTATTTAGTTCCTACATTAAATTAAACCCATGACTACAAACTATATGAGTATGTTTCCGTAAGTAAAAAAATCCATTTTTTATTTTTTATTCAAATGGTGTCAAATGCATTGAAATCAAGATTGCATAAAAGATTTATTAATTCCTATGCATTGTTTTTAAGATGTTAGTGACACTTATCGAAGGATTGTTGTCAAAATTTTCTTTAGAACACGAAGAAATCGTTTTATAAAACATACTATTATCTTTTCTATATATGTATTTAGTAAATTTATATGTTAATTCAAGTTTTAAACAACTGCGATAGAATTAATCTCGATAGTACACTTGTCTCATCCTTGTCTGTGTAGATGAAAAAGCATAGGTCGTAATCCATCCCAAATCTCAAATTAAAGCGTTTATCAACGTAAATATAAAATAGCAACAACCATACTAATAAGATTAATATGTTAGGAATACCTCGACAGGTATATATTTGACAAATTGATAATTTTTTTGGTCGTGTCAAATATACCCCTGTCATATTGTTTCGAACATATTAATCTTATCAATATGGTTGTTGATATTATTTATCCCTTGGATAACCAACAATTCATTTTATGTGCTAGAGTTAAACCTACCAAAGCGACTAAATTTCAAGAAAAGCTATTGTGTTGGACTTAAACCTACCAAAATGACTCAATTGCGGGAACGAGTGTGATGTTTTCACGCCATTTTTTTACCATAATATTGATTAAATCTCAAAGGGGTGGAAGTCACGATTTTTCAGTAAATCCTGCGATATATTGAAAAATCTTTATTCACAATATCCATTACAATTTGCTCGATTCTTCATTTGATAAAAACACTCACTCCGATCCAAGCGGTTAAACATTGGAACAACGTGCCCAAGTGTGTTGCCACTTACATATTTTTGTTCTTTTTTCTCTCAATTTCATTCTCCTGCTTTGTGTTGAGATTACGGCATCGGGAGTCATTCTCCAGTCTTGTAATACTAAGACAGTAGGCTTGTGTAGTCCTACGAATATCCTCATATGATTGAGGTGGTGATGTTGTAAAGTCTTGTGAGTAATATCAAGATAGTAGGCTTGTGTAGTCCTACGAATATCCTCATATGATTGAGGTGGATAGTAGGCTTGTGTAGTCCTACGAATATCCTCATATGATTGAGGTGGTGATGTTGTAAAGTCTTGTGAGTAATATCAAGACAGTAGGCTTGTGCAGTCCTACGAATATCCTCATATGATTGAGGTGGACAGTAGGCTTGTGTAGCCCTACGAATATCCTCATATGATTGAGGTGTACGGTAGCCTTGTGTAGCCCTACGAATATCCTCATATGATTGAGGTGTACGGTAGGCTTGTGTAGCCCTACAAATATCCTCATATGATTGAGATGGACAGTACGCTTGTGTAGTCCTACGAATATCCTCATGTTGTGAGGTGGTGTGCTTTACTATGTAAAGTAGATATACTATGTGGTGTATGGCTAGTCATGGTCAACATTTGCTAGAAGTCTCATTTAGGGATTAGCTACCCCTAGAGTGATTTACTTTAGCATGTGACTATATGACCCGGGGCAATACATATGATCATAGGTTTGGAAACAATATTATGAGTATTATATGATAAAGATGATTATTTAATGAAAACACATATGGACCATGCAGAGATATTTAAAATAAGCACAGAGAAAGAGAGAGAACTTGAATTGCATATGTTTCCACCAAGTAAACTCGAATTGATTAGATATCAGTTGATTATTAGTTATGGTAAACAAGTTCAGTTAATTAAGGAATCAACTCCTTAATTTATGCAAGTGATTGTTGGAAATAAACACTGATGGAGAAGCACTAGTTTTGTTCGATTATAATTAGTTATTGTTCAGTTACATTTAGTTTAGTTCAGTTACATTCAATTCTATTCAGTTACATTCAGTTCAGTTTAGTTACATTCACTTCTGTTCAGTTACACTCAATTGTATGCAGTTACACTCAGTTGCATGTAGTTCCATTTAGTTCAGCTTAGTTAACAACTCAGTTAGAGTTAGTTAATTAATGGAAGGCACATATCTTCTTGTGGGAGATAATTATGGAGTGCCAGCTTGGCAACAGATCATGGGGGCGCATGATTGAAGATGAATCAGTGTTCAAAGTGTTAAAACAAGTTGTTGATACATGCAACCATTCTAGTTTTGTTTTAAAACCTAATTTGACTTGTTATTAAAGTGCTCTGCACTTGGCAAGTTAGATACGGTGTTCCATTCGGTCTCCACTCTCTAGTGCTCTCTGTGAAAGCAATCTGCTATTGTGTTGCAATCATTCTTTGCTACTAATCTATCATACTCTAAGATCATTTGCTAGGTTTTTTATCCTCTGAATCAGCAGAGGGTTTTCCTAGGGTATATAATGTGTTCTATGGTTTGATTTATGTCTTTGGATTATTGATGAGATTTATATGCACTGTTATTATGGATTAAAGTTTTAAAGTTCAAGTTTCTTCATGTTTTGCTCAATCACTAACACTTTGGAATTCAACGATAACCTTCTTTATTATCGCCTCCTCTCGCGCTTTAACTTCATCACTTAGTCCTCAAATCTCCCTTCTATTTCTTAGTATCTTGTGACTTTCAAGCACTAACGATTATAATTTGTTGCATACAATTGACAAGTCCAAAAGAATACAACGATCTGTTGGGAAATTATTTCACCAATAGAATATTAATGTGCAGCAAAGACAAAACAGTTGACGATAGACTTTGTTTATAAAACCAACCAATTCTGTACAATGTTCATGCTACTATAAAATTGTATCATTTTGCGAAATTTGTAAGGTGCAACGTTTTGAGCTCGGGATAAGCTTAATATGTGCCTTCTAGCTTTCTGTCTAAAATGAGGAAGGAAATACTCAGTTTGGATTATGTGGTAGCAATTTTGAAGCTTGCAACATAATGCTTATATGTTGTGAAATCACTCATGGTGTCTAGTTTGAAAAACATAACTTAACAACAAAAGGGAATGACTGGAGGCCAGCCACAACTACATGGTATGGCAGTCCAAATGGAGTATGGAAGAGATGATAAGGGAAATAAGCTATGTAGTCTTGGGGTTACTTATTTAACTTATAATTTATCTCATTTGTAGAATAATCTCATAGCTTTGAGAATACCATATGACACTGCTAGTGAATAATTTATAGTTATACTATTTATTTGTAACAGTTGGTGCACGTGGATATGGAACCCTAGTGAAACATAACCCTTTTCAATCAAAAATAGCTACAGGATGTCCATCCCTATTCAAAGGAGGGAAGGAATGCGGAGCATGCTATCAGGTATTTACATTGCATGATTTAATAAAGTAATTTGGCACCTTGTTGATGGGCCATGAGTTGATTAATGTATGGTGTGTCTAAGCAGGTGAAGTGTACAGAGAATGGCTTTTGTTCACAAACAGTGGTGACTATGGTGATTATAGATGAATGCCCTACTAGAATCTTCTCAGGTACTGGAAAAAGGCATTTTGATCTTAGTGGCACTTCCTTCACTGACATGGTATCTCCTAGTACAACTTCGACTCTGCTCAATGCTAAAGTCATTTTGATTTTGTTCTGATGGTAGGTATCTACTCCTACACCTCAATCAAGTAAATAAGAGGAATTTTGTAGAGCTGAATTCTAGGTTTCTTGTTATTTTATTATTCATGCATTTCTTCTTATGTTATGTTATTTATAGTGCACCTTGTGAGTATCCAGGAAAGAATATTGCATTCCATGTTAACGGAGGTGCCAATGCTTATTGGTTCGCTATCCTTATTTAATACAAAGACAGAGACAACGATATTCGAGTAGTCTATATAAAGAAAGTATGTTATTATACATTTCAGTTCAATTGTACTTTTGTGTATCGATCCATTATTGCAACTAGATTCATGTTTGAATTCTCACGTGTTGGGATGCATGTTGCATGCAAGAAACTCTAATACATGGCAAGGAATGCAATAGACATGGGGTGCAAATTGGTATTTTAATAATGGCCCTTTACAATCTCTGTTCTCTATTCGCTTGCAGTCTCTTTCAACTGGAAGAACACTCGCTACAAACAATGTTATTCCTCAGAATTGGCAACCCAGTGCCACATACAGATCACTTGTCAACTATCATTAATTACAATCACATCTGGTGTTAATGCATATACAAATGTAATCATAGTTGATATCGTATATCTAAATATTAGCAGGAAATTGAGAATTTGCTATCCGTGGATGGAACCAAAAACTTAATTATAGGATGGTAGATAGATTCATTTCAATTTACTATATATGTTCGCGGCAGTCACGACTTGCGACTTGCAACTCATATTTCATATTTCTGAATCCAAACGCTTTTAATGGCTCTAATTAAACTTTAGACAAGACCGAAGGTCTATTTAGCATAGATATGACATTATAGTTACCAAGTTTGAGTTTCATAATACTAAAATAGTTAAAGTCTCCAATTTATAGTTAATTAGGGAAAAAAAAAGAATTCAAAAAAATAATAATTATATATTTTAAAATTCAAGATGGAAAATTAAAAAAAAAAAACAAGAAAATACATCATTGCAATTTTAATCCCCAATAATTTAACTACATTGACATTATCACCATAAAATCATGTTTAAAGTAACGCTTATTCCATTGAAGGATACAATATTCCATTTTCTATTGAAGGATACCAATTAAAATCATTGTGAATTTTTAGGGCTCTACATCTCAACACTATCATGCATTATACTATGAACATTTTAATGGTGTTAACATGAAAATTTGACAAATAAAAAGGAAATATGTGATACTCATACCTATATTTTGTTTGGCTTCCACGCGACAAAATTCGTGCTCCGCACTACACCAATTTTCCATTAATCATATGTACTGTAACCCCACCAGTATTCCATTACACTTGAGTGACCTATAAGGCTAAATGCAAAACACGTATCAATCTATCTCCTAACCTCCTTTAAAAAGAATAAAAAACCTAATTATATCTATATGGAAAACCAAAACATGTATTACGAATTGTATATTAGCTAGATGCCCAACTACGAGATGCTGGAGTTTATTAGAAGTTTGGAAGAGTTTATTAGGAATTTAGGAGTTCGACTCTTACATGACTACACATTCGCCAGTCCTAGATGCCAAATGCACTTCAAACTAAGCCGTAAGTGATTAGAGTTGAACTTAAGTTATTAGTTGTAGAATCATTGGAGTTAAGCTAATATTTGTATCCAATAATTAAGCTAATAGTTATCCAACATAACCGTGATTAAAGTTGAAGTTAAGCTAATAGTTGTAGAATCATTGGAGTTAAGCTAATAGTTAATTTAAAAGTTGATATATCAGCAATTGCAGTTCAAATAAAAGTCATTAGTGGAGTTGAAGTTAAGCTAATAGTTGTATCATCAATGGAATTAAGGTCATAATTGTATCTATTAATCAAATAGTTGTATCTAATAATAGAATAGTTGAAGTTGAAGTTTAATTTTTCCAACTGATATCTAATAGTTAATTTAAAAATTAATATTTCGACAATTGCAGTTAAAGTATAAGTTATGATTGGAGTTGACATTAAGCTAGTATTAATTGAATAGTTGTATCTAATAATTGAATAGTTGAAGTTGAGGTTTATTTTTTCCAACTATCATTTACTTATGAGATGTTAACCAAGATTTTTTTTTTGAAATTATTAATTATGAATTTTGTGAGACGTCCAATTATGAATTTTGAAATTATTAATCAATAATTTTAGACGAAATTATTAATTATGAATTATGGAAAACCTAAACATGTAATAGTAACTGTATATATATTAGCTAGATACCCAACTAAGAGATGCAAGAGTTTGAAGGAGTTTATTAGGAGTTCGAATGATTTTCTTATGAGTTCGACTCTTACATGACTACACATTAGCTAGACTCCTAGATGCCAAATGTAGTTGGACTAATCCTTAAGTGATTAGAGTTGAAGGGTGATTCCATGAAGGTGGGTAACACTTTTTGGCCAAATTTGGCGATGAAAACTTGATTTTTTACTCATGTGCTAGATAGAAGCCCTCGAAACACATACATGCCATGTGAATTTCGACTTGTAGTAAAAAAACAAATTGTAGAATATTATGTTGCCTTCCCAATGATATTTTTTAAAAAATATTCTGATGTCATTTAATGTGTGAAATTTTTCATTTAATGAACTATGTGACCTTTAAAATTTGAAGAAGTTAATAAGTGGCTCGTGTCCCTCCCAATAATTCAATCTTACATTAATAATATATATATATATATATATATATATACGAGCATGATCTAAACAAAATGCACTATGGTCTGCATATTTTTTTGTGACTTTATTACACAATATACAATTTTTTTTTTTGAAAGTGACCACATCTGATTTCAGCATCATTTTATACACATGTGTGTCCATCCCAGCTTTTTTTTCACTGTTTTCAAAAATTGAAAAACAAAAGATACCCTTTTGAAGACGACACGTCGATGTGTGGGTTGTGTATTTTTCAAAAAAAATTCAATGTGTATTTTTTACCCTGCGGATTTTTCTTTCAGTTCCTTCGCAGTTGTTGTCAGGTTTTCTAAGTGTAAGTTTTAGAAGTAATTAAAGAAAAAACCCATATGAATGCCAAAACACATGCATGATACCTCAATGGATAGAGGATTCGGTGATGAATCTATCGTTATGAACTCCGTTCAGTTGTTTTCCATGAATGGCAGCGTTTACACCCTTAGAAGACACCTAGAAACATTGATTTTCCTTTAAGAGGGATAATTCTCCGTTTTTCTGGCCCTTGATCGAGCTTTGTAGCTTGATCGAGGTCTTAACAGAACCTCGATCGAGGGTTTATCCAAACCTCGATCGAGGTTTTGTTAAATATTCGAAAAAAAAAGCTTTGTACATGACTACCAAGGTTTTATATCCACGCTCACCACCATGACTACCCTATCTAGAATATTATGCCCATGTAGGACATTTTAGAAATGGGCTTCTAGGATCCAACTAAGAAAATGGACATAAGGAATTTCAACATCATTTGATTCGACCAACTCTGCAAATAATCAATATTTTAGAAATTTAAACAAAAAAACAATCATGACATTACCAACTTATTCTACTAATAGACCTTTTGTCATTTTACTTGGAAACCAGAAGTCCCTGGTACAAACCGTGATGGGACCAAGGATTTGAGAAATGGATTGTTAAAAGCTTTTTATTGTTCATTAAACTACTTCATAACACAAAACAAGGCTGGAATGGAGCAGCAGTGGGGGGCGGGAATTGAAGATCAGAATTAGAGTTACAGAAATGTAGTGAAAGGTTTTAAATACTAAAAATACTTTGTTCCTTTGTATATAATTTTTAATTTTAAAAAACTACAATTAAGTGACGTAACTTTGAAAACACTAAGTTTTATCTTAATCGTCAAGATCTATTCCGCCCTGGGATCTGAGCTTTAAATATCTGTCACGAGGATCTATATCGTAGGTATCAGATCGTAGTCCTAAGAATCCAGGTGAAGTGGACACAACTCGGTTAAGTTTAGCTCATCAACTGAATTGCATGCATCATTTCCATAGTATTCATTTTGCATTGAACCAAAGAGAGCAATGATGCATGCCATTCAGTTGATGAGCTGAACTTAGGCGAGTTGTATCCATTCAACCTGGATTCTCAGGACTACGTTACGATACTTATGATATATATCCTCGGTTCAGATATTTAAATCCTAGAGCCCAAGGCAGAATAGAACATGATGATTAAGATAAAAAATAGTGTTAAATTTAGAGTCATATAACATAATTGTAGTTTTTTAAAATTAAAAATTATATACAAGGGAGCAAACTATTTTTAGTACCTTTAGAGAGATGAAAATGTGAGCATGAAAAAAAATATGACCTCATTTCCTTGGGTTATACCAATGTCCATTGTTTACTTTTCAAAATTGTTATTGTGTCACACATTTGCAATTAATCTTGCTAATAAGTTATTGAATGACATTAGAATTTACATCAATAACACATGACTAATTGTTTTGGTGTTTCATAATGCTAAGAGTGGAGGAAAATAAATAAAAGAAAATGTGTTATGGCAACTATGGGATCCGGAAAAAAAAAAGTATGGAAACTAAACATGATACTAATTCTCATTTCGACAAGAATTGAAAATGTTCAATGACATGAATTCAAATGGGGATTCAAATACAAGGTGTCCAAGCATCTTTTGGAAGACTTCATTAAATGAAACTTTACATGATGCATATGAAAATACAATGTCAATATCAAGCTATGAGTTCGATCAAGGTCTCTAAAACCATTGATCGAACGAGTTAGAGAAAAGCTCGATCGAGCTAGAAGCTTAATCGATTTTTTCAAAACTTTAACTAAAAACATATTCGAGTGTGCACACGAATATGGACACCCAAATATAATTAAAATCAAACATCTAGAATTAGTGATAATAAAATTAAATAAAACATAATTTCGACTATAAGAATGATACTTGAGGGTAATAGTACATACCTTGAAGAAAAAACAAGTAAATGCATTACTACTGTCACTTCCCCTAGATTTTATGTATAGATATTAGTTGTAGAGTAATATGAGTTATAGATGTGATTGATTGGAGTCATAGATGTGATTAATCACATCTATAACCCAATTACTCTACGACTAATATCCATTAAAGGAAGTTCATATCCATATCCAATTAAATGATGGACATGTTTCCTATTTATAGGCAATTAAAGACGCTCGATCGAAGTCTACTTTAACCCTTGATTGAACGTTTCTTAACCCTCTATCGAGGTTCCGCACCATCGACGGAGGGTTTACAAAAAGCTCAATCGAACGCTTTATAAATCCTCGATCGAGTTGTTAACACCTCGATTGAGGGTTTATTAAAAGCTTGATCGAGGTACATTTTTCCATTTTTTCCGAATTCGAAATGCCAAAAAATGTAACCCACCTCCGTGGATGCAGCCTGAAGTTAAGCTAATAGTTGTAGAATCATTCGAGTTAAGGTAATAGTTGTATCTAATAGTTAAGCTAATGTAACTATCCGATATAACTGTGAAGAACAAAGTTGATGTTAAGCTAATAGTTCTAGAATCATTGGAGTTAAGCTTATAGTTGTATCTAATAATATATGAAGATAAGCTTTTAGTTGTATCTAATAATTGAATAGTTGAAGATTAATTTAAGTTTTACAACTATCACTAATTGTACTTATCACATGTTAATTAAGCTATTTTTTTTTTGAAATTATTTTCATTAATTTTGCACCACTTCCATAGAATCAATCTGGATAATACACTTGTCTCATTCTCATTTAATCTTGGACGACGCCCATAAAATCAATCTGGACAGTACACTTGTCTCATGCTCATCGGTAAATGAAAAAACATAGATGGTTATCCACCCCAAAATTCTAAGATACATCAGTGTAATTATAATTAATATTAAACTTACATTATATTTGATATATAAAATTAAATTATTATGATAATGATGTGGTATTTAACTTATTTTTATTTTATATGATTTAATTAATTAATAATTAACTTTATTTGTTAATATAGATCAATTTTAATTTTGGAACCAGCAAAAAGAGATATCACTTTTTGTGAGTTGTAAATATTTTAATAAAAAACGATTTTGATTTTAATTATTTGATAAATATAAAAATAAAATGAATTTATAATATCTTTGTTATAACTTTTGGGTGTTATAATTTTTTTCTTAATATTTAATTTATTTAAATTCATAATAAATTTTAAACTACTTTGTTTTACTCTTTTATACTCACAAAAGTAATATATATATATATATATATATATATATATATATTTTGATAATGCAAATTGAAAAAATAATTTCGAAAAGTATAAAAAAAATTTGATACTTCACAACGTTATTATTATTATTATTAATTTTTAAAATAACTATGAAAGCTTATTTAATGACTTTCAACATTATCTTATTTATTTAATCTTTAAAAATATTATATTATGTTGTAAATTTTAATATAAACTAAATAATTTAATAATTATATCAAAAATATTTATTTATATATCTCACTCACATAAATTAAAAAAAAATCTCATTCTTAATTTTTTTATAAAATATTTAAAACTATTTATAAACCATTTTTATAACTTGCCAATATTTTTTAATAAAAGATATAAAGTTTTATAAACTATTGAAAATTTGATATAAAGATATTTGGTTTATAAATTTTAGATCAGTTAACCATTGAACTTTTTAATATCAAAATGTTGGAAGTTATAAAAATACTAGATTTGTTGTTTATTGTATGTAGCTTGAGTCTTTGAAAGGAATGATTGTTATCCTTTTCACTTAAGTTTAATTTTTGATAATGATGATGATTAACATCCACGAAGACCAAATTTGGTTTATCAGACCTTAAGAAAGATAATACTTGGTTTACTTTAAAATGTTTTTCTTGTGTTCAAAAAGCTTGCCAAGAAGCTTTCCAAGCTCACTATAGTTTTGGCAAGTTAGGAGGTCATAATTGTTTGTATTGTAGGAAATACTATGAAACTCAGATCTAATGTGGGTGTAAGCAGGGCACTCTAAGAGAAAGTGATTTTCATCCTCAACGTTCATAGACTCACATAGATGGCAAACCCTTTCCGCCCATGGAGTTTTAGGAATGACCAATTCCCTGTTTCGCTATGGAGTTTGTTCTAACCTTAGCTATATTAATTTTCTGTCATGAGCTAGTTACTATTGAGAGATACTTCTGATCTTCCAAATTAGGATTAATGACCTCCTTATAGTATCTTAATTTTCTCTTAACCGCTAAATTTTCCTCACACCACAACTTCTCTTTAAACTTAGAAGTAATAATATTTTTGACATTATCAATGTTCAACAAAATATCGTTTTCATCAATGCTCCAATGGTTTAACCAAGCCATGGTATCTTTACATCAACACCGCTTGAGGCGTAATTGGTTTTGACTTGAGTTTAAAGCAAATTTAGGAAGTCTCTTGTTTCCAATGTTATTTATCTTATGCTTGTACATTTAGTACCTAGTCATAGTCGTGCTCTCAATGAGGGAAAGACCCACTTCTATGAGGAGAATATAATAAATCATATTTCTTTTAATTTTGAGGTTATAAGTTATAAACCGCTTCTGGATTTGCTCAATATCCCTCCAAGATTCTCTAGAAATGTTGCACCCCCATACTTCAGAACCATATAAGATAACATGGATGACAAGTGTTTCAAAGAGGAACTTCTTTTTATCCCACATGACCAGATTGACTAATTTAAAGTTATTTTCAAGACCAAAATAAGTTGTCCACCCTCCATTAATCATTTTCTCAATGTTATAGTTCCAATTGATCTTGTGATGAATATGAATTCTGAGATAAGTTTGTAAGAAGTCACTTCCTCTAGATTTCTATTATCATAAATAAAATTTGCATAGGCGTCTTTCTTAGATTTTATAATCATGATTTTTGTCGTGTCCGTGTTAACAATCATACCCATGTTAGAGCAAAAATATTTAAGAATTCTTAATTGATTATCGAGATAAGAAGGACACATTGCCATAAAAACAATAGCATCGTCATAAAGTAGGAGGATGATAACTATCCTAGATAAGATTACATCGATGCAACCTGCCTCTTCTAAACACCTTTCTAGCTTATCAATCTAAATGCCAAAAAATGTAGGGGAGAGGGGACAACCTTGTCTAAAAGTCCAATATTACAATTTATATCCGTTGTCCACCCTTTATTATTCTTAAACATGACAATGACATTTTCGTATAACCTTATTGTGAAGCTCTAAACTCAAAAGAACCTTAAGCTTCTCTAACCTATTCTACAGGGCATGTTGAGTCCCTATGTATTGACTATGTCATAGTTTGACTAGAAATATAATTCTAGCCATATCTTGATTCTCTCGAATAACATATATTGACATATTTTTAATTACAACGTGACTTTTTAAAAAAAATTATCAAATTTAACATTTAAAAATAAAGCTGCTCCCAACAATACACCACTGAAGGAATGTCGGTGATGGTGGTGTGACGGTGGTGAAAGATATTGAATCACAGTCTACCAATCTGATGGGTAGTTTGTGGTGCACAAAGTCACTTGAAAAAAAAAATGTTAATGGGAGACAAAATATATAAAACCACATACCACTCTAATGAGTGAGCTAAAGTGACTCGAATACGCACCGACGGAGACACTCAAATTAATAGGTAGGGATTGAAATATGTGATCAATATGGGGCCACGTGTTGCCCAATAAAGTCCTTCAGTTTAAAGTATTTTCTCCACTGTCTCTTGGTACAGGCAGATATGGACCGTCCTTCAAACATATTTTAGTTCAAATTTATGACGTCATGACGAAAAATCTAGGTTACGTATGTAGAATAGCTAAAGTCATAATAAAAGTCAATAAGAAATCTGAGAGAATATATTAAAAAATCTGATTATTTAAGGGACACACAATAACAAAAGTTTTAATTATTCAATTTGGATTCCTCAAGTACCAAGTTCAAGCTTTCAATCTCCTTTCTAGTTTTGTTAGTTGTTGGTGCAGGCAATTTCACCTTACTTTGTTAATCTATTTTTAGTTTTTGTGTGTGTTTGAATTTTTATTGGTCTTTAGGTTTTTAAAAGATTATTTTTATCATTGATCATATTAATTAAAAATGGAAAGATAAAATATAATTTACATATATTATGAAAATTTTAAAATTTTCATAAAATATTTATGTTAAAGTGTTGTATTAATGTGACTTCAATGTTTTTAAAAGCTCATATCAATTAGGTATTATTAGCTTGTCCCACTAGGTATATATTCCAACTATTAACTATGTGAGTGGCCTTATAAATTCATGTTTGAAGGTAATTACTCAAAAACCAAAACAAACCTAGGCATATCCCTCTCTCTAACTTTGTTGAGCAAAGTGTCTCACCCCATTCATTGGTCCATGGGTTCTTCTCGCCCTAGTGTTGAATCATTGCGATCAAGATTGTCCAATTAAATTAAAATTAAACATAGAATTATGAGATAATCATATATAGTAAAACAAAATTTCAACTAGAAGAGTTATACTTAAAAGTTATATTAAATACCTTGGAGAGAAATCAGGTAAAACAACAAGACCACCACTATCTATATATTTTATCTGGGTTGCAGAGTAAATGGAGAGATTAATGTGACCGAAATAATGACAAATGAGAATAAAGGTTCTTTGATTTTGGTTTTTAATCACAAGTAATAATTATGAATTAAGGACACTTCTTTGTATTTTCCATAATTTCAGTAACATCTATAAACACCAATTATTCAAATATTTATCTATAACCTCTCTCTACTAGTCCTTCGTCGAGTTTCTATGCAATAGAGATGGTGAAATAAGCCTCGGTCTGATACTATTTTATAGTTATAATCGTTGTAGGCATTTGATCAAGCTTTTATAAAATTCGATCGGGCTCTCTCTAAATTCCTCGATTAACATTTAAAAGCTTGATTGAGGGTTAATAAAAATCGAGGGTTAATAAAAACCCTCAATTGACCTATTATGCTAGATTTGGGGTTCTACAAAACATCGTCCAAGAGCTTCAAAATAGCTCGATTGAGGGCTTAATTGAGTGCTTGACTGAGTTTATAGCTTGGCTAAGGGCTTGTATAAAGCACGGGTGATTCACTAGAGAGACAATATCATATCGCATTCATTCATATTGAGGGTTTGAATACTCTTAACAACATAAAAAATATATTGCCTTGTATTAAGGGGTCAAGAGGAGTTTTTAATTTGACAAAGTAATCCAAAAATTGAGTTTATTTTATTTGGTATGCTAAGAATAAAATTCAAAACGTGGGTTATATATATATGTTTCTCATATAAAGTCTTGTTGAATGCCTCCATGGTTGAATGCAAATCAACCCCTGCATTAAAAGAAAAAATGAATTTTAACCTCACATAAAATTGTTGTATATATAAAATATTTAATTTAAAATGATATTTTTATAATATTATAATTATGTGGATTTTTTTTATTAATTCTATTATATAGCTTTTAAATTTTATATATATATANTATGATTTTTTTTTATTTTTTTATTAAATAGTTTTTAAATGAAAATATTCATATTATTACATTAATTATATTATAATAAAATATTATTGATTGAAATATTATTTTGAATTGAAATTTAATTCCATAAATCCATTTTAAAAAATACCAAAGAATTAGATTATAACATTGGATCATACAAGTAAAAAATTGAAAATTTTTGTAGAATTTTCATACACAAACCTCTTCCCAATTAAATCAAATTACAAATATAATGAAATAGAATAATTCTCTACCCAAGAAAACTCAATAACCTGTTGGATCACTGGTGCTAAATTTATATGGGAGTGCCATTTAATTTATTTTAAGAATTTACATAGGAAATGAAGAGCATCTACTCTAATTTTGGACAAATTTTGATCTTGTAAAGATATCAAAAGGAGATCCATTTGTTCTGGAAGAATCTGTGTTCACTAAACTTGGAATACTTTAAGCATAAGAAGATATATGTACATAATTTATCCAAACAATAAAAGTGTTATTTTATCATATTTAACTTGCATTAAAACTCACACACAAATAGCTTTAAAAAAAAGAATAGAAAACATTTATTAATATTCTTAAAAATATTTTATAGAGCTTAATTTATTAAGCTTATAGAAAACATGAGCTCTCTATGGCTATACTTGTATTGACATGATATAAAATTGGTAGATTGGAAGATTGTGGTGTGAAACATTTGCAGTTCTCATATTTTCTAAGCATTGCATTGATTATTGGATTATAAGTCCTTTATATTCTTTGTTACATTGATCTCTTAATTGGATTGCATTTTACATGTACATTTCCTTCCCCATTATTATTTCATTGGGTCTTCAACTATCCAACGCCACAAACTGATCAGTAGCTCTTACAATCCTGTTGGGATCATTATTAGCATTATACTATGTAACAAATATAAAGTAAGATATTAATTAGATTAGTTAATTATTATATGAAAGGATGTAACATTTCATTCTACACGCTCAAGCCTATAAATGCGAGCTTCACTTGTAATTGTTATTCATCATATATATATATAATTCTTATTTATCATCCAACATGATAGTCAGATTCGATTATTAATGGAGCAACAGTAACAAATATAAAGTAAGATATTAATTAGATTAGTTAATTATTATATGAAAGGGTGTAACCTTTTATTTTACACGCTCAAGCCTATAAAGGCGAGCTTCACTTGTAATTGTTATTCATCATATATATATATATATATATATATATATATATATATATATATTTCATTATTAAAAATGATAATCGTATTTGACTAAGAGACCAATCGAATTAGGTTGCTCCATTTGGTATCAAAGCAAATTCGCTCCTTCTGCTTGAGCTCGGATTCGAGTCATCCTCACCTCGCCTCAGTCAACTCGTATCGCTCTTTTCTTCGTCCTGTCACAAGCTTCTACGTGAATCTCACAACCCATCTCTCCATTTTTCATTTACTACACCATCATTCACGTTCCTTGTACCAGTCCCTCTTCCGCCTCAAAACACTCCACCCATCCCATCTTTCGCGCTATCCCTTAACTCCATTCCCTCGCGCCTCCATCAACCACTCATCCATCCGCCACCTCCTCCATTCCCCAAATACTCCACACTCCACGTCACCTTCATCCTCCGCACTCGTCCTCCACCATCCGTTGCTCTAGTCTTGTCCTCCCGCGGGCATTTCGTTTCCCCCGCTCCACCCAATGCTACATCCTCCGCAGCCATCAAACTCCGCTTCTCCTCCACACCACTCTCCACTGCACCTGCTCCACCTCCCGTCACCACCCTCGCCAACTCTAACCTGCGCACCCAAGCTCCCCTTTGTGCACGTTCTGCCACCGCCAACCTTCCCTTACATCCTCGTTGTTTCTCCTCGAGCGATCCGCTCCTCCCCCACCGCCTGACTTCCTCTGCGCGTCCTCCTCTCCATGAGTTATTCCCATGCCCGTTGCTCATCAGCTTCCATCGCCGTCACTTCCACAACCTACACAAACCAAAAAACAAAAAAAAAAGTTAAATATTATAATATAACATTTCAATATAATATTATAATTTATAATATAATATAATATAATATTGTAATATATTTAAAAAAATCAAATACTATATATTATTATTACAATATTTGTTAAAAAAAACTATATACAAAATATTATATAGTTTATAATAATAATAATAATAATAATAAATTAATTAATATATTATTATTAAAAATTTCACTTTAAAAAGCCAAAATAGCGTTCTACAAACATCCATGGCATCTTATAGTAAGAGTGATGAATTCATAGATCTTGAGGAAATCCTTAAAGGACAGATGAAATAAAGAAAATTATGGACGAAACATTTAAAGTGAATGTAGATGGAGTTGAAAATCACGTAGAAGAAGCCACCCAAGTTGATGAAAAAAAGAAGATAGAGTAGGCCATTATGTCATCCCCGATGAGAGTAATGGCGTCAATCAATATAACATGCAATACAAAGATATAACATACCCTAGTAATAAGGGAATTGACAACGAAATAAGCGACGAGGAGAAGGATGATCCTGACCAAGATTGTGATAAGAGACAAGTCGATGTTGCTAACAATAAAAATGATCAATGCTGCGACAAAAATGTCACAATCACAAACACACGAAGGACCGATATTATCACAAAGACGGCTATAAAGAACATCAAGGGAAGTAACTATAATATCTATCAGACACAAGATAAGACCGGTGTTCTTATAAGCATTATAAGCACAGGGAGCCCGTTCAAGGGAACTGACACAAAATGTGTTGAGGATAACAACACGAAAATAGTTAATGTCGTAATTTGTATGTTGAGCATGTTCAATTGACAACAAACATAGTTAAAAGAAGCAATCACACAAGTAGAAAAAATGTAAACAAAACTTCACCAAGTTTATACTTATTGCAAATACCAAGACATACTAATCAAAATGAGGCAATGGTCGTAATCAAAATCACACTTCTCAAGTCATCAGTGCGACATAGAGCGAGAATAAAAGATGACATTAGGAAATACTCGAGCTTTGAGGACAAAGCTCCCTTAAAGGGAGTGGCAATGTAACAAATATAAAGTAAGATATTAATTAGATTAGTTAATTATTATATGAAAGGGTGTAACCTTTCATTCTACACGCTCAAGCCTATAAAGGCGAGCTTCACTTGTAATTGTTATTTATCATCTTATATATATAATTCTTATTTATCATCCAACATGATAGTCAGATTCGATTATTAATGGATCAACCGGACTCAGTTGCTCCATACTATTATTTTATTTAGCATCCAATTTTCTTATACTAAGATGCCTTAGCGATCTTATTGTTACAACTTTATAATCTGATATAAAGGGCGTGCTAAAAATGGGTTGGTAAAAGTGGATACTTGCAATATGTGAAACAAAGGGTTTTCTTAATTGGAAAGGTATATTAAGAGAGAGGTTCAACAATACAATTTTAGGAAACATTTTCCAATAGTTAGTGAAATTAGGGATATTCTTTAATATCTTGCAAATTGTCGTGCTATGTAAAAAGTTTACTGATTGAACCCCCGTGGTATAAAGCTTGATTGAGGTCATTTTGCAACATTCGCACACCCTCCACTTGCAAAAAAGTGCTACCCATCTTCATGAAAACAACCTTGGGGTTTTTTTGTGTTTTGATTGCACCAACATTGGTCGTTAATGCTTGTGTTCCAAACAATATGTAATTTTAGTTAAAAAAAAAAGAGGGTGCTATCGTTAGCAACACTTTTCAACTCGGGGCCAATTTACGATTTTGAATGCAATGGAACCAATCAAACTTTCAAAAAAGTTGTAATTTTATCCGCCCTCCCCCAAAGTTGCTACTAGCAGCAACACTTTTCAATTCAAGGGTTTTTTTGGGTGTTTTTCATGCATATCAAAGTTTTTATGGCTAGAGTTCTTGTTTTGAGTTTAATGTTATCAAGAAGTTGTATAATGTGTTTGTTACCATACTCGAGACCAAGTGAACCCAAAGAAAAATAATCCCACCTTTAAGTTGTAAATCATTTAGTGTCTTATTTAATTTCTCTTGCTTCATAATTGATTTTAGTAATTGGATTCATTCTGCCATGCTCCACCTATCACTTCCTTGAGTTCTAATTCCATGCAGCGTGTATGGAGGTATCAAACATTGGATGGAAGGATTGAACTCCATCATGGGATTAAAATGGCCTTAGGGTCTCCACCGTTTTCCACAAGAATTCCTTCTAACATACTCATTTCCTTGTTTTCCATGGCAACTGCTCTATTGTTATTGCTTTGCAGAATATGGAGAAGTTGGAAAGAATAAAAGGTGGCTAACATATTCAGAATTCAAACCTTTATTCTCCAAAGAACTACATTTTCTTCATGATGATAATGTCTCATAAAATTGATGATATTAGATGAAAATTTAAAAATTAGAAGCGTACTGACGTTTCTTTCAGTCACAAATGAGATACTAACATAGAGATATTGAATTCTTTCCTAATTATCGGTCGTTTTCCCTAGTCCTCGTGCTAGATTGATTTCTTCATTTCCTATGGGGTTAAGGATGACCCATCCCACACCTTCCATCCCTGTGTTTTCTTTTGAGGCTCCTCTAAAGAAGATATTAAATCATTTTTGTGCCCTTCAACCAAGACCAAAAATCCTCATTTTCCATATTTATCTTCCATTGTTGACCAATGTTGGGATTTTTGTAAAATGGTTTGGACCGAAGGGGGATTCTTTGCACAAGGTTTTGAACCATCATATTTTTTTCTATCGTTAACCTTTCTTGGATTAGAGTATTAATAGGTTGATGTGTGAGAGCCTCTTTCACTAGGGGTTTTTCTTTAAAAGTTTACACTCTCTTTGGCTCTATGAAATCATTGTTAAAAATAACCCTATTCTTGGATAACCATAGTTTTCAGCAAACATATTTTGGAAGGGCGCTCCATATTCTTGTGAAGATAGGTTCTATGTGTAGGGATCCTTTATAGAATGCCTTCCAATGAACACAAAAATCTCTACAAGAGGAGGGATATCTAGTCTCGTATGTACGAGATACATCAATGATTCAATAAGCTATCTGTACAGAGTAAGAGTCCACACTTTGTGAACTAGTGGCTGAGTCTCACAACTTTGTTAAGTTGGTATTAATGGGTATGCTCATGGACTTGCAGTCCTGCATCCCAAATTTCTGCAGGATTTCCACTGCATACTTTCCTTGTGTTAGGAATATCTCGCCTGGGATTTTGCCAGAACTCTAAGCCAAGGAAATAGTGCATCAAACCGAGATCCTTCATTTCAAATTCTGAGGTAAGTTCCCTCTTACACTGTTCTATCAATTGTTCCTCACCTGTAAGAAACAAGTCATCCACATATAGAAATAGGATCAATATATGATTATGAACAACTTTAAAGTACAAGTTGGAGTTAGTTGTACTTTGGGAAAACCCCAAGCTGTGGAGAAATCCATCCATCCTCACATACCAGACTCTCAGAGCCTGTTTTAGTCCATACAAGGATTTCTTCAGTTTAAACACATGGGTCTTATTTCCATGAGTCACAAATCCTTCAGGGTGTTCAATATAGACTTCTTCCTCAATATTTCCATTGAGGAAGGTTGTCTTTACATCCATCTGAATACTGCAGCAAGAGAAATGATGGTTTTGATGGTAGTATACCTGGCAACATGAGAAAATGTCTCATCATAGTCAATGCCTTCTTTCTGAGTGAAGCCACGAGCTACAAATTTGGCTTTATACATCTCCACACTGCCATCAACAACATGCTTGATTTTGTAAATCCATCTGGATGTCACCACTGACTTTCCTGTTGGTCTGGGAACAACTTCCCACACATCATTATTCGTGATTGAACTGTACTCTTCAATCATGGCATCAACCCATACCTGTTGACTTGCTTTTTCTTTGTACGTGGAAGGTTCTGCACTAATGAGATGGCTAATAAGTCCATAATACTTATGTGGTCTTATGTTTTCTCTGAAAGTACCAAGAGGAGCTTTATTCTTCTCGGCTTCTTGTATCGTTTCTCAGTACCAAGAAGGTTTCCTTTTGGAAGGAGGAACTTCAAGTAGTTCTTCTGGTGGAATTTTAGTGTCCTCGGGTGCATCTGGAATTTGATCCTCAAATTCCTCTTCCTTCCTCTGAACATCTAAATCTGGAACCTCAAGAGGAGGTAGTTCTTCTTCCTTTGAAAGCTCTTGTTTTTGACGAAACATAGATTCCTCATGGAAGATCACATCTCTACTGACTTCAATGTACCTCTTTCTAGGTACATAGATGTGGTAGGATTTCGAGTTGTCACTGTAACTGACAAATATGTCTTTATTACCAGAAGGCTCTAGGTTAGTCCTCTTTTCTTTTGGCGCATGAATGTAAACCAGAGTGCCAAATATCCTCATGTGGTCAACTGCATGTTTCTTTCTGGTGAAGACTTCTTCTGGAGAATTATCCCCCAAGATAGCATGGGAGCTTTTTTTTTGGATATACACAACAGTACCTGCAGCTTTATCCCACAAGGATAAAGGAAGATATAAATCAATAAGCATGGCTTTAGCAACTTCACAGATCGTTCTATTCTTCCTTTCTGCAACCCCATTCTGGTGAGGGTTGTATAGTACTGTCACCTCTTTCTTGATTCCTGCTTCTCGACAAAAATCATTAAACTCATTAGATTCATACTCACCTCTGTTATCTGATCTCAAGATACAGATGTGTCTGCCTGTCTGATTTTCAATCAAAGCCTTGAACTGTTTGAACCTGTCGAAAGTTTCACTTTTGGCCTTGAGGAAGTAAATCCATGACTTCCGAGAATGATCATCTCTAAACAAGACATAATACAAGCACCCACTCAAGCATGGTGAAAACATAGGCCCACAAATGTTAGAGTGAATCAAATCTAATATGCCTTTAGATATGTTCTTGCTTCTGGAAAATGATTTCTTAGTGTTCTTACCTAGAGCACATCCTTTGCAAATTCCATCATGTTTTAGAGAGACTTCCGACACACCCGTGACCATCTTCTGTAACCCTGGAAGAGTTGTATAATGAAGGTGTTCAAACCTTCGATGCCGTAGCTCACATGGATCATCTGTGTGATGTACCAAACAATGAGTGGAATCTTCAGAAGCCTTATAAATACCTCCCTCTCGAACCCCAATCTATACAACTGAGCTTAGATTTTCATTTTTTGCCCATAGTAGGACCTTCTTGTCCATGAAGAGTACTATGTATCCCTTGTCCTCTAAGCCAGCAAAAGATAGAAGATTCTTCTTAAACCAGGAACATATAAGACATCATCAATATATAAAACCGTACCTGAATCAAGTTGAAGTGAAGTTGAGCCCACTCCTTCAATCTTGTAAGTGGAGTCATCTCCAAGTTCCACCTGTTTAGTGAACTTCTTCTTTATGTAGCTACTGAGAGCTCCACAATTACCTGTCATATGCCTGGAAGCACCACTATCTACTAACCAAGAGTTAGCATTGTCTGTGATGGAACTAGAGAGAGCAGAGATCATGTAGTACTCTCTTCTAGGTTTGTCTTCTTTGTTAGCCCTGGTGTTCTTCTTCTTCTTCTTCTGCAGCACAAGCTTGAAATCTTCTTTTGAATTTCTTCTTGGTCTGCCTGCAATCCCTGACAAAGTGTCCAAACTTATGGCAATTATAGCATTCCACTTTTGAAACAACAGAGTAATTACCTTGAGGTTTCTTTCCTTTCTTTTGTTGAGGGGAGGGCTTCTTGAACTTCTTTGTATTTGCTGCAAGTGCAAGGTTTACTTCCTTAGTTTCTTTGCCTGAAGTCCTTCCCTCTTCTTCCAAGCAATCGTGCCAAAGTCTTTCAAAGTTTGGATGATTCTCACGTCCATTGACAGATGCCAGGAACGTTTCCCAAGAGTTTGGGAGACCATCGACCACAGTCTGCACAAGGTCATCATCATCTACAAAAATACCAATAGCAGTAAGTTGATCTCTTACTTGTGCAATCTTTGTGAAGAATGGTTCAACCCCTTCATATTTGTTCATCTTCAATGTTCGGAGCCTTTTCTTCAATAATCTCTTCTGACTGGGAGCCTTCTTCTCATACAAATTTGTCAATGTGTCAAAGCATTCTTTGGCAGTCTTCAATGATGTGATGTTGGGCATCAAAGTTTCTTTTACAGAATCATAGATGACCCTTCTAGCCTTAGTCTGCTTCTTCTTGAAAGCAGTCATGCAAACATTAGATGTTGGCTCTTCAATTGTGTTGAACACGACATCATCAAGGTCATTTTCCTCTAAAATCGTTGTAAGCCTAGCTTTCCAGGAATTGTAGTTGGTTGAACCTTGAAGCTTTTCTTCTGGTCTGAAGATGTTGATAGCCATCTTTGCCACTTAGTCAAATGTTAAGTTTCCAAAATATCCCAAGGTCTAGGAAGACAACAACAATCTTCTTTCACTGGGTCTTCACATGCTAAGCCCTTATACCATGTTGAATTTTTAGCATTAGCATAAATACTTTAAAATTTGCAGACTAACAGATAACAAATGACAAGTGTAGTAAAAACATGTCAACACATCAAGAACAATGGACATAGTAGTTTTTCACTAGGGGAACCTTTAAAGGAAAAAAAATCCCAAAAGCATTAGTAATTCATCTCGTAAATGAGATGACTGAGCTTTCAAAATTTCCCACAAGTAAAATTTACAACTGAAGAATTTTAACATAAAAAAAACAAATTAGGGATTTTCTGCCCTAATTCATCTAGCTCCCCAGAAATGGTTGCTTGGACAAGTTGTTGCCTACCCAAGCCTATTTTCCTGTTGCCCGTGAATTTGGTCATCCTGCTCGAATTTATTTTATGCTTGCCTGTGACCTGTCAGGGTGCCAAAAAATCTTTTAAGCTGCTCGAGCTTACTTCCCAAGCTATCCTGCCCTGCCTAGGCCTGTTCTACTGCTGCCCGGATGTTCTGCTACTCTGCCCAAGTTGTTGTCGGGTTGGTCTGCTACTGCTCGAGCCCTCCTGGGATTGTCTGTTGCTGCTCGGAGGTTAGCCCGAGGCTTGTTAAGGCTTGTTGGGTATGCCTGGAGTCACTAGCAGGGTGCTCGTGCCTATTAGGGCTTGCTAGTGTTGTCTGAAGGGACCAACAAGCTGTCCTAGCTCTATTAGGGCTTGCCGAGGCTTCCCAGATCTACTAGCAAGGTGGTGGAAGGTGTGACAGTGGCTGCCAGAGGAGGAGAGGAGATGCCCAGAGCTCTAGCAGCTTGCTTGAGGAGATACAAGTTTCCCGTGGAATATAGCTGCTACTGGTGGCATTAGGGTAAAACCCTAAGACATGAAGATGCTGCAAAAATGGTGAAACCCTAGTTTAGGGTTTGATCAAAAGACAAGTGTGAATTCCCTAGCTAGACTTATCCATGCTAGGGCATAAACACAATACTTCCTTCTCTTCAATAACCAGTGAATTCTTCTGTTGGAGCAGCTGCAAGTACAAGAGCAAGAGTGTATGTAATAATGAAATGGATTGATCTTCTTTTATAGCCTTTGAAGTGACCTATAAGTGGACCAAAACTCAAAAGAA
This sequence comes from Pseudotsuga menziesii, assembly GCA_001517045.1. Taxonomy (NCBI): domain Eukaryota; kingdom Viridiplantae; phylum Streptophyta; class Pinopsida; order Pinales; family Pinaceae; genus Pseudotsuga; species Pseudotsuga menziesii. The sequence continues at coordinate 101,648 of LPNX010507789.1, forward strand.
TAAAATAATAATATTTTATTTTTTATTATTTTGACTTTTACCTTTAGTGGTACTAAAGGTCTTTTGCCGTTTCACTTTGACTCCTTAGTGGTACTAAAGGTCTTTTTGCCATTTCACTTTGACTCCTTAGTGGTACTAAGAATCCTTATGTATTTTAGACTTTTGCTTTAGTCTTCTTCAAGTGCCTTAAATGGTAAAAACAAGTGGTCAAGGTCCTTCATCCCCACTCAAGGTATATCATCATAAACAAAGCGAATTATTATTGCTTTTATCTCACACTCTCTCTGACACCAAGATCAGATACTAAGGTGTCTTAACCAAGGGTAGCTAGGCCTTGGAGAAGATCACAAATCCCACCGATCGAGGGTCAGAGTGTCACACATGCCGAGACCCGGTCTAGGGCTTATAGTGTTATCCTGGTAATAGACCAAGTGCCTCAGCCATAGGTTGCATAATTTGACACAACGTCAAATACTTGGTAATAGACCAAGCACCTCCATTCTCCCGAAGAATGGCCCTCAGCCTCGGGCTGAGTCCCTAGTCCTAGACTAGGAAAAATTCATGGTAACTGATCAAGTGCTTCCATTCAAAGAATAGCCACTCAACTCTAGGTCGAGTCCCTCAGTGCTAGACTGGTTCCACATCCTGGTCCCAGACCGGATGTCTCCATTCAATAGAATGGTCACTCAACTCAAGGTTGAGTCCACCAGTGCTGGACTGGTTCCATATCCTGGTCCCAGACCAGATATCTCCATTCAACAGAATGGTCACTCAACTCAAGGTAATGGTCACTCAACTCAAGGTTGAGTCCCCCAGTGTTGGAATGGTGATGCAGGAGCATCCTACTCTCAAACCGATTCTAACACTTGATCAAACCCTGAGGTCTTGGAGCTAGCCTAAGGGAAGATTTGATTATGAAATTTTGTAAATATGTTGAATTCTTTATGTAGATAGGCTTCTAGATGAGTGATGAGTCATTATGTGATTCAGTATTGATCCATCGTAACTAAATCTGATAAAAGTATTTGAATGAGGTCAAGTCAAGTAGCTATCTGTTAGGAGGGTTTTTGGTGAATCATAGCAATAGTTTCCTTAAAATAGGAAATGGTTGAGAGATTTAAGATCTTGATAAACTGTTTAGGAGAATTATGTAGATAAATCTTTGTGTGTATAAATATGTAAGTCTCGAAGGCAAGTAGAGAAGTAGAGACCAGAGATAGAGGGGTCAGAAAGGCCTGTAGGAGTCAGAGAGGCAAAAAGACGGAGAGAAGGCCAATGAAGGATGTCTCAGGCCTAATAGGATCAGGAAACCGGTTCCGAGGTAGATGTAATTATGTTGATTTACTTGTGATTGAATGAAGAAAAGATTATGTGTGTTAATTTTTTGCATTATTCAGATTCTGTGTCTCTATGAATAAGCTTGGTATGGTTATGTATTCATGTTTTTATATATAACGTAAGCTCTGCATATGAACGCAAGAATGATAATGCGTATTAGAATGCAAATGGTGAATGTGGTGTACGCTAGAAGCGTAGAAGAGATCCACTGTCGATCACAGAATGGATCAACAAGGATTCATTGAATGAAAGGATCATAACATGTGCTACGGTAAGTGAATGGTAGAGATCGTGCGATACAAGATCCAAAGACCTAAAATCATCCTCAAGCTGGAAGTTGTGCACACGTTGAATGAACAACCACAATCTGTCGACTTGTTCCCATGGTCAAGAAGCCATCCGGGAGTTGTGGTGTGTGTTCTTGGTAATAAGGAACAAAGTACCCATAATCTGTATTTAAAATATAACTTGTCTGAAATGCCCCTCGATTTTGTAGATTTATGGAGAATACGATTGTAATGTGGGTGCTCTGTCTTTTCATGGTTTAATGTGAATCTTGATAATCTTGTCAGAGATCTGTGTGCTCTATGTATTCTTTGCACATTTCACTGTGTTGTAAATCGAAAGAAGTCCACGACTAGTATGGACATAACGTTGAAACAATAGCTTAAAGCAAAGCAAGATTATACCTGTCATCTGTCGACCCATTGCGCATTGAAGCGTGCTTCTTGGTGCTTAGATCGAGCTCTGCAAGAGCTTTCCCTTCCGGATCTACGAGAAGCATATCATGGATACACTCAAAGGAGGCCCGAACCCAAAGTTGAATAATTCTAGAAACATCTGGAGTGGCCTACGATCTTGGTAGCGGTGTAGTCATTGTTGGTCAAGGTTGATTCGTGGACCCCTTGTTCAACTAGGGGTTGAGGTGATGTGAAGAGCAAGGCCACCTTTACAAAAATGCATATATTCAACCTTGGGTTCTCTTTTTGACACTTAGCTTCTTTCCATTGGCTCAAGGTTAAACATCTCCTTTTATCCTTAGAAAATCATGGCCCATCTCTTTAATGTTGCATTGGCATAGCTAGTTGTAAGTATTTTATTAATTGCATATTTACATGATGTAGAAATTATATTGTGCCATCAATTAGCACCATAATCATCCGCATTGATTTGAATTGTCAAAATGTAGAACACCAAATCCATGGCGGGGCCTTTGCCTTGAGCTTCACACCATAATTGATTTATTAACGCTATTTACATCATTTATAATTTAATGCAATTGGGATTGACACCGAGGTATTACATCTTTGATGTCTAGATTGAATTTTTCTACCAATTAAGGTTGAATAGACCTAAGGTTGAATAAACCTAAGGAATTGAAGCAATAAGAGCCTCCATCTATTACTTTATCTTTATCCTCAATCCTAGAAAAAATGATTATGAAGAAACCTTTAGAACCTAGCTGGATGTCAAAGTGAGCTTTGGGTTTCCCTTTTGATGTTATCCAACCCATAGGCCAGTGTCAAATGAATTCACAGATTAGGGCATGATCCTTCCTAAACTGAATTTTTGCATTAGGCGAGTGTCACATGAATTTACAGATTAGGTCCTTCCTAAATTGAATTTTTGCATTGATTCGAACGAAGTGAGTTCAAGGCGGGGACGATTCGCCGATTTAGCAATGCAGGTGCTGGTTTTATTCTCCGTTTCCCTTTCATCCAATTCCTTGGGTGAAGCCTCAAGGTTAACATCAGTCTCCATAGTTAGTAGCGATGGATTGCTGGTTGTGGCTTCTTTTGAAGCCTCAGCAGAGATCGGAGAGGAGTTCAGAAAAGACCCTGAAGGCAGGGGGCGCTCTCCCCTCCCCCATGGCAGGACATGGAGAGGACCAGAGCCGAGGCTATGAGCGATCTTAAGCGAGAACGGAGCAGCAGGACAAGGGTTAGGGTTTAACCAGTGGAGGAAAAAGCAATGATCATCTCCTCATATCCGGATCATATGCTAATATTCATATCGATAATGACAACTCTGTTATGAAATTCGGTTTAATACAATGTGATCCAAAGTTTATGGCAAAATTTTATAATAATATAATTTACTTTTGTTGTAACCTAATCACTTCAGTGAAATATCAAGCCAATCCAATTTATTAAATTCTGGAAGTAACTTTGCACATACCCATTACAATGAACTAAAAGAATAAATGTACAAAGTGGCCCAGAATATATAATTTCCCGAGCAGAAAATATAATATAACATTGCCCCCAATGATACACGTTGTCCTATCTCTCCTAGACATGCAAGACTTTCTTTATCAATCGTCCGTTGGTCCTTCAACCTGTGCATGAATTGCTAGAATCTGCAAGAAAAACAATCAAAGAATTGTGAGCTTCATAACAATTATCACAGCTTTCATTAAAAAAAGTATTGGTTGAAGCCAAACACTATATGCAAGCACTTCTGCCACAAAGCATACTTGTACAATTTATGGAGTGTAAGGAATTGTGCGCATGATCACAATACGGTTTAACAAATCAATCTGTGGACTGCTAATATCTCTCTCCCTGCAACCTAACAGTAGAAAAATCAATGTTCATAGTCATTAAGACCAATGACAGTTTCTTAGATAGATAGCAAGAAAATCATTATTAGAAATACTGAACTCTTCAGAGCACAATTAAGATAAGTAACTCATTTCATATTTATATCTCATCACCAAAACCTCAATACCTTAAAGAACTCAACTAAAAATAAAAATAGAACTCAATACCTTACACTAAAAATAGAACTCAACTGACATAAAGAAAACACAATAAATATGAAACATTATACCAGAACATCCTAACACTAAAAGAAAGAAACAAAAAAAACCAAAAACAAAACCCTCTTGGAACCAGCTCTACAACTCCGTTAGCTATGTATCTATCAACCAGTACATAAAACATTATATATTATATAACATTATACCACAACACCCTACCTCTATTAATTAAAAAAAAAAAAACCTCTTGGAACCAGCTATACAATTCCGTTGGCTATATATCTATCAACCACATACATAATAAAATCACACTGACTCCACTTACCACATTGAAATCACATTGACACAACTGATAACCATTTAGGTGAAAACATGCAAATCTAATTTCACTTTTTGTCACACTATCGAAACTCTTGAACATCACAACACATTGACTCCACTTACCATAATGAAATCAATTGACTCAACTGATAACCATTTAGGTGAAAACATGCAAATCTAATTCCACTTTTTCTCACACTGTGGAAACTCTTGAACATCAGAAGACACTCAACAGGAATAAATTCAGTCATCTCAATATTGTAGCTTGGAACAATATTGAAATTATAAGACTACATCTGAGTAATTAGTAACATCCAATACACAATTCTTGAGAGGATAAACATCACTTCGACGTAAACCTACTTCTATAATTTGCTACACAGAGGACCATGTGCGTGGGATATGGATGCAGTTATCTTTAAGCAAGTGGATAACAAGTATCCTCACCTCCAGTATTCCAAAGAAGTGTTCATAACTAACAATGTGGACAGGAGTTGTAGGATATACTATAATAGTATCGAGAAATGTTTGTTATGCAGAGGAAAGATCAGTACCAGTTAATCATAAAAAGTGTCTATATATAATATAGATATGTGTCTATATTTTACCATTTGGGGTGGATGAGGAAAAGTTTTTTTTTTAAATTACAGGAAAATGAGATGAATATAGTGTTCAGATTTAGTTTATGGTCATCATTCTAAATTTTATATATATATATGAAAATGAGTGGGCAAATAGAAGAAATAACATCAGAGCACTACATCCACAACATTTACTAACTGAAATCCAGATGTTGAAGGCTCAGTTTGGGAGGATAGTCTTTGCTCACATATATAGAAAACTGAATGAAGAAGCAGATACCCTTTCTAAACAGGCTCTCCCTTTTCAGCCAGGAGTGGAGATTGAAGAATTCTCAAATGGGATTTCAGCCCTACACTATGAATCAATGTAAACAGTCTTAGATTCAAGAAGATGTACAAGCAAAAATATTAATAAAGGAGGTTAAACTAAAAAAGACAGAAAGAAAGTTTTTTTTTTTAAGAAAAACAATTTTCTCATTCTTGATGGAAGCCACCGTGACTGAACTTTCTGTAAGTTGGTAAGAGCAGTTATTATATATATATATGAAGATAAGATTGGTAAATTATCAAGATTTATTTTATAATCATAGTTTTAATTTTAAAATATATATAAATTTATATATAATAACTAGTAGAAAAAAATATAGATAAAAAAATAAACAATTTTAATAATAACTAAATTCTTTAATCACAAAAAAATTTATGATCAAAATTTTATCACAGTTTCAATTTCAATTCTAAGAGGAAAATATAGACCACGTAAGTCTCACAGTATGTCAAAAGAAGTAAACATAAACATATTGGTAATAAACCTCTACCATTAATTTCTTTCTTTCAAAACTAAGAAAAGTAACCCTTAATAAACCAGAAGAACTAACTCCCTCGCAAGCAATAAACCTTGGAAAACCATTTTTTCCTTTTTTTTCTAACCTTTGTTCAGCTCTTCTTAGAAAACAGTCAAAAGGAATTGAAAATTACTTGTCATGATCATGAACCATTATGAGCGCGTAGGATAAAAGAGGATTGTCAGGATCTGCCCCGCTGGCTGGTTGACAGTGCGAATTTGTCGGATCATAGCACACACATAATAGTCAGGCTCAATCAGCACGGAAAGGTGTGAAACAAACCTTTGCAAATTGCATAGTTTTATGGTCAAAAGCTTCGTCCTTGATGTTGAATTCTAGCTCTTCCAAAGTTTTCTTCAAAAATGCCTCACACTCTTGATTGTCTTCTGAAATCTGATCCATAGGAACAACTCTTCAACCCTATTATCGATACTATCACCATCTTTAGTTGATGTTGGAGTTCTCCAAATGAAGTTATAGAGGGCGTCACTGAGTTTTCCTTCAAAACACTGCTTGATTATCTAATGTTCCATCGAAGTGTGCATCCCCATCCGCTTCTCCTGCCATAGCTGAATTTCTCCCCCCATTACCACCAGAGCCATCTCCCGTATTTATAGCCCTTGGTCTGGAGACAAATCTACAAACTGGGGAAAATATTTGACAACATATTACCAGGTGGGTTATCTGCAACAAACTTAGCTAAAGCCTCCTTTACTCCCGTATTACCCATGCCTATTACATCCTCCAAAACAGATAAGGCGGCAGCCAGGGGATTCGAGGGAAGGAATAGACGCCAGAGCAACATTGTTACCCATTGAGTAAACTTTGAAATTCGCAAGAAGAATCATAAAATAAACCATAAGAGCAGGGTTACAAGAAAAAACTTGTTGGAAAAGACATAACGGAAGCATGCATTTACTTCTGCACACTGCTCACAAGTTCCTGTAAATCGCCAGAACAGAGGATTTGTCTCATCTTGAACCTGTAACCCTGGAGCTGACGGACTATGAAAACCATAGTTGAAAAAGCCTTCATGACAGAACAACAGGCAGATTCACTCAACACTTCCTCCAAGCTATTTCTGAACCCTTCGTATTTGGGCCTGATATCCCTTTCCTTACATTGCTTCCGCTTCAACATTGGAAGCGACACAGGTAATCCTACACCCTCAGCAAGCAGGGATACAAGAAAAAACTTATTGGAAAAGCCATATAAGGAAGCATGCATTTCCTTCTGCACACTACTCACATGTTCCTGTAAATCGTCATAAAGAGCATATGTCTCATCTGGAACCTGTAACTCTGGAGCTCACGGATTATGAAAACCATAGAAGAAAAAGCCTTACGGACAGAACGACAAGCAGAATGACTCACCACCATAGCCAAGCTCTTTCTAAACTCTTCGTGTTTGTGCCTGATACCCCTTTCCTGACATTGCTTCCGCTTTAACTTTCGAAGCGAACCAGGTAATCCTACACCCTCAGCTTTCTTGTCCACTTACGGTGGAAACTCTACTAAAATTTATGCCCTAGTTATTCCAATCTGGTTCAATTCAGCAAAAATTTTACCGGGTAGAACAGAAGGAAATGGCCTGGAGTTCAATGCCCCTATATGTATGCTTAAATCTAGACTCCTCTCCTGAACATTTATCATACTATTTTCTACAATTCCTTCTTTGGATTTTAGACTTGTACGACAGTTAACCTCTTGTAGAGCCTTGTGAAAACCCGCCTGTAAGATAACAAATTAAACAACCCGGCATAGTGGGAAATAGAGCCACCGTGTAGTGTTAGCCTTTGCTAATGACCGTCCTAGCAGAAGCCCAAAACCCAACAGCAACCAAGCCTGCATGTCACTAATCCTTACTCTAAAAAATCTAACTAGTGGAGGGTCTGGACGCCACTGTGCTGCTGCCTGGAAGAGGTAGCCCGCCAATTAGTGAACACTAGAATTCCAACTTCCAAGTAGGGAAGGAGGGTACCCCAGAGCGGTAGCAGCAGACCAAGATAGCAAATGCGCCATAGCAAATAAGTTATCACGGTGTGGTCAGCAGCAGCTTCTTACCCTAGGTTATCTCGTGAAGGTTGTTGAACAGCCAAAATTCCCCAGCTCTCTTTCGCAGACGAAGAAAGGCAGCCCAGCAGTAGAGGAAGAAACAACCCAGAAAACTCCCTGACGTTTACGTACATCATATTCATGTTTTTATAATTAAACCATGTTTATCCTGGACATGTATCAACATGATTTTAGGAAATTTAATCTAAAAAATATTACCTAATCATTTTTATAAATTATGTAAAGCATAATAACTTTATGTAAATAATTTCTTAAACTGAGGGAGTTTTGCCCAAGACCCAGACGAGGTATTTGAGAAGAGTGGAAGTTTGCCCATTTCTTACAACCAGCCGGTTATAGTTTTCTTTGAGTAAAGGTAATGACTCGATGAGTCAACTCTCATTTGTAGATAGCAGTTAATGATGGATAACTATTCTCAATACCAATTTAACAACTAAATTATGATAGGTTTTGTCATATTTGAAAAAACTTCATCTTTTGTAAAGTGATTATGCTATAAAGTCATTCTAAAATAATAAAACTTGATCAAAGAAAAAAGAATAATAATATTAAAAATTAAATTTGTTATTCAATTTTTAAATATGCCAAAGTACTTAATGTCATAGCCACATTTTTCAGCGCACCCAAGTGGTGGCACACCCGGGCAAGGTGTCGCGGTTATGATGGTTCGGCATGGAGTTGCGCTCTCACTTGGATAAGTTAGCAAGCGCCCACATTCACCACCGGCACGGAGGTCGGGAATGTGGCGCGCCCCAAGGTCAATGCCCATGTGACTTGGCACGGGCGCCCCTTGGCAAAGATGACATTGGTGATGGGCGTGCGACACCTTTGAGGCGCGCAACCCTTGAGCATGCGGTTGGGCATGCAGAGTATTGAAGGCGTTCGGTAAACAGGCACGCGATCCTAGGTGTGGGCGTGCAGCCAAAGTGTGCAGACAACCCCTATGTGCGGACAAAGGTGCGGACGGACAGATGTGCAGATAGTTGGGCGCTTCGGTAAAAGAGCGTTTTGGTAAGTAAACCGACGGGTGTGCGGACGACAGCAGTTGGGTGACAGGCGCGCACACACGACGGCATGGTTAGCGGCAAACGACGGTCAAAGAGATGGGCGTTTCGGTCAAAGTAAAGGGCCGCGCGGCACACCAGCAAAGTGTGCGCGTGACACTCTAGAGGCTTCGGCAAGTGGACCCGTGAACGCCTAAGTCAAAGTAACCTTGGTGCGGTGACACCTACGAAACGGTTAAGTGGGCTATGTGTGTTTTGGAGGTTGACTTGATGAACCGGCAAGGGGTGACTTGTGCGGTAAGCAAGATGTCAAGTTGACATGGGCAAGACACCTAGAAGGCTATAAGTAAACGAAGTGCAAGTCATTTCAAATCATCCAAGAGGATCCAAGCAAGTTTGGAGGAGCAAGCTGCTGGAAAGCTAAGGGAACAGAACAGAACTACACAGAGGTCTGCGGCATCGTTGAGGAGAGGCAGAGGAGGCTGGGCGTCTTTGGCAAAGAGACAGTCTTTTACATTTTTGTATCTCTTGTATTTTCTGGGTGTAGCAGCCGAGTTGGGCGTGCACCAGGAGCTCTGCCTTGGGCAACTCCATTTATGTAATACTGTTCCGTTTTTATACAAAGTTAAAGGGCTCTGCCAGGTTGGGCAACCCACCTTTATTCTCTGTGTACTGTGTTTTACTTAGTGCTGTGTTTTACTGGTTTTTGGCTAAGTGTTGAATGTGCCGGCAAGGCTAATGACTAAGTAAACAGTAAGAAGAGTTAAAGTTAAAAAGACATAAAAATCGTTTCCGCAGGGTTAAGGCGTAGTCTGCAGGCTAGGCACTTGGGCGGGCAATACTTCAAGCTGTCTTCCTGGCAGTGCCGCACACCACCTTTGACGAGTCAAGAGCACTTACGAAGTGTGGTTGTGACACCTAAGACCTTGACAAGCCATGAAGAAAACATATATATAAGGGATAAGATTAAAAGGACCAACTAGTATACGAACCCACAGTAAGCATCTTGCCACAAGCACGAATCTATATTAGAGATAAGATTAAAAAATCTGAAGTACCAAATAGTATCCGAACCCACTGGAAGCATTTGCCACAAGCACGAATCGATTGATACTAAATTCTCTAATCTAATAGAAATTAACACTCACAAATTTCTCAAATCCAGTCAAACTACTTTCTTCACATCGGATTACAGCTCCTAATCCATGATCCATGTAAAAAGGGAGAAGCCACAGCGAATAGCAGTGTGTAGTGGGACCTAACCAGACAAACTATACCACTTGGCCTCCCTTAATTCCGGCAATCATAAAGCAGTGAACTATATTTTATATTTTGTGTGATATTATTTGAATCCAGGTTGGCTTTCAAACGTCAGAGTTGTCCACTTCATTAGAAGACCACTAGGTAATCGTTCACCTCGCGAGGAGAATGATCCGTTTGCTATGCTGGGTACTGAATTGAGAACAACTGAAAGCATGTATTTCCTCATCAAGAAATATAAGAATTGAAATGCATGCTCATGGAGAGCTTAACACATTACAATACAGCACACTCTTGTATCTTAAGTTGCTTAGAACTGCATATACATAATTGCGTATACAAGCATTAACATAGATTTATCTAAAATGAGATTTATCAAGCATTTAAAGGGATCAAATTTTACGAGTTGTAAACTTTTTTTTAAACAAAAATATTGGGGAAATGTGTAATCCAATATTTATAAATTGTTTTAATTTATTTATTGTTGTTTTATATATACAATTAGAAATAATCTAAATTTAATTTAAGGCTATATTTTAATAACAATATTTTAATAATATTTTATTCATTTTTAGTTATGATAGACACGTGTCAACTCTAAGATGAGCATCCAGAGAGTTACACATCTTTCTGCTACGGGCTGTAGAATGCAGCTTTTCTAAAAAAATTGCAAAGTATTAAATGCTAGTTTAAGGTGTGGACAAAAGTTAAAGCCCTGGCTACAACATAAAATGTACATTATTGAATTTAAACATTGGACACTCCATACTACAGAGCATTCAATGCTATGCAGTCAAGTGGATAAACAGAATCATTGGGTATGCAACTTTGGCCCTGCATGGTTGGATTTAAACATTGCACACCTCAAGCTGCAAAGCATTCAATGAAGCTGCAAAGCATTCAATGCTACGCAGTTAGGTGTACACAGTCATGACTGTGCAACGTTGAATTTAAAGTAACATTCCAAATTGTATAGTATTTAATACTCTACAATAGGATGCTGAGCTTTAGCTGATAATTACATTCAGAACAAATTAATTATTTTGAAATCATACACCATGGGTACATTGATTCTACATATGCAAAATTAAATCATAAAAAAGGAGATGAATTGGAGCGCCAAGCAGATGGATGGATGGAACCTGTAATTGATCACCGATGTTGATGACAAAAGAATAAGGAATGGGGTTGAAAGCAATCCAGTGTCCATTGTTGGGCGCTTGCAAACACGGTAGTGGGTACCTCATCTTGAAGAAGAAGAGTGAGGACATTGTGATCTGAATGGGCTGGTAAACCGAATGTAAGCTCCGGATTGGCGCACTTGGGTAGTAGTTTATAACTTTATAGCCATGTGTTGCTCGTGTTTTCCTGCGAGGAAGTTGGCTTCCTGTCCCAGGCTCTCCGATATTGCCTCCAGAAGCCTCAGAGCAAGTGCCCTTTATCTCTCTGCAACACAGACTGCATACTTCTTTGCCATACTCATCAACAACAGGTGGTGATTTTGTCAATCAGGGGATTATTGTATATACAGTGGTTTTTAATATGATTTGTTTTGCAATTTACAATATCAATACTTCCAAATTTAGATGGAAGTTATCTATTTTTTTTTGAAAAATCATAATTAGTTATGTTTTGCCTAATTTTAAAAATGTTCAGACATTATGATTCCATTCTAAACAGTTTTGTTTAACAATTTTAATTAATGTTACAGCCAAGACTTATACAGTATAGCTTATAGCTAAGCCCAGACATAGTGTAATCACAGTATTAATGTTCTATTATGAGCTTAGTAATCCCATTGATATTGATAATAGCCTGTAAAACAGATCAGATTGAAACGGGATCATATTGAACACACCATCATATCAGTCATACACTAATTTGGTAATAGCCTGTAAAACAGATCAGATTGAAACGGGATCATATTGAACACAACATCATAGCAGTCATACGCTAAATTAGTAATAGCCTGTCAGATTGAAACGGGATCATATTGAACACAACATCATAACAGTCATACATTAATTTGGTTCTGATCCCTCGTCCTCCTTATGGTCGGGCGAGCGGGTCCTGATGAAACCCGATCTGGTCGTGATTCTTTCTGGTCGCGACTAAGCTGCTCTGATGCCGCCCGTACCAGACCTGAACTGACCTGACCAGCGCATATGGGACCGGCCCTGATAATACCCGCCCTGATGACCGGTACCTTTTACCAGACAAGACAAGATGGGTTCTATCTATTCACTATCCAGCTTAAGTGGGGTTTATCACCAGGGTCATCATAAAAAGTAGCAGACTCAATAGTAAGTGCTCTTCTTTTTTTATCCCAGGCCATCCAGCCTAAGAATGATTTAGAATGGATAAGGCTTGGTAGGCCTAGGTATCTCTATTATTATTTAGGAGGTTTTCCTTTAAGGGAGGGAAGAGGTAAACCAACTAAGTGACTTTTTCTAAGTACACCAGGAGGGGAGAGGAAACCAACTTACTTACTTTTTTTGAATACACCACATTTACCGTCACTGCATTGAAAGACTTCAAGATCTACCTGAAATTGCTGGTGTAAGAGAATACCTTTGTTTATAGAACCAGAAATGCCTTTCTTGTAACCATTTTAGTATATATACTTTATCTCTCCAGATTTGAACCTATAATCTCTTAATAAAAAAATTAACTCTTTTAAACCTACTCATATTATACAACATTACAAGTAATCAGCATAATGCAATTCATACTATACAACATAACAAGTCATCAACATAATGCAATTGAAGTAGACACTACATACCTGTAATCAGTAGGTTTTGAAGGCCAAGCCTGAACATGATCATCTAACGGATATCAATGCTGAAGACCTGGTGAGATGATTGATTGCAACGAGAAAGAGGAATCATCGGTGCCATTAACATCTAATGTCAGAAACTACTCTGAGCTTCCACAACATTTCATCAGACCTCCCATCCAGATACAGAAAAGCTGGATGAACTAATCTTCTCTTTAGACTGTATATCTTGAATGTTGTCTAAAATAATCCCGCCAGCCAGTAAGATAATTTATAAATATCTTCAACTGACTGGCGGGACTACCTGAAACATCATTGCCATCGGTCCACAAGAGGTATGGAGTCCAGAGAGAGGACTACTTGAAGGTCCGACGTACAGTTTCTTCCTTCCATTCGATACTAATCGCGTTAATTGCTCCCCTTTCTCGTTGCAATCAATTATCTCATCGGAGGTCTTTGTCCGTATCGTCGGTGGAACCGTGGAAGCCGTCAATCTCTCGATCTGATTGAGGTATTTATAATAACAGTTTGTCGGTCTAAAAGCTTAAAGCTGCTGCCAAGTGTGCACGAATGACGGAATGTCTGTGACGTCATAGAGATATTCTTGTGACCTGGTCAAAATCTTGGAGAGCATGCCCCCGGCCCCCCAGCCGCCCATGAGACACGCAGACTGCAGTCACTCTGTAGCCGAAAAAAAGTCATTTTGAATATAACGTGAAGTCTAAGATAAGAATCAAGATCACTGATTAGCCATAGAATCCACCGCACATTCAAAGGTATCACCGTCCTTTAGTACACGGCCATGGACCATTTTGAAGGGTGAATCTAGGGGTTTATGGTGGCGTGCTTTTTTGAAGGGGCAACTTATAAATAAAAAATAAACAATGCTTTTTTTAAGGGATTACCTCATACCTAACTAATGCTAATTAGTCAGTCATTATATGTTTTATTTCTATATATTAATTATTTAATAATTAGTCTTATTGGGTTATTGGTTTTAGGTAGACTATATGTTTCATTTCTATCTTCTAGTTATCTTATTGGCCCACGGAGTGAGCTAGCTGTGGAGCAAAACTCCCTCCATCCGACGGAGGAGGAGAAAAGTCAACGCTAACTTTGCTCCTCCTCCGTCCAATGAGGGAGGATTGCTCCACAGCTAGCTTACTCCATTGGGCCACCTATAGACTATATAGGTTTCATCTTTATCTATTAGCTGGTGCAAGTAGAATGAATGAATATTGATTTAAGAATGAATATTTATTTAATTAGTCTTATTGGTCCTGCATACACTATATGTTTCATTTTTATTTATTAGTTGTCTTACTGGTCGAGGCAAAGACTATATGTTCATCTTTATCTATTAGTTATTGCAAGTAGTTATAAAGTTTGAATGATTTTTTATTTAATTGTATTATTAATTGTTTTATTCGTCGTGCATATATTATATGTTTCATCTCTATCTATTAGTTAAGTTATATATACATATATAAAGTTGAGTGACTTTTTGTATTTAATTGTATTTTTAATAAAATATATGAATATGTGTTCAATAATTATTGGATGAAAAATATGGATTTGACTAATTTTTATCATTGATGGAAAATAAAAAAACAAAACATATATTTATATATCCAAAATATTTTGAGTGATTGACATTCATATATCCAAAATATTTTGAGTGATTGACATTTTGAGAGGGGCTATTGGTTGTGGCTTTCATCATAAGCAACCCTATCATCTCCATTGACTCCACTATTTAATGGATAGGATTTCCTTTGTCTTACCAATCTCCGTTAGTGGTCGGAAGAAACCTTGAAGCTTTGGGCATTGCTAAGGGGAGTTGTTGAACTTAGCCACTGTGTGGTGTATGAGCTCTAACTTGATCTCTAGGGTTGTTTTGGTGGATGGTTAGCATGGAGGACCTCTATATTTATTTTGGTACAATGAGCAGGGAAACCAATGAAATGAATTTTGTTGCCTAAAGATAAGGTTGGATTCTCTTACTCATCCTCTTCTTCTTCTATTTCTTCTCCACATGAGCTAGTTCATTTTCATAAGAATGCAACTACAATACCTAGGTAACATCCATAGTCCCTTTGATGACGAGGCCGAGTAAGGCCAATAATCCTTTTGATCATGTTCTAAGGCTCTCACAGCTTGGCGTTCGAACACTATAGGCCAACATTTAATGCAACCTTTGGCAATTCTTCTATTTACATATATATTCACCTCTAATCTATCTCTATGTTGCTTTTGTTTCAAGCTCCAGTTATACAATTTGTACAGGCGTGTTCTTCCTCGCGTGTTTTAGGAGCCAATTCCCAAATAGTGTCACGATTTCAATAGTCATGAAGTATTTTCACTTGTATACATGATATAACTCCGATCAAATAGTTTAATGCACAACCCTAGAAGTGGACAACCAAATTTCTTGTTTAAGTGCTTTTAAGAATGATAAGCGCTTTAAACGATTTATATTTTTACATTTTTTTGTGAATGTTTTCATTTCAATTTTCATGCGTATTCTTTTTCATTTTTTGTGTTATTGAGTTGTGCTCTTTTTCGTTTGTCTTATTGAGTCATGCTCATTTGGAGGTTTGTAGAGAATGTGAACTGAAATAGTTTCGTAGCTTATTAATGATTCTTAGTTGGTGATGGTTCTAGCAACTAGTGGTGGCACTCTATTGAAATTAGACTAGTTATACCTAGATTTATTGAACCATATGGTACTCTATCATTTTTAAGAGGTTAATTTTGCAGCAATTCACTCTGTAGGAACTCCAATTTTTTTTGACCTATTTCAAATTGCAATGGGAATTCAAGCTTCCATATATTTTTCTAAAACCTAAATCTTTGTTAAGAATATTGCATTTTTACTTATAGACAATTTTTTTATAATTTAAGCTCTTCATGATGGTTGTTGAATATCATTAAAAAAAGCTTGATTGTACAAAACATTATTTAGAATATGAACTTTTGTTATCTGTTACAATGTGAGCTTGAGTGCATTTTTGTTTAGAAGTAATTGGGAAAGAATCCTACCATGTGATTTCCTTACTGCAGTTTGACTCCAACTTCAAAAATGCATTTTGAAATCTACATGTTCGACCAATTTATTCTTAATTTATTCTTATTAGTCATTAGTCTAACAAAGTTAACACCCATCTGAAATTGAAGAAGAATCAAAGTCATACATAACACAAACTTCATTGTGAATTGTAGTCTTAAAATTTAGCAGCCGAATGATTATTCTTTGCTCTTCTTATTTTAATTTCTTTTTTAAAACGGATGGTTTTCGGACCATTACTACCCCAAAGCTAATGGAGGCACAAGGAACATTTTCTATAGTGAGATGGTCGTCAAGCATAAATCTTTTCGTGGTTTGATTTCAAGTTGCTTACTGGTCCTTGTGTCATGTACATGTGCATTTGTTTTGTACATATGCCATATACATCCTTATGTTGCTTGCGTATCATGCGTATCATGTTAGTCTTTTTTTTTTTCTTTTTAAATTTTTTTTCTATTGGAAGTTGTTCAACAAAAAATAGACCTCCTTTAGCTTAAAATCCACATTTCATAAGTATCTATATTTCTAAATATGCCTAGGATTTTCACTTTATGTCATCCCTTTGAAACTCATGCCATGTAGGTGGGGAAGACCATAGTGAAAATCAAAACCTGTTGGACAATTTGACCCTTTGTTGACATCACCATTGATCAACCTATTCTTTGTTGGCATCTATGCAGTTTATTCATAACACTTGTTTTTGTTTGCCTACCTATTGGTACAAAAGCTTGGTGTATGTGTGCAATTGGGTGTTTGAAGTTTGTGCTTACATTTGTAAATGCCTACATAGTTGTTATTTTTTTAATGCTGGTAGAGTGTCAACTGTGTGTATACAAGAATCGGTATTGTATAAGTATGACTAATAGTATCATGGATGACAGTTTCTTATCCAATTTTGAAGAAACCAACTGACGAACATTTTTTCTTACAGAATGCAAGTACTTGGAAACCAAAATGAAGGGATTGTAAGTGAAAACACAGTTGCCTGAATGAAATATTAACACATGATATTTTTTGTTGGTTGTGGAGCCTAATCTTCCAAATCCAGAGATATTATTCAGTCATGTTTGTAACCCAGGTGTACTGTACACTCATTCCCCCTGCCTTGGGGTTTGGGGGTGGAGCCCCCGAGAATTTTTTTTGGGATATGTGTTGGCCAACAGTTTTGTGGACCCATGGTATTGGGTTAACCCTAGAATTTTCCCATTGTATTTCCCCTATAAAAGAAATCATTGTAAAATGACGGAGTATGGTATTGTATTGTATTGGAAAAGAGACTGTGAGGGGGTGAAGAGGAAGTGTAGTGGTTTTGCTGCAGCTTGTATCCCTTCACCGTTCTGGACTGTAATAAAAGGACTGGCAATTTATTTGTGGATGTAGCCCATCGTTTGGGTGAACTAGTTATATCAGTGTCTCTCTGTAATGTTTTAATGTGTTTTGCATCTTGTTAATGATTTAACTGTATATCTGTTATTGCTCTGCGGTCCTATTTTCTAACAATATGTATCAATAAAATGTTTATGTTTTTGTTAAATTCATTTTTGCATTTCTTAAATTACATCACTTTAGTGTATTTGTTATGTTGTTTTATGCCCCCTATATGTCTGTGATGTCGCTACCTTTTTTATAGTGTTTAGTTCTTTCCAAATTATGCACCTTTTAGTTTAGTAGTGGACACATGGATAACCCTTTGAATTGTCTATTTGGAAGTGTTGTTGTGTTAATGAGTAATGATTTTGGGGTTTATGAAAATAATGCTAAGTTAGTTGGTGTTGAATCTTTTTCTTCCTTATTAGGAAATCTATGTTAAAGGAGAAGTATTTGCATTATCACATTAAGTGTAGTAACATGTAATGGTGTGTTTTCATGGTTAGTGAAGAAAGTTGTTGATCTCTAAGCATTTCTTATTGATTATAATATTGAAAGTTTATTAAAGTATCACGACAAAATTTGTTTGGAAGATGGTTTGCTTGTTTTTTATGAAATTTGTTTGGAAGATGGTTTGCTTGCTTTTTATGGCATCTATCACAATATTTCTATGATGGCAATTGAAATTTTTTTGTCTTCTTTTGGAATAACTACTCTGATAGTGTTTTCTTTTTGGCAACATGGGTACAAGAGAAAAACCATTTTAACAATAACTTTATTTTAATATGTGTCTATGTAAACCTCTATTTTAGGTGTTTGGTGTTTAATAGTCTATTTTTAAAGAGCCTTTTGGTTGTAGATTGGTTTGTAAATGTTTCCATTCAAACTTTTAGTTGCAATCACTATTATTCATGTGATTTCTTTGTATACCTGGAAAATTAGGTTGCTCGTTACAAATCTTTAATTTATTAAAGCACTTTGCTAAAGGAAAACATCAAGACCTACCACAAGAAAAATTGTAAGAATCTTTTTTAACTTGTTGTTATAGATAGTACCCTACTAAATTTGTGAGAAATAATTGAGCTCCACAAACTAAACTTTACACAACTCATCATTGAGTGTAACACATAAGTTCAATACAAGTTTACAATGGATTCAAGTACCCAAACTAATTTATGTTGTTGCAAAGTGTCCCATAACTACAATTTGTAATGTATGCTAGATTGAAGTTTAAGGTAAATTTTAGTACTTAATCTAATTTATCTAGATATGTTGGGTATTGCAAATGATCCTTAACAACATATGTAGTGCATGGCGCATCCTAGGTTTAGAGCATTTTCTTCTCAACGATATCTTGCCTTCTTCTATTTTATGTGTTTGAATCCCATGATTGGAAATTGTTGAAACCGTGTCATTTTCAATATATTGTTGTAAATTGTCCATGCTTTCCATTGGAAATATATAATGGTTCATTATGTTGGAACATTGACAAACATAAGTTTGAATTATGGAATAGTTGAGATAAAAAACATTTGTAATAGCCTCTGGTTTAGCTCTTGGACATATTATTAATGTTGTTATGTTGGACATAGTAGCACAAGGTTCCAAGACTATGGTTTGCACCTTATTATTATTTTATTATGTTCAACTTATAAAATAATTAATTAAATGAAAACAATGAGACGACTGATGCCACGAAAGAGAGTATGAGGAACCACGATGTTACGAGCAAGGGATTGTGGAAAAGTGTTTACCTATGTGTGTTGAGCCTATATTGATGTTGCACACCCTTATTATGTACTTGATGGACCCTTTTGGTTATGTATCCTCACTTTCTATGTTACTCCTTGGTTTTATTTACCTTGAGATTAATTTTTATTTGAGGATATGAGTCCTTCTCTCACCTAGTGCATCCTCATGAGTTGGATTAGTGTGCTTCTTGGTGTATCCACTTGATGTGTAACTCCTATTTGCTATGTTTGGAATGTAACTCATCCCCTTGTGTCCCTCTCTCTCCTAATTTGAGTTGCTCATGAAGGAGTTCGATTTGCTTGTGTTGAAAGTCACACTTGTGTGTTGGTTCATGTTTTTTCTCTTATAATGGTGTTTGGCACTTGTGGTTTGATTTTGTTTCTCTTGGAATGAGTTCCTTGTATTTCCTATGCCCAAGCCGAGTTACTCTAGAGCCACTGATAATTATCCTAGAATTTCCTCTAGAGATCCTGGATTGGTAGCAGGGGTGAGGTCCATTGCCATTGGATTTGAGGTTGGATTGTTGTCCTAGAGTCACTAGAACTTCCCTAGAGTGGAAGTAGAGGTCATACTTGCCATTGGGTTGTGGTTGGACTAATTTCTTGAGAGAATTTGTGGTTGAGTGCACCCTTTCATGTGGCATCATGGTTCCAGCTTGGGGGTGACCATTGCAAAGTGAGTTTTTTATTGCATTGTGTCTATGACTGGGTGGAATGTGGCACGATTGATTCTGATTGTGTATTTGAAAAAGATAATTGCTTTATCTCATGTTTATTTAATTTATTTCGCTTGGATTTGAATTATTTATGGATGCATATGAAATGTTCAATGAAACATATGAACTATTTGTGGAAGAAGTTTCTCATGGAATTCAATCTATTTATGCAAATAAATTTTGGGAAGGAATTGGAAACTAGTTTTTGGGATTTTGTGAACAAATTGTTTGAGGAAATGATTCTTTGGTACCTCTGCTACATAATTGATATCCCCCACCCTACTCATTATATAATATGTATTTTTATGGTACAATAGCCTCGTAATGGTTTAAGACACTTCTCTTTGATGCTTCTACCTTTTCTTCGAAAGCTAGTTCTTCTATTGGATTGTTTTGCATAGTTTGGAGACTTGGCACATGAAGTGTTTATGAAAATGCATGAGTTTCCTTGTTATGATTATGTTTGATAAATACACTTGAAATTTGTGTGAGAATGTGAGGGGAAATATTATTGATAGTGTTTGAGAAATGTCCACCAAAATTCTATATCAATTTCAAATTTCTAGCTCCTTCAATGGAATTGTTTTGAGTAGATTTATGACTTTGCATATATGAAGTGTTTGACAAAATGTTCAAATGAGATACACCTATGTTATGACTGATGAAACATGTTATTTAGAGTTGGAATGACATTTGAATGATTCTATGAGACATGGACTTAATTTTTCTAGTGATTCCTAGAATTATTAATCAATTTAGATGAGTAGAATTAACTAGTTTTGTGAGTTAGTTAATAGAATGTATATGGGAAGAAAGCTACAACCATATGAATGTAGGTGAACCCTTCTACAGTTTCCATGAGCTACAATAGTCATATATTTTTCTTCTTCTTTTTTCTGCATTTGGAAGGTTAAGTTGGAAACTAGGTACATTGTGGTGAAAATTGATAACTATTTGTGGATTGAAATCTCTGTTTTCATAAAAATGGAATGCTACAACCATGTGCTATGTTTCTAACATGTTATTGTACTATAGGTGGCTACTTATCAGGTGTCCTCCCTTATGGATGCATTTCATTTTGGTTTAGTTATTTAAACTCAATTCCTTGCAGTGAATGTTAACTAGTTTCATTGGAATTGATGAAAAATATCATCTTATGTACAATTCAAATGATCTGCGAATAAACCTTGTAGGTGTGTGCGTAGGTATATTTTTAATGGATGTATTATTTCTTTTGTTTTTTTTAGAAATTGCAGATGTGATACTATGAAGAAATAGAGCATTGATGCCAAGAAGAAGCACATGATGTCGATCTAGCTACAAAGATAATTCTCATAAGCATGCACAAGGAAAATAAAGAGATGAATAATAACACTTGATACAAGAGAAGTGAAGAATGATCAAATATATTTCCATGTATTATTGATCAACTTAGTGTATATAGATAATACATCCTTCATAGGTAAATTTGAGTTGCTTAGGAGACAACTCATGCTACCTCATAAAGCAGACTTACCAAATATGACAAACCCTGTAACGTCCCCGACCCTTCGACCGACGAAGAGGATGCTACCATTATACTATCTACTCGGGCAACTAGCCCCATAAACGTAAAATAAAATGCATTGAACTCAAGATACACAGATGGATAAAGAATTATCATTCAGCGGAAGCAAATTACATTTAAATCAAACATTCAACACATTTTAACATGTTCATCATAATTCATATAAACAATACAGTTGCATGGGTAAATTCACAAGAATACTTATCTTTGAATGAAGCTTCTCGCAACCAGCTATGCTGCTGCAACGTTCCACCCAACCATAGGCTAGTGTGCTCCTTAATCTCTCAGCAACATTGTCACCCCCGAGCTGGGTATCATTCCCCAAGGAAATGAAAACTGGCAGGCTCGCACATAGCTAAAGATATGTCAAAAATCAATCAAGCCACAACTATGTTTGGGTTTATCAGAATGCCAAGGGGATGGAAAGGCTTGTTGCTAAACTAGTGAGCTCAACCATAGAGCTATGGACACCTGCATAAGATCTGACTTAGCTTTCCCAACACCTACACATCCAACACAAGGAATCGTCCCCTTGAGTGTGAATGACATCTCTTGCTTCTTTGATAGAGAGATTTTCCATGCTTATATTTTCATGAAATCTAGATGTTTTAACCTTGAGAAGATGTTTCCTTTTCACCCCCATTTGCACAATGATCTACCTTCTAGTTGATTAGATTGATTCTAAAGGAACCCTCTTTGATACCAATTGTTGAAATTCTTATTGATACTGAGAGGGGGGTGAATCAATATCAAGCATATATTATACAATTTTTCACTTAACAAATTATGCTCCAATTCTATTTTAGTATAAAAAAAGACGCCAGTCCATAAAGCATTTGTAAAGTAATTTTGGATATATATATATATATATATTAGATTACATCAAAATATGGAGACACCAATATCCAATATGTGAGCACTAACTCACTCATACA
The DNA here is from genome assembly GCA_001517045.1 of Pseudotsuga menziesii. NCBI lineage: Eukaryota > Viridiplantae > Streptophyta > Pinopsida > Pinales > Pinaceae > Pseudotsuga > Pseudotsuga menziesii. The sequence continues at coordinate 124,016 of LPNX010507789.1, forward strand.
CCAATATGATTGGGACACCAATCCCATAAACAAGCACCAACTTATTGACTACATAAACCAACTTGTATGCACTACAATCCTCTGCACAAGCACCAACTTGTTGATTTTAGGCATTGAACCAAGAGGACACCAATCCATTTGCACAAGCTCCAATTCGTTGTGTTCATGCACCAACCTAGATGGAGACTACAATATCCTATCGTTGTTCTTCAACACCACTTGAAAGGAAGCTACAACTCCCTATCCTTGCCCCTTCCTGCCACCCTAAAAATGTGTGTTCTAACAAAAATGGGACTTCTGTGATTTGTGATCTGCGTCTTCTGCAATATGCAACTTCTGTGATCTAACTTCTACAAATTGCAATTTCAAGATTTGTGATCTGTGACAACCTTGATTTGTGATAATGGTCTAATTTAGCTGCATATTACTTGTGCAATCCGATCTGCACATTTGTTGCACATTTTGATCTGTGGAATCATACTTGTGCATAGAGCGTCCTCATCTTTTAAGCCCCCAAAACTTAATATTTTCTCTTTCAGGTCTCGATTCTTCTTGGAAGGATACAAAATGAAGAGATTACTTTCTTTATTTACATGAGTGTTGGGTTACTCAATACTTTATTGTGTAAAGCTGAATAACATCAATAACAACTTTATAAGCCAACACAACATTTTGACAATTTTGTGGGACCACTCATCATTTTGACATCAATGACAACTTTATTCTAACACACCGATTATTTTTATTTACGTGAATACACTCCGTTTTAAAAAAATAATGAAAATAAAACTAAACACTAAAATTTTTAATATATGAATACAACTGGATTAAGAAAGAAAATAAACACATATAGTTGGCCTAAGAAAAGAAAATAAATTAACCCTAACAATTTTTAACAGAATATAGCTAGCCTAAGAAAGAAAATAAAACTAGGCCTAAAACTTTTAGAGGAAACAAACCACAAATGGTAAGAATATAAACTAAAAACAAATTAAGAGCCTACTTCGACTCACCTATAGTCATTAGGGTTCAGATCCATTGCTGGCTAATTTTCCAGCCATAGTCTCGGTTAAGATTACTTGGGTGTTTCTCAATTTCAATGGCCTACCTTAGTTTTTGATTAAAGCAACAGTCTTCCCTAGCCAAAATTTTGGTGTTTTCTAAGCAAATATGGTGCTTATTATTGTGAGAAACTATGTCATTTTCAATATATTGTTGTAAATTGTCCATGATTTATATTGGAAATGTTTATTGATTCATAATGATGAAACATTGGCAAACATATGTAGGAATTATGGAATAGTTGAGATAAAAACATAAATAATATTTTGAAGTTAATTTATACCATGTAAAATTTCAATTAGTTATTTGAAGGGATTAATAGATTTAACAACCATTTGTTTAATTTGATAGTATTACTGAGTAATCTTTAACATTTCATCTATAAAACTAATAATAAAATTTCACATAAAAAACCTTGTCGTGGCATTTAATGATAAGATTTCATTTGTCAATTTCTTTTCAATTGTTTAGGGCTTCTAAACCCATCTGACCCACCCGTTATATAGAAATATCCCCATGAACACATTATTTCAATCAATATAGTATAAACTAGGGGAGTTGCATAGCAACAAGTCCCCACTTTCAACATTTGTTTTGTATGGGATGAAGAAACAAGTATTATTACATTACATTATTGGTCAAAAGAATAGATGTTATATGTTATAATTGCATTTGTAAAACACGTTCCCACATTCTGTTTTGTCTCTTTTCAAGGCAACATTCTAGGGCAGAGTCTCTCATCATGTACAAAAGTAGCTTAGTAACACGGACAAGTAGCTTAGTAACACTGATTTGCAATAAACAATTACAAAGAAGTTCACTATATACACAATTGTTTATGCATACTGACTTAATTTAAATGACCTATGTTTCTTCCAAAATTGTCAAGATCATCACTTTCAAACACAAGTAATGTCGTCTTTAGTTTCGAACCTATAGAATACCACCTAACTAATTCCTAAATAGTCTAAGATTCCTCTAAGTACTTAGTTATTTCTTAGGTCTATGATTCCTAAAGTTCTGTTTCAGTTGTGGAAGCTAAGGAAAAGTAATGGAGCTAGGATTGAGTGTATGCTTAAGAATATATTAGTCCAGATACATTTTTATACCTGCCTCCGGCTGGTATATTGCAATCGTTCGATTTCAAACCCCGTTGACTTTGGGGATTAGTTGGTGCAATTTGATGCAGGTTTAAAAAATTAAACTCTGTTTCCAAAGTATGACGTAGGGGTTTATAAATTATTTTTTTTAATTTTGTTAAAAACGTATTTTTGTCAACAGGTGATTGGTGGAGAGGAGATGATGTCAACATTGGGATTTGTTATCTGGATTTGAGTTGACCTGTGGCAAGATGACATCATAATGATAAAAATAAAAAAATAAAAATTATATCATTGGAGCCAGCTGTTCTGGTTTTTTTCAGACCTCGGGCCATGAGACGAGGGTGCACAGGAAACTCGGCTAGAAATTTTACTCCTGTTGCATGTTTCCCCGCCAGGGATCGTTCATCTCCATTCTTGAACAAACAAGACGAGACAACCCTCCTGTGCAATAATGATTGACTTGAATATTGATGAGGATCGGCGGTAGTGAGCTGAAAACCCTGCGGTGCAATATTATCAAACCTGCCACATCTTTCACCGTTCGGTAGTACATGATCGCTCCCAGACGATCTTCCGCTACTCGAAGCTGGTGAAAATAATAGATTCTTTCTGCTGCTGTTTCTGCGACATATTTGGCGACTCCTGTCTCGAACAACAGCTCTGTAAGTGAAAGGTATCAGTCCTTCCATTGGTATTAGTTGGATCTGTATCACAGATGGCTAATGATTAAACGCTGTAACACTATGATGAACAAGGCCAAAACGATAATCTAAATTTGTGCAATAACACAATATCAAATTCCCAATTTGTAGTTTGTACATTATGGCTCTTATATCTCCTGTTATTGCGCCACAAGCGCAGTGCGTCTCCTTGAGTAGCGCGCTGATGAGAGGGAACAATTGCTGTGCCCAAAAGGACGAACAAGAGCAAAATCTCAGTGCCCAGTGATTTCCCCATCTTTGGGGAACAACAATTGAAACGACTGCAGATCTTAAAAATACAATAGTCAGTGCATTGGGACGAATTACACGTTGTTGCAGGTTGTGCAGGCCTAACACTGGTCTCGCTTAAGTACGAGATATATGACACAGAAGCGGCGGAAGTGCTCCGGCTATCGACCAGAAGTAGAAGACAGAGTTCGCACCGTCTCTTTGAACATACAGTCAATCTGCTATTAGCTGTTATGTTCAATATTGCTTTAACAATTGGACATTCGAAATGGGACAGTCACGAGACTTCAATTTTGGTTTCTTTTTCCGCAACATAATCAAAATTCAA
>LPNX010507789.1:131057-145064 GCA_001517045.1 Pseudotsuga menziesii
CCCTCCGCTGGTCAATTTTCCCAGTATGTGTGCCCGGTTTCGAACCCCAATCTTTTGCTCGCGCCGTCCCGCACAGTCCGTCGGTCTCGGTTGTCTGAAACCCTAGGCTGTGCCGTGGTAGTGGTTTGCGGTTTGAGGATAGCATGGAGAGGGGGTTCGATGAGAGCGTCGTATGTAGAAGGCTGTTGTTAAAGCCCGCAGCGTGTATTCGAATTGATGTAATTCCCCCCCCATGAACAACATTGTGGTCAAAATGTTTAGACGGCTAGGATGATATTTATATGTATAACCCGTTTCTTCATTGGCTGGGCAATGGACCACATTGATGAATTGTTGGACAGTACATTTGCACTTTGCTTTTAAGATCCATACATTTGCCTTGCGAATTGTTTTAATAGGAGAAACGGCACTGCGAGATGATGGCCCACTGTATTGCACAGGACTTAGTCTATTTATGATAGTAATTTAGATAGTTAGGGCATTGTTGGATTGTGCATACATGCATTGGTTTCACATTAAGTACATAAAATTGGCACTTTGCATATGGATGTAATTTATTGTTGTTTTGAAGATGGTTGATGGATGTTGTAAATATCATACAAAATGTTTTGCATCATATAAATAGAAGCACGAAGTAGTGTGCGTTTGATTAGTCAAATATGCAAACTTATATTATAGTTTCATCAACTAGTTGCTACCATGATGTACATAGATAAAATAAAGGGTTGCACTCTGTCTTGTAAATGTGTGCACCTTAAATGCCTTAATACTACAATGTTATATATGGCAGGAAGAAGCCGAGCCAACTATGTCCAAAAGACAGAAGAAGAAGGCCCCTGCGGTCGAAGAACAACTAGAAATAGAGGTCGTCACAAAGACTGAGTATATATATGAAGATACCCAATGTATTTCTGGTGTGGAGCCTGAGTACAGATGGGGGGACATATACAGATTGATTTCCCGCAGGGAGGTCCCCGACATGGGTCTACAAGAAGAACCAATCTATGCAAACATAGAGAGATCCGCCATCATGAAGGTGGCTACAAGACCAGAGCTGTTCCCTTGTTCTGAGGTGATTAGATGGATTCTACCCCATACAAATACAGCCACCATGCTCATAGGAAATGTGGAAGGCTAGGGATATGCTGCATTTAGCCCAGGGTATGTGGCGTTGGCCTATCATTTGCCAGTATCTCAAATCTTTATATCTGATGCTTGGCTGGATAACGTTAGAATGGACCTGATAGAAAACCTTAAGAGAATGCTCTTGCCGGGAAAGCTGTACAGACACAGAGCAAATGGAGAGTATGATACAGCAAGCTTAAGGGCTCCTTACAGATTTATAGCCCTGATGCTGAATAGGATCTTCGGGAGAGCCCATGGCAGACTCTTCAAATTTGAATGGATACCCATTATGTTCCACGTAGCAACCCAAGGAACAGTCTTCAATTGGGCCAGCCTAGTATCAAGTAGTCTTTCTTCTTGCGTGGCTGCTGCCTTGGGAGGAGAATCCAAGAAAAGGGCCGAATTCTACATGAGCTCGATATTGGTAGATTGTATACTGTGCAACCAGCTTTTCCCTGGTCTCAAGTGTGTTTGGGACAGGGAAAGGATGCCTGTGTATGCCGCCTATAAACCATTGTGGGCTCAGCAGTACCATAGCCACTACAGGGAGGTTTGCGAGCAATTCATCATGCCACTCTATGCACTCATCTTCCGGAAGGAGTGCGACTGTATGTCAGAGGAGGCCATGCGGGTAATAGAAGAGCATGCAGACTATTTCCTGACTGAGAATGGCATGTACATCAGAATGTTTGGTGGCATGAAACGCCCCTTATTGCTGCCCAAATACGCAATAGATTATGTTATTCATAAAGAGACAGTCAGGCAGGTATTCATTGATGGAATAGGGAATTATCTTTTTGAGCAAAAGAAGGCTACATATCCTCCGCTGCCATTCAAACTAGGTAGCTACAGATTTGCCAAGGTAAAACAAGCTGCGGAGTTCATAGAAGAATTGGGGAAGTTCCATTTCAGTGAGATGACTTTTCGAAGGAATGATACTCACGGTAGAATGGCAGAGCACTGTAAAGAACATAAAGTACATTTTGAATACACTCACCACTTTGACAAGGAAGAATCTGTCTTCCGAAGTGCCCCTAACTTGACAGCTCTGAGAAGGAGGTTTAAGCCTAAGAACCCCACCAAGGGTGGAAAAGGGGCTGAGCAGGACATAGATGAAGAAGAGGCCAAGAGGAGACAGGAAGAGGCCCAGAAGCTAGAACAGGAAGCTGCAGAATGGCTGCAGAAAGGAGAAGAAGAAAAAAGAAAAGTTGCCCAAGAAGCAGCTGAAAAGGCACAAGAGGCAGCCAAAGAAACAGAAGAGGCAGCCAGACTGGCAGCTGAGGAAGCAAAAAGAAAGCTAGAGGAAGAGCTCCAAAAGCAGGAGGCTGAAAAAATAGAGCTGCCACAACAATCAATTGCTGAAACATCAACAGGACAGACCGAGGAGGAGGCAAACCCTGAGGTACAAATCCTTCAAGTACCTGCTGCTAGCACTCTTGTGACCCCTACGCTCCAGCTAATACCTTTCACTCAGAAAAAAGGAGAGGAAGTTCCTGACTTCAGCACTGTCTATTATGACAGGGCCACCAAAAGAATAATGAGGAGGACGGAAAAGAAGGTGGAAGTGAAAGATCTATCAGGGAAGATGGTCATAGATACCGCTGTCATGCTAGGGACGGACAAGGATCCTAGGTTCACGATAAGAGCAGGGGATGCCATGATTGATGCATCTGAGGACAACATAAACAGGGTGATGATTGAACTAGAGTCAGTTAAGAAGACCTCTGCTCAGCTAAAAGATACACTGAGAAAAGATAGAGATGAAGGTAATAGACTCAAGAGGAAATATGAGCACATGCAAAGGGAACTGGAATCCTCAAAAGGTGAAGTCTATACCCTTCAAGTGGAGATGCAAGCAAAGGGAACAGCACAGGAGTCCCTAGAAAACGTACACAGGAAGCCCAAAGTCTAAAGAGTGATAAGGAGCAGTTATTGGCAAAGGTGATAGAACTGGAAGAGCAGCAGAAGGTCATCTATGAGGTCAGTGATTCACAGGTTCAAGAGTTGAAAGGGCAGCTAGCTTCTCCGACTACTGATCTGGAGGAATCCAAGGAACATCAAGTCGATTTGCAACCATTTAAAGAATATATCCTGGCTCAAAAAGCTCAAATGCTACAGCTACAGACGGCTCTGGAAGAAGAGAGGCGCAAAGTCCTTCAGATTGACAGCAGGCTGGAAGAGATCATGGAAACTTCCTCATACTTCGTTGATCGATCTCAGGAAGTTCTTGAGGTCTTGAGTGCTAGAATGGCAAGGCCTAAAGATGATGCCGAGACTCCAGAAGGGCTACCAGAAAAAGACCAGCAAGCCCTCAAGAGAGATCACAACCTAATAGAGTTTGCCATCAGTACTGCAGAAGACTTCAAGAAGGCTGTAAAAAAGATGCAGGGAGCATGCTCAGAGTATTTCATAAGGCTCCTGAATATGTACAACTGATGTCAAACAGAGGCTGAGCATAGGCTTGAAGAGTTCCCAGACCATGAGGCCTTTATGGAAATATTACAGAAAAGATATCAAGATGCAGAGGCCAGAACTCAGCAGATTAGAGCCATTGATGACCTAGTACTGAAGAACGAGGTAGGCCACGCAGCCGTTAGCATGTAGTTTCTAGAAGATCAGCTTCGGTTGAGCCCAACAAGGATCGAGGCCATCAAGAACCAAGTTGAAAAGTTCGAAATCAACATTCAGTTCCTGGAGCCATGCACATTTGAAGGCATTGCTGCTGAAGCAGCAGCGTGGAAGAAGTTTTTAGATAGCCAGGTGGGACCCTCCTAATAAAGGACCAGTCAACTTTGTAATAATTTAATAATTTTGTAAAAACTTTTTGAGAAATGAAGCGCTGGGAAAGCAAAAGGTCGGGAAGCCCAAAGGTCACTTTGGGCAGCCCAACCATTTTGACCTTTTTGTATAAAAGTAGGAAGCATAGAATGGAAAGGGGCTTTTTTCCCCAGTAGGATTGGTGATGACATATTGTAAGAAGAACTACTTCATTTTTCAATAGAAATTACAGTTTGCCTGTTGAAAGAAGATTGGTGGGATTTCAAATGTTTTGCCATGGATAGTTGAAAGATGAACTACTTTGTTTTTCAGCATTGTGTCCATGAATCGTGAGATCGTTCTAACTTATGACCTATGTCTTGTTTAAATGATTTCTGATTTAATTTATGAAATAACCACCATGAGTAATGCATGCTTATCATGAAACAATTAGTTATCTGGTTGCGGAAATATCTTTCATTGTTCATGCTTGTAAAAGTAAATGTCAGCTATATGTAATTGCTTTTATCATGTGTGCACATCGGCATTACTCATATATATTAAATATAAGTTGGCTCCCCGGGGATAGGTAGATAGGGATAGATAGATAGTTAGGTCATTGCATAGATGCATGTGTGATTCAAATGTTGGTGAGCCTAAGACGAGAGGTAATAACCTGCACATCACATTGTGACTGCTCCCTGCATTCTTCACCACCCTGCATGTTTAGTTCGAATTCTTGCATAGCATTCTTAAGTTAAAATACAAATTCCAGTGGACCGGGCCGCAACCGGTAAATCCTTTGTTTGTGTTTGATCTACGGTAGCCGGATCGCAAAACCGGACGGATTCCCTATACCAAACAATCAACGGGCTAGTTGGGAACGTTGATTGGGGAGAATCCCTTTCTATTGTCGCCTGCGAATTTCCAGACCTCAACAAGTTGTTATTATTATTTTTTTGTTAGAATAAAGTCAACATAGATCCATCCTAAACACGGATCTATCAAGCATCAAGAGGCATCCAATTTCTTGAGATGTAATTTTTCTAATAACTTTTTATTTAGTTATAAATTTTATAAGCAAATATGAATTTTTTAATTATTTTTTATTTGGTTTTCATATTTTATTTTACATAAAAAAAATTAATTATTATTTTTTTATTTTTAATATATAATGTTATGTAAATTAAGTTACTTAAAATTACACATTTCCCACGTACTAAGTTAAAACACATAACTACTTTAAATGCAATTAGGTTTAATAATCTTGACACATTCTCAAATTGTATGAATTTACCATGGTGCTCCAATGATTCTGTTTATAACATCCACAAGAAGATAATATGTTATCATGATTTTGTCTATAAGATGATATTGTTTATAACCATCATAATAATATAATCAACTCAACTTTTATGAATTTAGCATGGTGCTCTAATGATTTTGTTTATAACATCCACACGAAGATAATATGTTATCATGATTTTGTTTATAAGATGATATTGTTTATAACCATCATGATGAGATAACATGCTCGAATTAAAGGTTTTAAGGTTTCTTAATCTTGTGAACATTTAATAAATAATCTCTTAACTTTGTATTCATTATTTTTGTCAATTAAATGATCACCTTGAAATAGAAATTACAACTGTTTAACAGTGGATCAAAAAAGAATATAGACATATTATTGAGAATTTAATGTATTCAAATATTCATTGAGAAATGAGAAATAAATTGTAAACCAAGAATCGCTCATTGTAAACCCGTGTGATCAATGACTTTACCAGCAACCACCCAGTGATTCGAAACCATGTAAAGACATTGACCTCCTTTTATATATGGTGCCGCACTCACACTGTACACATAATCAAATATGCGGTGACCGTCCCTGTGCTTTGGCGACCGCTCATATGTACAATATTAGATTATGCAGGTAGGGCGAGCAATATTAATTGTGCATTAGGAGATGAGCTTTTATCTTACGATGTGGTGCAGAACTGTGACACTATAGGGATTAAAGTGTATAACGAACTAGAAGTACTATGGAGATTAACTATATCTTCATTAAACTAATATTTTTTTATTAATTTATTAAAAAGTACATTTAAATAAAATGTGGTGGAAAATAAGAATTTTATGTCTGTTGTTATCGGGTATCATTGAGGAAGATACCACACTATGGAATGGAAAGCAGTAATGTATCGTTTTCTCCCTAAAAACAAATTTAATGAAATATATATTAACCTAGATTTTATATATTTGAGATTGATCTTAAAAAGGAATTCAAATTCTTTAGGGATCGATTTTTTTTAACTAAAAAATTTAGAAAAGATTTTAAGAGTTATTAAACTAATTTTCTATGTTTTCTCATGAAAATACCGCTCTAGGAAGGAAACAAGACTCTAGAAAAGTCATACTTTTACAATCTGTCTTCTGTAGAATTGTCTTCCACGGGATTCTTCCGCTACAGATAATTTTAAATTAATGGCGATTTGAAGGGTGGGTTACAACTGTGATGGTCAGGTTTTCGTGCTGGAGAACGGGCAAATTCCATCGATATGGCTGTGGAAACTGTTGGAAATATTAATTACTCCCAGATTTTTATCTGATTTCAGCTCACTTCGTTAATCAGTTGAATAAATTTCTGAAGCTAAGTTTGTAGGAAGATAGTTATTACAGCCATTAATGGCAAGTTTGTAGATCCACTTAGAAGCAATTTTCAAGTTTCCTTGTAAAATATGTTAGACAAAAGAACTCTGGGTGAGGAAAAAAGAGTAAGAGAGAACTCTTAGGAGAGAGTGAAATTGAAGCTCAAGCTTCTGTGTGTGATTATATCGAAGAGCCTCCTGACAAGTTTGGATCAATAAGTTTGTATTACCTTTGTTATTTCCGGACAAGTTATATATATGAAATAGTTTATGGTTGAATGCATGTTTATTTAGCCGCACATTCTTTCCAGAGTTACTAGTGTAAATTTATGGTTGAGTGAAAGAACAAGAATCCATAAATTTCTCCGGAGAGTGGTTGACTCAAGTCTTCCTACATATTTGGTTATATGTTTTTATAAGTTCTACTGAATTGTTAATTGTGTTCGTTTTTACTTCATCTTACTTGCACCTGAAATTTTTTGTCATTTCTTAAGTCTTTTAGATTAAGAAATTATATCATTTGTAAATTCCAACTAAAACAAAACCAAAGTAACTGAACCGACAAGGTCGGTTGAGTAAAACAAACTAGTGGTTGAAGTTAGTAGTCGAAGTGAACTTACTGACAAGTTGTCGAAGTAAAAAATGTCCGTAGAACCTACAAGTAAAATTATTGTAAAGGAAAAATAGTCGGGTCTAAGCCGACCAATTTTGGTAACCCGACCAGAAAAAAGAAACAGAGGTCGGCCTGAAATTTTTTATAACTAAGGTGTAAAGTCAAGTTTAGTCGGCTCGGTTTTGGCTAACTCATATCAGAGCAAGTTTTAGGAAAGAAATATTGTCTTAAAAAGTGGAAAAGTAAATTTTTAAGGAAAGTTAAATTAAAAATGGCTTCCACTTCTAGTTCATTGCAAACTCGTATCAGAGCAAGTTTTAGGAAAGAAATATTGTCTTAAAAAGTGGAAAAGTAAATTTTTAGGGAAAGTTAAATTAAAAATGGCTTCCACTTCTAGTTCATTGCAAACTCCAATTTTTATAGGAAAAAATTATGAATATTGGTCTCTAACAATGAAGGCTTTTTGAGAGGTCAAGATGTCAGCATATAACAATCTACCACAAGCCAACAACAGATATGCCAACATATAACAATCTCACACAAGCTGAGAAAAATGTCTTGAGGGAACAGAGGAAGAAAGATGGAAAAGCTCTATTCTACATACACCAAGCTATGCATGAAAGCATACTCCAAGAGTAACAACAAAAGTTAATGCTAAGCAGGCATGGGACACATTGGAGACCGCCTATCAAGGCTCGGGAAAGGTAAAGACTTCCAAGTTGTAGATTCTAAGAAAAGATTTTGAATCTCTATCCATGAAATATTCAGAGACTATAGAGTCTTTCTACACCAGATTTGTTGGTTTGATAAACCAACTGAAATCTCATGGAGAATACATAGAAGATAAAATGGTGGTTGAAAAAATTCTCAAAAGTCTTCCCCCAAGATTTGAAAACTTGGTTGTGACCTTGGAAGAACACATAGACATGATGACGTTTACCATTGATGAGCTGCAAGGTTCACTCATCAATCATGAACACAGACTCAACAGAACATAAACATCATTGGAATGTGCATTCTTGGCATAGTCATCCATAAGCCATGGCAGAGGTAGGGGGAGAAACAACTTCAGAGGCAGAGGAAGAAGTTCTTCCAGAGGAGGATGAGGCAGAAGTCCTGCAAATGTTGCTGGTAGAGGAGATAATCAGAATCCAAGTCAACCAAGTGGCCAGAGGTTTGATAAATAAAAAATTCAATGTCATTATTGTAAGAAATTTGGCCATGATGCATATGAATGGAAGAAGAAACAATATGACCAAGGAAGGAAAATCCCAAATCAGTCAACCAACACCAGCACTCCGACAAGTGCAATGTTATTGGCATCTACATTTCTAATTGAATGCAATGTTGTTCAAGAAAGTCCACATGGAATATGGTACGTAGATTCAAGATGCAGTGACCACATGACTGGTAATTTAAATTTGTTTTCCAGTCTAGATAATTCAGTTAAAATTGATGTTACACTTGGAAACAATGTCCAAGTTACTGTTTTGGGAAAGGGTATTATCGGTATTCTAACCAAATAGGGGGAGAGTAAGTATATCCCTGATGTCTATCATGTCAAAGGTCTGAAACATAATTTGTTGAGCATTGGACAGTTGATACAAAAAGACTATAGAGTCTATATAGGAGATGATCAATGTGTGATTAAAGACAAGCGTCCAAGCGACCAACTAATCTAGCAAAAGTTGCAATGACAAGCAACTGCTTGTTTCCATTGAGGATAGTTCCCAACATGAAAGGGAAGACAAAAACAAGAGCTACATGCAAGGAAGAAAGTAAAGAAACAGCCGAGCCCCTTGATAAGAAAGAAAATGGCAGCACTAATTTGCAAGCTTCATTTCAAATAGAAGTTCAGGATGAATCCTGGTTGTGGCATTTCAGATTTGGACATCTGAATTTTGGTGGGATGAAGCTACTACACACAAAGAATATGGTAGAAGGATTGCCATTGATCGACATACCAGAAAGGGTTTGTGAAGGATGCATTTTTGGCAAGCAGCATAGAGAGAATTTTCCAGTCAGAAAGTCATATAGAGCACATACACAACTTGAAATTGTGCACTCTGATATTTGTGGTCCAATGCAGACATCATCCATTGGTGGATGCAATTATTTTCTAACTTTTATTGATGATTACTCAAGAAAAAAATGGGTATATTTTTTGAAACATAAATCTGATGCATTTAGTTATTTTCAGCAATACAAGACACTTGTGGAAAACCAGAGTGGACACCGCATCAAAATATTAAGGACCGATAGAGGAGGTGAATATGTTTCGAATGAATTTCTGAATTTTCGCAAGACCCATGGCATACAAAAAAAATTCACTGCACGGTATACACCTCAACAGAATGGTGTTGATGAAAGAAAGAACACAACCATTATGGAGATGGCGCACAACATGTTGGGAACCAAGCGTTTTCCAAATGAATATTAGGGTGAAGCAGTCGCAACTGCTGTTTACATTATGAACTGATGTCTGACAAAGAGTGTGAAGAACAAAGTTCCCTAAGAATCATGGACAGATATGAATCATAGTGTTTCTCATTTAAAAGTTTTTGGTTGTGTTGCATATGCTCATATTCCAAACGAGTTGAGAAAGAAGCTAGACAAGAAGGGACATAAATGTATTTTTGTCGGCTATTCTGAAGACACAAAAGCATACAAGTTGTATGATCCCGTCACAAGGAAAGTGATAATCAATCAAGATGTTCAATTTGTTGAGAATGAATCATGGGATGGAGCCGTCAACATAAATGTCATGATTGTGTCGAATGTCGACAATGATGATATGGAAGAGGAAGTGGTACAAACAGCACATGTAATTCAACTGGTTGCAGCACCGTCGACTCCCATGATACCACGACATGGTTCAACACAAGGCCATCAATACAAGTAGCAGCTCAAGCTACACCGACAAGTACACCAAAATGACAACAAACTCCATTTGAAAGCATTTCATCAAGGTCGACATCGACAGAACCGATGAAGCCAAGAAGTTTGCATGAATTATATGAAGCTGGTACACCAAATTCATTATCTCTCTTTGCATTACTTTCTCCTATATATGATCCACTAACATTTAAAGAAGCTGTTGAAGAAGAAGTATGGGCACAAGCCATCGATGAAGAAATAAAATGCATTGAGAAGAACCAGACATTGGAATTGGTTGATGTACCAAAATAAAAAGATGTAATCAACGTCAAATGAATTTACAAGACAAAGCAAGATGCTGATGGGAATGTGCAAAAGGACAAAGCAAGAATGGTAGCAAGAGGGTTCACACAGCAGCTCTGCATAGATTTGAATGAAACTTTTGCACCTGTTGCATGCATGGATACAATCCAAACAGTCTTGGCCATTGCTGCACAAAAAAAAAGGCCTGTTTATCAAATGGATGTTAAGTTGACATTTTTGAATGGCTATCTAGAAGAGGAAGTATATGTGGAACAACCACAAGGATATGAAGTTATAGGTCAAGATCATAAAGTGTACAGGCCAAAAAATACATTATATGGTTTGAAGCAAGCTCCTAGAGCTTGGTGCAGTCGGATTGATTCCTATCTCACTGAAAATGGATTTCACAGAAGTGAAAGTGATCCGACATTATACACCAAAGTGAATGAGCAAGGTAAGATGTTAAATGTCTGTCTGTATATAGATGATTTAATATTTTCTAGTGATTTTGGCATAGCAGATTTTAAAGCAGTCATGGAAAGTGAATTTGACTCATGAATGATTTGGGGCTTCTGAAGTTTTTTCTCGTCATTGAAGTTCAACAGTATGAAAGTGGTATATTTATATCACTGTCTAAATATGCAAGTGAAGTTTTAAAAATATTTAACATAGGCTAATTGCAAGACAGCTCCAACACCAGTAATAACAGGTTTAAAATTGAGCAAGGATGATGAAGGATCAACTGTAGACCCTACGTTGTTTAAAAGGCTTGTTGACAGCCTTATGTATTTGACAGTGACAAGACCAGGCATTATGTATGGAGTAAGTTTGATCTCAAGATTCATGGAGTCACCAAAAGACTCACATTGGCAAACATGTAAAATAATTATGAGGTTTGTAAGTGGCACAAAAGACCTTGGCATTATGTATTCAACCTCATAAAATTTTAAACTCATTGGATACACTAACAGTGACAATGGAGGCAGCATAGATGACAGGAAGAGCACATCTGGGTACACATTACATTTTGGTATAGGTGTTGTTTCATGGGATTCAAAGAAACAACCCATAGTAACTCTGTCTTCAGCAGAAGCAGCGTATGTTGCAGCGACAAATGCTGCATGTCAAGCTTTCTGGATGAGGAGAGTGTTAAAATACTTGTCACAGAACCATCAAGAAACAACAACCATCTTCCGTGACAATAATTCAACCATAACATTATCAAAGAATCATGTGTTCCACAAGAGAACCAAGCACATCGACATAAGGTTTCACTTCATAAGAGAGTTGGTGAACAACAAAGAAATTTGTTTGGAATTTTATAAGTCTGAAGATCAACTTGCATACATCTTTACAAAACCATTGGAAAATGACACATTCCAGTATCAACGTAGTTATCTTGGAATGACAAGTTCTACATGAACTCTGTCATGCACAGAGAAAGTCTAAGCTCTGAAACATCTTGTAAATTTTGTTTAAAAAACAAATTCCCCATCTGCTCATAATTAAGGGGGAGTGTTGGAAAGAGGTAAGATTCCACTATTTGGCAATCTAAACCAATCGAATTAATTTCTGAAGCTAAGTTTGTAGGTAGATAGTTATTACAACCATTAATGGCAAGTCTGTAGATTCACGTAGAAGCAATTCATAGGTTTCCTATAAATAGTAGAAGAAGATTGTAAAATATGTTAGAACTCACAAGAGAACTCTGGGTGAGAAAAAGAGAACTCTGAGCAGACAGTGAAGTTGCAACTCAAGCTTCTGTGTGTGTGATTCTGTCGAAGAGCTGAACTCTGTTAAAGGATTAGTTGGTGAGCCGACAAGTTTGGATCGACAACTTTGTATTACCTTTGTTATTTCCCAACAAGTTATATATATGAAATAGTTTATGGTTGAATTCATGTTTATTTAGCCTACGGTTGAGTGAAAGAACAAGAATCCATAAATTTCTCACTCAGTGAAAGTTCTAGGTTTTACGTCAGAGTGGTCAACTCAAGTCTTCCTAAATATTTGGTTATATGTTTTTATAAGTTCTGTTGAATTGTTAATTGTGTCAGTTTTTACTTCATCTTACTCATAGGTGAAAAACATTTGTAATTTATTAATTCTTTTAGACTAAGAAATATCATTTGCAAATTTCGACAAAAACCAAACCAAATTAAGTGAACAGATAAGGTCGGTCGACTATAACTCAGTTGAGTAAAACCGACTAGTGGTTGAAGTGGTCAAGCCGACTAGTGTTCGAAGTGAAGTCACCGACAAGTTGTCGAAGTAAAACCCGTCGATGGGTTTATAAGGACGATCAAATTTGGTATACTTGTATAGTCAGTTTCACCCGACAAGAAAAAAGAAAAAGAGGTCGGCATGAAATTTTTAATAACTGAGCCGTAAACTCAAGTTTAGTCGGATCGGTTTTGGCTAACAGAAACTATATAAACATTTGGAAGTGACCATAGAACCATTTGGTTATCCCGGATGTAGGTATAGGAAGGATTTTAAAGTCTGTTTTAAGACTACATTGAACGTAGATACTATAATCGTTGTTAGTCTTGAAGGCTAATGGATTTAGAATGCGTAGCTATTTATAAAAATTAGTTTTTTTTACTTTCAAATGGATTGTGAAAGCCATTTTAATAGATTACTACGTAATTAAGAGAGATTAATGTTATGACAAAGAATAAAGCACAATACATAATCTGAACAACGAACTTCTATTTAATTCCTCCACATTCATCCAAAGAGACTATCCCAAATCCTGCAAATTATAACATCAAATTGATCCAAAAAGGATTCTACATATTGAATCCCAATAAACCCAAACATCACAAAGCCATGACAATGTTACCAAAATAGTCCATTCTCTCCCATGAGTATATATAACATGAACGGTCAATCCAAATCACAACACCAACACAAAAAGATAACAAGAGTGGTTGCAAAGCAACAAGTCCCTGCCTTGACTTGTTGCTTTGCAATGAGAGCTGGATTTGTAAAGCACTAGATCCAAATGGACATAACGATTATCAGGTGCTCAACTACATTTAAATAGGTGTATCAACCTAATAAAAACACCGTGTAATGATTGCAGTTGCAATGGCTGGCATTGACCTAAATCTCAAAAAAATAGGTCTATCAACCTAATAAAAACACCGTGTAATGATTGCAGTTGCAATGGCTGGCATTGACGTGGTGGTGATATCATGGTCATAGAATCAATCGTTATCAGCAGTGGATTCACAGTACAAGAATGTGAAGGTGAAGCTGTGCTTTGCACCAGTGAGCCAAGTGGACAGAGGGTGGAGAAAGACCAA
The DNA here is from genome assembly GCA_001517045.1 of Pseudotsuga menziesii. Lineage (NCBI taxonomy): Eukaryota > Viridiplantae > Streptophyta > Pinopsida > Pinales > Pinaceae > Pseudotsuga > Pseudotsuga menziesii. Next base: position 144,692 of record LPNX010507789.1, read on the forward strand.
TGACGATCTGAAGAAGGACAAAACATGCCAGTTTGATATCATTGAGCACCCCTATAATTCAAATAGCAAGAACAACACCGCCTCTTGGACTGTGGAGAGGGATGTGCCCAAAGGAAAATACTTCGTGAGAGCATATGTAGTGGATGCTTCAGGGACTCAGGTGGCATACGGGCAGAGCACCAACAAGAACAAGACAGCCAATCTATTCACGATCGAAGCCATCTCTGGAAGGCATGTTTCACTCGACATTGCAACTGCTGTCTTTTCTACTTTCTCTGTTGTTTCTTTCTTTGGATTCTTCTTTGTGGAGAAAATGAGTGCTAGAAAGAAGTCCCAGAAGGCTTAAAATTGAATCGATTATCACCACCAAGGG
>LPNX010507818.1:4604-73171 GCA_001517045.1 Pseudotsuga menziesii
ATTAACATATATTTTTTCAACTTATTTTCTTAGTGTCATTATGGATGATGCTTGTCAAAATCATGATAGGTAATACTAATATTTAGGGTGTTCACCTAACCTCATTTAGGATAAAGAAAAGCACTAACTAGCGTTTTGCTAATGGGAGTTCCATATTAGCATGTGACCAATAATTTTTACTCTACCAAGGATAATATCAAGTGAACGCCCATTCATTTAAAGACTCAAATATGACACATGTCATCAATTTCATGGATTTCTCAGACATTCAAACTCTACCCCTAGTGGATTCGTCCCCAATATCATTTAAGTCGCACACGTTTTCAGTCTCCTGACAATTATAAATTTCATCTATAATTTGGATGAGCTAGCTTTCATACTTACAGTGCCTTTTACTCACGCTTTGTCGTTTTTTTCTGGTTGCGTACTGAGGGGATGTTACATCCTCTCCCCCTTAGAATTAACACCGTCCTCGGTGTTCATGCTTTTTAATAGTTTCTCTTCCGCCCCTAAGTTTACACTTTTGTTCTATCTTCCTTCTTTGCTTTGATCATACTCAATCTTTTGTGATTCCCACGTGCTTCTATCCTTCATGACCTGCACTTTTATGCAACAANTTTGAGTATGAGAATTTTCAAGACTCCAATAGAGTTTGTAATAATTAAGTTAAAAGGGCATCCTACACTCTAGTGGGATGTTGTGCAAAAAGATAGAGTAGACAAGAATCAAGAGAATATTATGTTATAATATTCAGAATATGAGAAAATCATATAGCAATACAAAACATGCATAGCATGAACTATTCTATCATTCTATCTAATAAAACAACAAAGAGAATCAATAAAAATTGAGATATGAGAATAGACAAGAGAACACCAGATATACATGGGAAGGGAAAATTCTTCTTATTCCTTAAAATTTCTTAAGAGATCCTCTCAGTATTGTCCAATATTCCAACAATTGGTATCACAGTGGGATCCTACTATAGTCTAAACCACTAGAAGGAAGATCCTATTAAAAACTGTTATGGATCATCAAGAAGGGTTAGCTGCTAACAGACCTCCATTATTTACACGAAATAATTATGCATTTTGGAGTGTAAGAATGAGATGCCATCTAATGTCTCTTCGATGCAAAATTTCGAGTTATGTTTAAAAACGGTATAAATTACTAGACAACCTACTATAGATAGAGATGAACTAGATGAACATGAATCCAATGCAAAATATTTGAATGCAATTTTGAAAGGATTAGCAGATTCAATGTGTGTTAAGGTCATGCAATGTAAGACAACCAAACATGCTTTGGAAAAATTAAAAATTGCTTATGAAGGGGCTTCCAAAGTAAAAAAATCCAAACTTCAAACATACAAAGGGAAGTTCGAAAGTCTAAAGATGAAATAAGAAGAAAATATTGCATAATATCTTCTAAGAGTAGATGAAATTGACAATGTTATTAAAGTTCTGGGAGGATAAATGAATGAGAAAGAGGTAGTTGAAAAAGTACTAAACCCTACCAATAAGATATAACCCAAAAGTATCTACTATATATGATTGAGATTATCTTGAAATTTTGATAGTGGATGAGCTACATGGGATATTCACTGCTTATGAGATGAGAACAAAATAGAATGGACCATCAAGAAAAGAGTCAACATTTAAAGCAACGAAACAGTCAAAGAAATATGAAGCTTTACCCAAGAACCAATTAGAGAACTCAAATGATGAAGAAGATCTTTTCATCAAGAAACTTGAGAAAGGTACTGACAAGTACAGACGAAAGCTACCACTAAAGTGCTTTAATTGTGGAAGAAGTGGACATTTTCCCATAAAATGTCCTTACCCAAAACAAGAAGATAATGATGATGAAGAACCTTGTAGTCATAAGAAAGATCAAAAGAGTAAAATATATACAAGAAGAAATTTAAGGTTGAGAGCTTAAAATGAAACTCAAACTTCAGATGATGAATCGGATGTAGAAGGAGAGGTGGACCTAGAGGCTGAACGCATAAGTGCTCTTGAGGAAATTGAAAAATGTATAAGAAGGAACAAATCTTTCAAAGAACAATTGTCAAAATGCAAAGAAGAGCATAAATCAAAAGAAGAGGAATTCAAGACCCTCCAAGAAGAGCTGCACACTGTCAAGACAATAAGCAATGGTTAGCATGAAAGAGGTTGAGAGCTTAAAACAAGAAGTTGATAACTTCAAGGGATAAGTAAAGAGGCTAAAAGATCAACAAAACATTAATGAGAAGTTTAGAGAAAGCACTAAAAGGTAAGACTCTGAAAGACTTGAGGAAGAAATTATTCAGCTTAAAAAAAGGATGATGAAGAATCTAATAAGTCAAAGTTTGAGAACAACTCGAAGATTTTAGATGACATCCTAAGTGGCCAAACACCATCAAGTGACAAAGATGGATTAGGCTATAACAAGAAGAGTTATGTTGCTGCAATTATGGATCCAATTAGAAACAAGGATAGTCAGAAATCTGCTTCCTCCTCTCATAATAAAGATAAAATTAATATGATTCCTAGAAGACCAATGACAAGTAGGTATAAGTATATCTTTATTGGTCATTACTACTCTTGTAATAATTTTGGACATATGGCTAGAAAATGTAAGCTGATAAGTCCTACAGAAAAGAAGGCTACAATAGAAGTTCATAAACCAAGGAAGGGATGGGAGAAGAAGGAAGTTGTGAAGCAGAAAGATCAAAGATTCCCCAAATATAAAATATGATTCTATGGATATTGTCATTGTTGTCACAAGTTTGGTCACAAGGCTACTGATTGCGGAATCAAGAGAAAAATCCAAGGTTTGAAAAGACAAAGAAATAGAAGATCTGTGAGCAGGGTACCTCATGGAAATATGTGGAGAAGAAAGTTAGATTACAAATATTCATAGGAAACAAAGATTCCAAGTAACAATGAATTTTCCAAAGATGATAGTGTTGTAGATAAGAATGGCATCCATTATGATGAAAACCAAGATGAATATGTAAAAGAATACACCAATGGTGATGACGAAGAAGAATATAATGATGATGGTGGAACTGAAAAAGAATGTATTTTTTTAAATATCTCATGACCTAGAAGAGAACCCTGTAATTAGAATTAGAAGGGATCATATACTCGGGGAGTTACAGTACAAGAAGGAAACTATTGTTTAATCAACAAGAGACCATGAAGATTCAATGGATATAATATATCAAAACATAAGGGAATCATTGCATCTAGTTATCGTTAGATCGTTGAGATCGTTTCATTCTATTATTCTGGAGGAAATCACTCCTAGTGATCGCTAGGATAAGAGATGAATCCTTCATAGTAGGAATAAATAAGGAGTTTGGCATTGCTAAAGAAGAGAGAAAACATGAAACTCCATTACCCTTTGGCTACAGAAGGAATGTTGCTTGTTGTAGAAGGTAAAGACCATAGTTATTTATTCCTTAGATATGGATCCATGTATTTCTTTTAAGGAAAAAACATAATTGCATGAAAGCAAATTCAGAAGTAGTCAAAGAGAAACTGACTACATGTTACCAATGGGGATTTGGAGAGGAAGCATTATTAAACATGAATCGTTGCATAGATTGTTCGGTTTCACGTGAGCTAAGTAGTTGAGGGGAAGTTATAAATTTGATGCAATAGATTGAAGAGGGGTTTAATTCTATCATTCTATAGGAGAAGAGTAGGAGATCCTATGCCTAGTTTATGCTCTTGGACTTTAAGACTGAGTAATTGTATCATGATCTTTCCAATCTATATTTGTACAAATTATGGAGAGACCGAAACCTCCAAATTGTAATCCATGGAATGATATTTGTCATACTATTTAATAAAGAGTTTGATTATATCCCTTCCTTTATATTTGAATGTTTACATTGTTAATCTATTCAGTTTTGTGTTATCTAGATTTTGTGAATGTGTAAGTGTATGAGTTTTGTCGTTGTTGCACTCTAATAGAACTTATCTAGTCATGTATACATTTTAGTGAGATATAGAGCTTGTGAATGCACCATGTGGAATTAGAGTGACATTCAACTACGGTTTTAGAAGTTGTGAAATTATTAGAACTAGTTAGATTGTGAGAATTGGGTTCCATGAGTTCATCTCTTTTGTAATCATTGTAGTTAGGAGACTTGAGAGGGTCATTTTAGCTTATGATTGCTAGAAAAATAAAGATGGGAAGTAGTTTCGAGAAGAAATGCTTCTGAATGTTAGTCTAGTTGAATACTATGAGACAACTCTTAAGGATTTCATTGCAAAGAGATCCATAGGAGGTGTGAGAATCCGAGATTTGGAGAATTGAGGAGGAAAATTGAAGACTTATAGAATAGAATAATTAGAGATGTTGAAGTTTTAATGGGTTTGAAATAATAAGAATATAAAAATGAATAACAACATGATGATGAAAGAGACTCAATTGTACATTTGATCTTGTTTCCAAAGGATATAGGTGATGCAAGGGAGGAAGTTTCTTCCTACAATGGTAATTTAAAAATCATAGACTCTCATTTATTAGATAACAGAGATAAAGTGATACTTTGAGAATGAGAATTTTCAAGACTCCAATAGGGTTTGTAATAATTAAGTTAAAAGGACATGATACACTCTAGTGGATGTTGTGCAAAAAGATAGAGTACACAAGAATCAAGAGAACATTATGTTAGAATATTGAGAATATGAGAAAATCATATAGCAATACAAAACATCCATAGCATGAACTATTCTAGCCTTCTATCTAATAAAACAACAAAGAGCATGAATAAAAATGGAGATATGAGAATAGACAAGAGGACACCAGATATACGTGGGAAGGGAAAATTCTTCTTATTCCTCAAAATTTCTTAAGCGAAACCCTCTCAGTATTGTCCAATATTCCAACAATTGGCATCAGAGTGGTATCCTACTACAGTCTAAAGCACTGGAAGGAAGATCCTATTAAAAACCAATATGGATCATCAAGAAGGGTTAGATGCTAAGATACCTCCATTATTTACAGGAAATAATTATGCATTTTGGAGTGTAAGAATGAGATGCCATCTAATGTCTCTTGGATGCAAAATTTGGAGTTTTGTTGAAAAAGGGTATAAAATACCAGACAACCTACCTATAGATAGAGATGAACTAGATGAATATGAATCCATTGCAAAAGCTTTGAATGCAATTTTTAAAGGATTAGCAGATTCATTGTTTGTTAAATTCATGCAATGTAAGATAACCAAACATGCTCGGGAAAAAATAAAAATTGCTTATGTAGGGGCTTCCAAAGTAAAAAAATTCTAACTTCAAACATACAAAGGGCAGTTCGAAAGTCTAAAGATGAAAGAAGAAGGAAATATTTCATAATATCTTCTAAGAGTAGAGGAAATTTACAATGCTATTAAAGTCTTGGAAGGAGAAATAAATGAGAAAGAGGTAGTTGAAAAAGTACTAAACCCTACCAATAAGATATAACCCAAAAGTATCTACTATAGATAAATGAGGTGATCTTGAAATTTTGACAATGGATGAGTTAGATGGGATCTTCACTGCCTATGAGATGAGAACATAACAGAATGGAAAATCAAGAAAAGAGGCAACATTTAAAGCTACGAAACAGTCAAATTAATATAAAGCTTTACCCAAGAACCAATTAGAGAACTCATATGATGAAGAAGCACTTTTCATAAAGAAATGTGAGAAAGGTACTAACAAGTTCAAAGGAAAGCTGCCACTAAAGCGCTTTGACTGTGGAAGAAGTGGACATTTTCCCACAAAGTGTCCTTACCCAAAACAAGAAGATAGTGATGATGAAGAACCTTGCAATCATAAGAAAGATCAAAAGAGTAAAACTATATACAAGAAGAAATTTAATAAAAAGAAGAAATACTTCTATTCCATGGAAGACATTGAAGATGAAGAGATAAGTGAAAATGAAGAAATTCTATTCACGAGAATAGAAACTCAAACTTCAGATGATGAATCAGATGTAGAAGGAGAGGTTGACCTAGAGGCTGAACTCATAAGTGCTTTTGAGGAAATTGAAAAATGTAGAATAAGGAACAAATATTTGAAAGAACAATTGTCAAAATACAAATAAGAGCATAAATCAAAAGAAGAGGAAGTTAAGACCCTCCAAGAAGAGATGCACAATTCAAGACAACAAGCGATGGTTAGCATGAAAGAGGTATAGATCTTAAAACAAGAAGTTGATAACTTCAAGGGATAAGTAAAGAGGCTAAAATATCGACAGACCATTAATGAAAAATTCTGAGAAAGCACTAAAATACAAGACTCTAAAAGACTTGAGGAAGAAATTATTCAGCTTTAAAAAAAAGATGATGAAGAATCTAATAAGTCAAAGTTTGAGAACAACTCGAAGATTTTAGATGACATCCTAAGTGGCCAAATACCATAAAGTGACAAAGCTAGATTAGGATATAACAAGAAGAGTTATGTTGTTGCAACTATGGATCCAATTAGAAACAAGGATAGTCAGAAACCTGCTTCCTCCTCTCATTATAAAGATAAAACTAATATGATGCCTAAAATAACAATGACAAGTAAGTATAATTATATCTTTATCGGTCATTGCTACTCTTGTAATAATTTTGGGCAAATGGATAGAAAATGTAAGATGATAAGTCCTACAGAAAAGAAGGCTACAATACATTTTCAAAAACAAAGGAAGGGATGGAAGAAGAAGGAAGTTGTGAAGCAGAAAGATCAGAGATTCCCCAAATATAAAAGAACATTCTATGGATATTGTCATTGTTGTCAAAAGTTAGGTCACAAGGCTACTGATTGTAGAATCAATAGAAAATATAAAGGTTTGAAAAGACAAATAAATAGAAGCCTCACAAATGCCTTTTGGGCATGTTAATTGGAGAGGCCTCACAAATAGGTTGAGCACATCAAAATGTGGAAGAATGCATCGGTCGATCTCTCGACGGAGTAATGCCAAGCCTGCATTGATCTACATGTTTATTGGATGGCCTCTAAGAGGAGGGAGTCGAGCCTATGTATAGTCTTAGAAATTTGCAACGCTTTCAAGGGAGGATGCAATGGAAACAAGTTCATCGGTTTTGGATGCTCTTTTATATGAATTTTTTCCTCGAATTATATATTAAAACAAAAATGAAGTGTGGATATTAGTGTAGTGTATAGAACACACTCTTGTGCTAAATTGGTTTTATGGTGTTGTCATTATTAAATGGATTCAACGAGGGAGAAATCTCCCAATATGGGGAGGGACAGACTCCAAAGAAGAGAACTGACCCTATAAACCTTTATATTTTGTTTACCAGTCACCGACTAGAGAAGAAATATTTTTAACACTTGTGAGAGAGATGGAGCATTCCCATAAAGGACCAACTCCTCTCCTTGTATAACTCTCAGATGCACACCTTTGACAAGAGGTGGATCATCTTCTTAGAGGACCAAATATTCATGAATTAATGAACACCTTCACGTTGAAGATGTCATAGAGAGACTGAGTGTGTTTTATGTTTTGTTAAAATAAATTGAAGTTTAAACAATTGTATCTAAATTTCCTCTTTATATGTACTCAAAGGCGGTTTTTCTTGAAGGTACTTACCCTTACTTACCTTCCCCTTTATCTATTAGAGTTGGAAGCTTTTTTACTACCTAAAAGATGAGAGTAAACTCCCCCATTCCCTTTGCTTGTGTGTTAATAATTGCAAGACCTCGATTCCAAGTCGAGGACACTTTTCATGGTATCTAGAGTCGATATTAATATTTGTTAGTAATAGTCCAAAATATTTCAAGGTCAAGGTTTAGAACTCACTATTTTGATTGTAATGGAAAATGCTACTTGACATAGATCGTGTATTGTTATGTCCCTTTGAATAATTGAAGGGTCATACTTTGTCTCCAAATAACTTTGAGACTATATGTTGTAATTGAATACATTCATCCCAAACTTAAGGTAGTCATTAAGGAGATAAACTTGTTAACATAATCTGAACCTAATGAGGAAAACACTTCTCTGTTGTAAAGTTTAATGTTAAAGATCAATTTATATTCAAGGAAGGTCAAAGGTTGATTGAGTAAGTCATATATACTTAGTTAGAAGCAAATAATAGTTCGAAGTAGAACAAAACAATTAAGAATAAATATATGGTGCTCGATGGAAGAAGAACTTAGCCTTAGCACCATGAACCTTAATGATTGAACTTTAGCTTTTAATGAAGAATATAATTTGATGGCTATTGGGTAAGTCTATGGCTAATGACTATGTCAAAATATATTTTAATTAAGGGGTGATGGAAACCTTGTATATTTTATATTTGTAATCTTATATAATCTTCATTGGGATAGTTAAAGTGGAAAAGGTTATGAATTATTTAGATGGTAAAGCATGTGCTTAAAATGAAGGCTTTGTGTTAAAGCTTTAAAAAAATATGAAAGTGGTCTTTGCAAAAGAGACCAAGTGGAAAAAGAAAAATAATTAGTAGCAGATGCATTGCGAAATTGTAACCCCTTATGTTGGATAAATTAATAAAAATATTAACAATTTTGGCGGACATAGCCCCATGGATGGGGTGAACCACGTACATTGGTGTCTCTTTGTTACTTTTGCATTTAATTTTTCTCTTTATATTTTCATAGATTAGCCCAAGTTAATGCTCTGCAATTATGTGTTGCTAAAAGAATACTCATTTTCTTTATTTGCATATAATGAATAAATTATGGATCATTTTACTTAAATATAAATGTTAATACCTTGCATAAAAGATGTATTTGGTTGCTTACAATATAAGAGAAAACAAAGAAAAACGAAGTAATAGTGTTGTGTTAACCTCAATGAATGAAGGATAACAATGATATATTTTATATATTGGTGAATGTTTTGTAAATCCATGAAATTACTCTCTGGCTACAAGTATACATTTATATTATTATGTGCAGTACCTTACCTAGGACCTTTAAATAGACTTACACCTGTTTGGTTTAATATTTTGTTTTTAAAGGAAAAAACTTATTACCCCACAAAGAGAGTATTAACATGGTGATTGGATTAAGAAAGAGTATTATTATGGTTTCTGATGTTTTGATGAGGAAGTAAGGACAAATGCTTTAATATATTATTAATATTAGAATTGTAATCACAAACATATGAATATGAGTATGTGCATTAGAACTGAGAGATAATTGTTCCAATTTAGTTGCATGTGAATTGGAAGCTATAAGTATGTATAAAGCAAAAATGGTTTTATAAAGTAATCAATTTCATGAAGATTTTGTATATGAATATACAAATGTTCTTTTTTAATATGACAAGCAATTAATGGAACTAACACTCTTGGTAGTTCAAATATGTTTAAGGGAATTTTTATACCCCATTTCCACGTAAATGGCATGGTGGAAGTTGGGTATGTTACAAAAGGTAACAGAGCGAGTTTACAACACTCAGACCTAATGGACTCGCTTGCATACATGTATGTGTTAACTTTGTGGAGAACTGATTATTTAAAGACGAGATTTTATGTTACTTATTGGCATGCATGCTATAGAAAGAATATAGTTTTAATGTTATGATCGCTACAATACATGAACTAGTTAGCTTAGAATCATGTGCTTGAATGCATGAAGCTAGTTGCATAAATTGAAATGCAAAAACAAATTTATTAAGAGAAAAGGTTTGTCTAAATATCGACGAGATGAAAATGAATACATTACCATGCTAACAATTGCTTTAATTGCCATGCATAATGATGCATAACGTGCAAGTTTATATCTGACTTGTTGAAATTTTGCTAGAAAAGTTCAGTGCATAGTGAGTTTATCTATGATAAGTGACTAATGGATACATGATGTAGTTAACCTAGTAATTGCTTGAACATTTTCATAGATATTCAAGCTTACGGTAAGTAATGTAGAAGTTATGATTAGCATATTGTAAGAGAAATTTAATAATTAACATATGTAAGTAGAAATAACTAATACATAACTAACGACATGACAAGTTATACTTTGAGGATATGACCTTGATTTCATGTGGATTATGTATGATAATTGCACAAGTATTGTGCATAAAGATAGATATCGTTATGTCTAAATTGTGCATTCTGTAAAATATTGGTGTATAAATGCATCAAGGAGGAAACTTGATGATATGTAATTTTACGTTTGTTTAAATTACGTTGACAAAGGAGAATATGATGTGAATAACCTTTGCAAAAAGATGTTAGTGTAATGTACATGCACACTTGTCAACAAGAAGCTTCACCAAATTGAAGTGAAGATAATGGAAATTGGTAATGTGAATGAAGCTTAAATAAAGTAAGATATAAATTTTGCTTAAGGTTTAAGTTAGAGAAAAATAGTTACAACTAAACTGTCAAGAAAATAATGCATTGATATTATACAAAGGTACATCTTGTTGCATCAAAGGTTTATGAGCATTCAAATAGGAACTTATTCTTATGTAGTTTTCTTTACAAGATTATGATGCAACTTATTTCTGACAAGAAATTGTGAGCAAAGAATGCAGGTGCGCATGGTTGGAAGAAGCATCGCCACATGGGAATTAGTAAGCTAATCAAAAGCAAAAAATAAAATTTGCAATGGATAAGGGTAACATCTAGAATCAAAATGATTCCTTGATTATTGTGAGATATTAGTAAGATGTTATCATATGATCAAGCAATCACATTTATGGAAAAACATAGTTTATATAACTTGATATGCTGAGAATATACTTTGTTAGAAGTTTTGAAAAATTCTACCGAAATACTTGAGTATCATATCATTTTTGAATGGTTTGTACATGCATAGATACTATAAGTATCAATTTATTCCAAGTGATAATGTGTTGTTTAAACATATTGGATGTATAATGTTGTTACTTAATTCTTGGAAGACTTAGATTGACATGCCCTTATGTTGATCGGGTAAGCTTTGGAGCAACAAGATTATTGAATTACCATGTTGATATGGTGTTAAGTTGTTGGGCTCTGGAACATCAAGAATGATTGGAATTATTAAAAGTTTGGTTTGATGTGGGCCTGGTAGGCTCTGGAACATTGAGTATGCTCAGTGATGACTATGATATTTCATGCATTCAATGTTTCTTATGAAATTATATTAAATATATGTCATTATGACTGACAACATCTTGAGATTATTGCAGGCAATGAATTATGGCATTTCCAAGACCATAACTGAAGAAATGAATATGAATATATGAAACCTGTAAAAAAAAACTTAATGCAACTAAAGACTAATTAGATAAAGAGTTATATAACGTCTGAGTTTACCATGAGGGATGCCCTGGGTTCTAAGAAAAAATTTCTACACTAAACACATCTTTTTAAGACAAGTATACATGATTAACCAACTCATGAAAAGGAAGAAGAAAATTGCATATTTAAAATGTGATTAAGCAAGTGAAACTAAGTTTGGTGTTGAGCATGTCGGCTCTGTAACACCTAAATTGTTTAGTCTCATTATGCTTAATTGCAAGATGTAATAAGACTTGAAACTGAGAATTAATTTTCAGAATAAACAAATCAAAATATTAACATGATTGAGCACAAAATATTTTCTACGCAAAGGAAAAACTCCTAAGTTTGGAAAAGCTCTTAGTAAGTTTAAAATAAATAAAAAAGTAATTAATTATGAATGAAGTAATGTTACAATGGAGCACCCTAGAGATGTGTTAGGCCTACTCTAAAATTTTCGTGTAATTAGTACAAACCTAGTAGTGAGCACCCTTTGTGAGGTGCTAGGATCTGTTGAACGCTCTATGATATTAAATTCCTAGGCAAAGAGCTGTCAGTGAACACTTAAAGGAGATGTTAGGCTCTGAAGCAGAACTTCCATGGAGCACCCAAGTCAGGTGTTAGGTTCTGCAATGAAATCCTTTATGAGATAGAGGTTTCAGGCTCAAAGATATGTGGGCTTTCAGGCCATGAGATATTCCAGGATCTATGTAGGAGATACACCTAAGAGATGTAAAAATCCAATGAAGGGTATCACCCTTGTATCAGAAAAATAAACATATACATGTTGAGGAGGCATGCACGTGAACTAGTGCTTCCGTGAGGTGATGACCCTCATGTACATATGCATGCCAGAACTTCTGAAAGAAGATTTCAACCAAGAAGTGCTTCAAACTTCAATTCCATACAAGAGGTATGTGTGTGAATGTTATGTTTGGTATTTTATGCATCATGATATGACAAAGTTTGGGATGCAAAGTTATATATGTAGTGTACCCTTGTGTGATCAATGTGATAAAATGGTTATTGTTATGGGCAGTAGTATTGCTTTCAATTATTAAATGTTTTTTAATACGCAGGAAAAGTATGATTATGCACATCTCGTGCTAATGTAATATGATTACTTTTATTGTGAAACAAGTGGAAATGATTAAAGGTACTCGAGAAAAAGTACCACCATACCAAAGGTATGGATATACAGATTGAATGTGACAACGTTATGTGCCGCAACTACAAATGATTGGACGATTCTATTTTAGATCATGAATTCTATATTATTATTATGATTAAAATTTGTTGTGCAGATGCAAGAATACTATGTAATATTCACGAGGTAAAGCTTTCAAAGAAAAGCTAAACTCTAAATGATTGTTATGAAAAGATAGAAAATGAAAATGCATAAATGATATTCCATAGATTATGGATTTATATATGTATGTCATGAATAATTAACCATGATGCAGGTGCATCTTGAGAGAAGTACTAAACTCTAGAGGGATGTTATGAAAGTAGCAACATTTTGTGTAAACAAAAAATACTGCTTGTACTTCTCCTGATTTGAAAATTTATGTTTATGCATATGTTTATGATAAACATTGGAATACCTCATAATGTTGTGTAAAGCGTGGGTTTTAAGTGGTAAAGCATAAAATATGGAAGAAACATGTGAAAACAAGCAAGGATAATTGAAGTTTTTCGTGAAAGATTGAAGAAGGAATTTAAAAAAAAAATACCAACACCGAGGATGGTGTACCTTTAAGGTGGGGAGGATGTAACTAATGAGTAGATGACCAGCAGCATCGATGAGCAGATTGAGTGATGAGCAGCAGAATGATGACAATCAAATATTGGCATCAAGCTTGCAAGATGAATCTTGCATTTGAGGAGTCTAATCCTCAAGTGAAATATTGATGTCAATCTTTGACTGCCATCAATCTATTTCTCATCGCTCAATATGTTCATCGATGTTACTAGCCATCTTTTCATCACTCTCATCAACACTGCTACAACACTCTTCTCAATATTCTCTTCTCATAAACACTTTTACTGGCATCAATCTGTCATGTCATCTTCATTATGCCATTGGTCATGTCTTGGTTGAGTCATGAATCAACATCATATTCATCTCATCATCATCATACAGTACATCATAGAATCACCGACATCATGATATGCAACATTGTCATATTTACATCAAGATCTTCAAAGTATTGTCACTTGTCACTGTAGAAGATCTTCACAACTGTGTGCACATAATTCACTGTATGTCACTGTATATACTCTACTTATCATCATCATACTATATATGTGCATCATTATTACTTACACACATTACCATCATTACCTTTCATAAGCTGTGGATATCCCAAATAAATCAACCCCAGACTTTGAGGGAGAATTCAATGCTTGTCAACTTTAGGATTGTTTATATGTGAAGTAGGTGTCCAAAGAAATTATAGGCTCGTCAACTAGGTCAATGTTCATATCATAGAGTATGGAGATGCGTCATCATGTCTCTATTGTTCATCCCAAGGTCACTATCCATGTATATCATTGAGATATCATCATATTAATACACCACTACCACTGTATACATCACTATATCTATTCACTTGTCACTGTATATATATTACCATTGTATACACTTCACTGTATATTCACTGATGTATTCATCATTAGTATGTCAACAAGTCAATAGCATACACATCACTATACATACCTCTTTGTAAGTGCACTAACACTGTACTTTATAAACACTTCATTGTATCTTACCATTGTAGGTGTACATCAAGGTGTTCATCAAATGGGAAATCATCATAAAATCTCATATTGCTGCAAAATTTTGGATTGCTCCTCCTACTGCTACCACCGAAAACCTAGCCTCAGCAAGCTTATACACTTGTCATCATTGGATGCATTTTTGGAGTGAGGTTGGTGTGTTTATATACACATTCAACGTTGCCCATGTCCTTGAAATTAGGGCAGACTTATAGGTAAGTAAGTTAGTTAATTTTTATTTTTGTTTTTATTTGGTCACAAAGGAATTCTTCAAAGTCAAACTTTCCACTTAAATATTTGTCCACAAGTCACATGTGTATTTTTTATTTTGTTACACAATCATCTTAATAGTCAACCTTTGTCGACAAGTCATCAAAATTACCACATTTAAGGGTGTGCTCCACCTCATTAAGCCATCCAATGATGTCATGTTATGTATATGATTACCACCACAAAGGATACCATCAAACATCATCTTCACCATGTGCATGCCCTCAAATTACATATATTCTTGTGTCTCTTTGATGTGATGAATGTGCTTATGACTCATGGTTTATTTAGATGATTATGTAATTGATGACATAATGATTGATATACTCTAATTGTTTAAAAGAAGGTACAAAGTTTATAATTTCTCCTACATTGATTCACCCCCCCTCTCAATGTGGCCATTGTGTCCAACAGTAACATCCCCTTTAACCTGATTTTTCTATCGTGTAGAACTTATTGATGGACTTAACTATTGGAAGGAAGGCACATTTCTCCACACCTGCACTAGTATACTCCTATAAAATGATAAGAAAATATATCCAAAAAATAAGAAAAGGTATCTGAGAAAATTTGAGTCACATTAAGCTGACCCTATAGGGATGCTCCTTGATTGCTGCTACAAAAAAATATCCACCGAGAGACTTATTCACTACCATGAGTATGGAGGAGCAAAACAAAACAAAAGAAAATTCCTTTGCTTCTACCACTGAAAATCTCAGACTGCTACAAAAATTCGGATTTCTCCTCCTACTGCTGCCACCGAAAACCTAGCCTCAGTCAACCTCAGCAAGCTTCTAAACTTGTCGTCATTGGATGCAGTTTTGGAGTGAGGTTTTTGTGTTTATATACACATTCAACATTGCCCATGTCCTTGAAGTTAGGGCAGACTTATAGGTAAGTAAGTTAGTTAATTTTTATTTTTATTTTTATTTGGTCACAAAGACATTCTTCAAAGTCAAACTTACCACTTAAAGATTTGTCCACAAGTCACATGTGTATTTTTTATTGTGTTACACAATCATCTTAATAGTCAACCTTTGTCCACAAGTCCTCTAAATTACCACATTTAAGGGTGTGTCCCACCTCATTAAGCCATCCAATGATGTCATCTTATGTATATGATTACCACCACAAAGGATACCATCAAACATCATCGTCACCATGTGCATGCCCTCAAATTACATATATTCTTGTGTCTCTTTGATGTGATGAATGTGCTTATGACTCATGGTTTATTTAGATGATTATGTAATTGATGACATAATGATTGATATACTCTGATTGATTAAAAGAAGGTAAAAAGTTTATAATTTCTCCTACACTAATTCACCCCCCTCTCAATGTGGCCATTGTGTCCAACAGTAACATCCCCTTTACCCCGATTTTTCTATCGTGTAGAACTTATTGATGGACTTAACTATTGGAAGGAAGGAACATTTCTCCCTAAAATTGTGGATAGTAAATATTATTTTTAATTGAGGATGGCATGTTAGATTTCTTAATAGCGGTTAGGGTTTGTTTCAGTTAATTGGAAGACAACCGTTAGGAAGAGGGAGGTACCTCATTTTGGACAAAGGTTGGCTTCTTTAGGTTTTTTTTTTCTTTGGGGGAAGACCCGATCATGCAGACGACAGCTTCCGGTTTTTTTTTTTTTGGAGGGGGGGGGGGATGTTTATTGGAGAGGCCTCACAAATGAGCTAAGCACATAAGAATGTGGAATAATGTATCGGTCGGTCTCTCGGCGGAGGAACACTAAGCCTACATTGATATACCTATCGAATGGATGGCCTCCAAGATGAGAGATTCAATCCTGTGTAAATTCTCAGATATTTTCAAAGCATTGAAGGGAGGATGGAATGGAAACATGTTCCTCAGTTTTGGATGCTCTTTTATATGAATTTTTTCCTTGAATAATATATTAAAACAAAAATGAAGTGTGGATCTTAGTGTAGTGGCTAGAACACACTCTTGTGTTAAATTGGTTTTATGGTATTTTCATTATTAAATGGATTCAACAAGAGAGCAATCTCCCAAGATGGAGAGGGACGGACTCCAAAGAAGGGAACCGACCCTATAAACTTATACCTTTATATTTTTGTTTACCTGTCACCGAATTGAGAAGCAATCCTTTTAAGACTTGAGAGAGAGATGGATCATTCCCATAAAGGCCCAACTCCTCTCCTTGTATAAATCTCATATGAACACCTTTGAAAAGATTTGGAGAGTCTTATTAGAGGATCAAATCTTCATGACTTAATGAACACCTTCACGTTGTAGATATTGTAGAGAGACTGAGTTTGTTTTATGTTTTGTTAAAATACATTGAATTTTAAAGAATTGTATCTAAAGTTCCTCTTTATATGTACTAGAAGGAGGTTTTGCTCGAAGGTACTTACCTTCCTCTTCATGGGTTAGAGTTGGAATCTATTTTACTACCTAAAAGCTGAGAGTAAACTCCCCCTTTCTCTTCGCTTGTGTGTTAATAGTTGTGAGACCTCGATTCCAAGTCGAGGACACTTTTCTCGGTATCTAGAGTTGATATTAATAATTGTTGGTAATAGTCCAAAAGGTTTCTTGGTCAAGGTTTAAAAACCACTATTTTGATTGTAATGCCAAATTCTACTTCACATAGATTGTGTATTGTTATGTCTCTTTGAAGAATTGAAGGGTCATACTTTGTCTCCAAGTAACTTTGAGACTATATGTTGTAATTGAATACATCCATCACAAACATAAGGTAGCCAATAAGGAGATAATATTATTAACATAATATGAACCTAATGAAGAAACTACTTCTTTGTTGTAAAGTTTAATGTTAAAGATCAATTATATTCAAGGAAGGTCAAAGGTTGATTGAGAAATTCATATATACTTAGTTAGAAGAAAATATTAGTTGGAAGTAGTGTGAAACAATTAAGAATAAATATATGGTGCTCGATGGAAGAAAAATTAGCCTTAGCACCTTGGACCTTAATGATTGAACTTTAGCTTTTAATGAGGAATATGTTGATTGAGTTGTCATTGATGCCAACATGGACATACAATGGCTCTTTCAATAGCATCGATGCCATCGAGATCCCCTGCAGTGGACAAGCTTAATGGACAAGTATGGAATTAATAATGGATACCTTCACATATTCATGGTACTATTGTGGGGTAATTAGCTCAAGTTGGAGTCCTCTTCCCACACACAGTGTCCAACTAGATGATAGCATTCACAGGTTTCATCTTGATGGTTGATTAATGGATGCATGATATTGGTATCCTGCATGTGAAAGCTTGGGCATTAGATCCCATTTACAGATGATGTGTACTTGGTTGTACAAATGACCCATTCTATGGTCATTTGTGTATGGAGGACCTTGACATTATGCCTTGATTCCTTTGGCATGCTTCTTGGATTTTGATGTGGCATGATGCTGCTTCTTGTATGAATCCCATGGAGATGTGGATCTTGAAGACATGAAGACTTATTGAAGACCATTGAGGTGCCCCTATTCTATTGCATAAGAAAATTTTGGGACCCACGCACATAGTATGGTCTTATGCATGTTGGTGATATCCTTGTACATGGATGTTTGGATCTTTGAACCCACCTATAATGTGGTTTGAATCCCACAAGTTTGCCACCTTGACGGTGATTCCCTTCTAACTTAGTGGGACCAACAACCCTAACTATGAAGGAAATGAATCAAACTATAAAATAAAGTTTAAATGGTGGTATGATATCTCTTGAAGTTTATGCGTATTTCATGATGCTCACACACTCTTTCTTGTTATGATTATGAAGACATGCTGGTGCACTTGGCAATGATTTGGACATATAACCCTTGATGTATGGTGATGAAGAAGTCCACATGTAAATAAGTGTTTGAAGAGATGAAAAGTCGACAGTGATGATGTGGAAAAGAATGTTATATATATATATATATATATATATATATATATAATTGAAAAAGATGGCATGGTTAAGCCCTTTGTTGAGTGTTTCTTGATGGTTGTAATGCCATCTAACAACAAGAGGAAAATAAATAATTAATACCATGATGAAACCCGTGATGCAAAGGTGAATCCATTATACTTGTATAGGATATGTTTTTCTCATGATGTCCTTGTACCTTGAAAATGTCATTAAAGATTAAAGAATCTCTTGTTAATGATGATGAAGCACTTGCATTGCATAGAAGATGCCGTTGTAGCTCGCGATGCCACAAAGATACTTGAACAAGCCATCAAGAAAATTTCACATCAATTTTTGATGTCCTACACATTTTGAAGAAAATAAAAGTGAAGGACCTTGTCAATGCAAGCAAGCCCATCATAGGGATATATTCCTCATCAAGTCCTTTCCAGTGATATGTGGAGCATCTACTAACTCCTCATGATTGAAGAGATTCAACTCTTTGAAGTTTAATGGTTAAAAACAAAAAATTAAAAATTAAAACTATACTTTGTGAAGTCGGCCAGCTTCGAGTTTGTCCACAAAATTGTGTATAAATAACCTTTATGTCCAGCATTAAATGTGTGTGTTTTTGGGCTTGAAAAAGTGCTCTAAATTTCGGGTACACTGAGGCAGCCGCATTGGTGCAAGAAAGTGAAATTCTATCTCTGATTTTTGGGCTAAAATACAGTTAAGGAAGAAGACTATGACAGCTACAGGAGGTGATCTCTGAGTTCTAATTTTCGTTGATGGTATTTCCCAGGAGCAACAGTAGTTAATAGTTGAAGAAGAAAAATTTGATTTCGGTGGTTTAAAAGATAGAAGAGATCTTGGGAATGTCTAGAGGAATCTAAAGTATATCTAAGTCTCAAGTTTGAGATTAGCAGCTACAGCCACAGAGATGTGTGTTTTCAAGTAATGAATCCTTTATTACAACATTGATCATATTTTGGGTGCATTGCAATTGAAAGCAGTAGAACGTTTCAGGCACAAACATTTGAAGAGTTGTTTTCAATATCATATAATGCAGTGAAGGAAACAAGGAGAAGATCCAAGAATGAAAGAAATATGGAATTTGTGATTGCAGTCGCAAGTTGTTGAAGTATATGAGCTTTGTAAATTGTTTTTGTTCCATGCTCTAAAAAATTCAGTGGGTATATGTTCAAATTATAGACAAGAAAGATATTTCAGCCCCTAAAAAGAGACAAACCTAAGGTTGGATGTCACCTACCTTGTGACTTGACATGAATGATGATCAGCAAACAAGAAGACCAATGACATTGATTAGCAAACCTTATGATGAGCAGACTTATGATGGGTATGTGGACAAACATATTTTTATGAGAAGACTTGGAATTGGCAGACTTCTTGGTCATTTGTAGACATGTTGACATAGCATGATGACAACAGTAATAGATTGAGTTGCATTTGGGATTGAGGTTGAAGCAATCCCATGAAGCATACCAAGTAGCCAGATGAATTGTGAAGTGTATCTATGTTGAAGTATGATGTATGACACATCGTAGATTAGATGGTTGGACATGATTCGTTAGCATCTTTTGTATTGGCAAATCCTTATGAACAGTACATGAACAAAGACTGATTTTTGTTGACTTGAACAAACTTGATGTTTGACAGACCTTAATAATGATATTGATTGGAAGACCTTGACGATTGGGTTGACAGTTGTGATATCTCTTTATGATAGGAAAATGACTTGGCATGATTAGTGAGCAGCAAATAAGATGATGATGAGCAGCAGTTGATTGAGTTGGGACAATAGACAGAGTTGACTTTAAAATTGCAAGCAGAGTCTTGCAATCTTGGGGACTGGATTCCTCAACCCTTTCTCAGTTGGAGATGAGAAGATCAGGCTAGGTCTTGTATTGAGAGTTGTTGCTCTTGTTATCAGTTGGTGCTTATTGTAATCGCGAATATTGGTGACTTCTTACTAACAATGATTCTCAACAATAATTGATAATATGTTTGAAACTTTGGATTTCAAATTTGTTGAATTTTGTGCAAGAACAAACAGTGAGGAAATAGGATTCCATAAGAAAATAACAATTAATAAGAATGTAAATGATAATGAATTGGTCATCGATTCAACTAGAGTAGTGTTGGAAGTTAATGAAAAGGGGAAGGAGTTTTATAAACCTTTGAGTGATATAATGGAAAGAATGTATAAATGTATTTTTCATTTACAATACAAAAATCAATCCAATTGCCTCTAACAATCAAGTTATAAGTAAATTATAGAAAAAAAAAATTGGAGCAGTAGACACTGAAACTAATAAAACTTGCAATAGAAAAACAAACAATAACAAAAAAATCATTTAAAAAATATTATGACTAAAAATGTTTTTTCTATAATATGTATATACTAGTACAGACAATGTATTACATATAATGGATGTTTTACATATAATACGAATGTATATTACTTACATTTGGACATAATAAAGTAGTGCATACATGTCATACTATTTAAACTATGTGGTATATGCCTTTAACTATACATTTGGACATAATAAAGTAGTGCATACATGTCATACTATTTAAACTATGTGGTATATGCCTTTAACGCATTGCATTGTATGTGATATTTTATAATTAATACACGAAGCATTACATGTAATAGTTTATTTATTATTGAATATCTTCCCCGTTCGGTCGCCTCTTTTATTGTGGTCCTTTTTTCATTTCAACACATTCTCTATGTGGACATTCAAATGACTTGTATCATCTTCCATCCTATATTTGTAATAGTAAATTGATGTATGTAACCACTACATCATCTTCCTCATCCTTAGAAGAATCCACAACCTTTAATTCGATCTTTCTTTGTCATAGTAATATCCTTTGTCTTTTCAACTTCTTTTGACCACATAGTCCACCTTCTATGTGGAAATTATGGCCTCAAGTTATGCTTCCATTGCCTCAAATCTATCAAAATATTTCCATTGGCATTGTGTGCTAATTTTCCTCTACTTTTATCACCAACTAATGTCTCTTCAAGAAAGCTTAACCTATGTAAACTTATATTATTTTGAATTGCAAATTTCAATTGTCATAGTAATATCCTTTGTCTTTTCAACTTCTTTTGACCACATAGTCCACCTTCTATATGGAAATTATGGCCTCAATTCATGCTTCCATTGCCTCAAATCTATCAAAATATTTCCATTGGCATTGTGTGCTAATTTCCCTCTACTTTTATCACAAACTAATGTCTCTTCAAGAAAGCTTAACCTATGCAAACTTATATTATTTTGAATTGCAAATTTCAATTAGGCAACATACCTTGAAATTCATTATTCTTTGTTCACCTCGTACCCAACTCGAATTAACATCTTGCAAAATTCCTTTGTGTACTCTTGTGAACTTTGTTATGTTTGTCTCAAGTTTTACAATTTTTTTAACCATGTTTGTTTCTACTCCACGAGTAATAAAGTATCTTGCATCTTCATGACCATCTTACCCTTGCTCTTTATCTTCTCTTTACCTTCCTAAATTCACTCATGGTGAAAAAATTCCCACCAAATGGAAACGCCTCTCTTCAACTTGGTAATCACAAATTTCATTCTCTAATGGTCTTCCATCCTTTCGAACTCAAATAGATTTTGAATTTACTAAATGAAGCTATCAAATCCTTCAACAAGAAAAAATCATTTTCATTGATTTCTTACTCTTCAACAACCTCACTATCTACCCTATGACATCTCCTTATCCTCATCTTATGGTTCTAGGCCACTCTCTTCGACTTCTCTAGGTTGTTGTCTATTATTTATTTCTTGTATTCTTCTCTTGTTGTCGTTAACTCTTTGTTTATTGTTTTTCTATCACCTCTTCTCATCATTTCTTCTCACATGTGATGTTTTTTGGGTTTCTTTAGCACTTACTCTTACTTATTCTCATACAATAGTTTCAAAATTTTCCTAATTAGGGTCCTTTACACTTTTTGCATATACAATGTCTATGTATTCACCATGTATACACTCTAATTCTTGTTTTTGTCTTAACACACAAAAAAATTGTGATCCAATTATGACAAGACGAGGAAAATCACAAGCTCAAAATTGGTCAAGTTGTTGCGCAAGATTCCAAAACCTATGTTCCTACCAACGAAACCTTCGTTCATCACTGCAATCAATAGAGTGGTAACCCAACTACCATGGTAACATTCCCATTATTTTTTGGCCCATAACATGTTATGAGTCTCAAAGAGATGAGGACAAGTACAAGTCTATCAAATTTGTAGATACCACTCAAATGTAGCACCAAATGAAGGAATACCACTCTTGGTTGTGTGATGAGCTTGATTTTGGAAGCACTTCCCCCAAAAAGGAAAAGAAAATGATATTCCACCAAGGTTGTGGGATAAGGGGACAATATTTAAGAACGATTGGAAAGACCTGCCAAGTTTCAAACAGCAGCACTAGGGATTGCATGGGGGATAGAAAAAAGGAATATACACAAAACAATGAAAACATTAAAAAGATAATATATATATAACCCCCACATAACTTCATGATAGAATCAACAGTAAGGACCTGCATAGTTTTGGGATATAAAAAAGAAAATTTTCATGGCCATTCTTCAACAACATGTTCATTGTAAGAGATGGATAAGTGTCCCATAATGGAATTGGAGGTCATCTTAACATCCTTGTCTTTTAGTGAATCAATGGCATTATCACATTTTGCAAGGTATGTTTTGGAATCCTAACATCCTTGAATTTTGGGGGCATCGATGGCATTGTCACACTTCACAAGGTATGTTTTGAGGATGTGCTTGTGTTCTATTCTACAATCGAGGACACGTAGGGAAATCCCTAATCATTCCAGACTCACGTGTACACATGGGACACAAGGAATGCATCATGGGGGGCAAGTAATGTGGACCCATGGTACATTGGCAAAAATGAAATTACAAGTAAACCATTGAAAACTAAAATTAGGGATTTCAAATGTACTATTCTAGGAAATCACATATCATGTGTCCAAGCTATAATAGAACCAAAGTACAATGATGCACATGTAACCACTGATCATAGCATATAATGGAACTAGTAGGCAAGAGAGAGATATGGTTAACGTAACATAGAAGGACTATTATGAACCAAATTCGCAACAACATAAAAATTAAAAGAAAGAGTAACCCAATGCCTTGAGAATGAAATAAAGAGATGAATAAGAAGCCTCTTAGAGGGGGGAACATCCTTTTACAATGTGTTAAACACACAAGATGAGATGAGATGATCCTAAAATTAGGTCCCCTTGGTATATATATAGAAGGTAAATGATACAATTACAATTAAGGCCCTAGCCAATCAATACAGGAAATACTAATATAATAATGGAGATGTAATGTCACAAAATATAGGGTTTAGCATGCCCCTCCCATTCAAACAAGTGTCGTCCTCAACACTTGATTAACTATGGATGTTTCTACATGAAGAGATCATATCATCATGTTGCCTCTTCTATTGACAAGTTATTCCACTCAATGAGGTACTCAATAATTGTTCAATTTCACCCCTTTATAACACATTTCCATATGTTTTCTCTTATATAGTCCCATAAGCATACATGTCCTTTTGCATATTCCCCTATGCTTTTACTAATATAGTTTTAATGTTTTGTAATATATATATATATATATTGGTTTGTTAAAATTCCCATATTTAAACATATTTCCCATGTGTTTCGCATTTTAAATTTTTTTAATATTATTTAAAAAATTTAATTTAAAAAAGAAATTATATAGTTTTTTTTAATTATATGGTTATTTTATTTGTTTAAATTCCTTTTCATTTTTTTCCTTGTTAGAAAAAAAATATTTTTTATAGTTTTTTTTAATTATATTTTTAAATCAAAATTAATCTTTTGTTTTCTTTTACAATGATTTAAAAAATAATTGTTTTTCTTAGGTCATGGTCTGTTTTGAAATAACTATAATTGTAATACGGTGGATGAAAGTGGTGCTACTGGTAACACCTCTTTTTTATTATGACATTATTTTTTTCGTTTTCGTTACAATTGTAGTGGTTGTGAAATCCATAGTTTCAGACATGATGTAATTTTAACCCTGAATAAAAACAATGATGATTTTAGAGAACCACTTTCTCGATTTGGTGGTTGATTTAGGGTTTTGATTGCACCCACACTAGCCGAATTGTCCAAAAAAATGTAATTTTATCCCCCCACCCCAAAAAAAGGGGGTGCTACCGGTATTACGGCTTCTCGGTTCAAGGGTTGTTTTTGGTGTTTTTGATGCAAAAATATGAATCTTTGTAGTTAGAGTTCTTGTTTTGAGTATATAGTTATCGTCAAGTTATATAATGTGTTATTTCATTTTCATGAATTGGTTTGAGTAAGTTATTCTCTTTCAGTTGGAAATTTTTAAATGCAATAAGCCTTCCTTCTTGCATTAAAATTTCCCATGCATTAAGGCATCACACTCCACAATAAAGGTTTGTGTGAAGTCAATATTGGCTAATATGGGATTTGTACACAGCCTCTTTAAGTTTTTCAAAAGATTTGGTTGCTTCTTAAGACCATGAAAATGCCTATTTTTTCAGTAACAATGTTAGAGGTGTTGTTGTTTAACCATAATTCTTGACAAACTTGCGATAATAGCCTATCATTCCTAAGAATCCTCTAAGAATCTTTAAATCTTTGAGAATTGGTCATTACATCATAACTTTGATTTTTCTAGGGTCCACGTTGACGCCTTCGTGAGGTAGAATATGATCCAAATACTCCACTTCTTGAACTCCAAAGGAAAACATAGAAGGATCGACATATAGTTGTTGCTCCTTCAATAGTTTCACCATGTTGTACACGCTCTTCCTAAGATATTCTATACATCAGTATATCATAAAAAAAATATTAAAACAAATTTCTTGATGAAGTGTTTAAAAACATAATTCATCAAACTTTGAAATATGAAGGGTGCATTGGTAAGGCCAAACAATATCACCAAAAATTCATAATGACATTCATGTGTTCTAAAGGTTGTTTTCAAAATGTCTCCTTGCCTCATTCTAATTTACACCTAGAACGAAGATCCAACTTGGTAAAGAAAATTGTTCACTTTAATTCATCTAATAATGCATCAATGACAAAAATATGAAACTTATCCTCAATGGTCATCTTGTTGAGATCTCTATAATATGGACACATACACCATGACCCTTCATTTTAATGAACCATCACAACTAATGCAGAGAAAGCACTTTGGTTAGCCTGTCAGCATCTAACATTTTTTGAACCATATTCTCAATCTCACTATCTTGCATATATGGGTACCTATAAGGTCTAACGTTAAGTGATACACATGTTGATTGCAAGTGAATAGCATGGCTATCATCTCAAACATGTGGACGACATTTAGGCATCTCTCCAAATACCTTGGAATGGTTGTCAATCACTCTTTGGAGATCCAATGGAATAGAGGGTTTAGATGCTTCAACATCTATTGAGCACAATTGTGCAATTACACCCTAGTGTCCCCTTTTTAGCAATTTGGTCATGTTGTTAGATCTTATCGCTTTAAAGGGTTTCCCTACCATACCTTTGAGTTTATTTTCCTTGCCTTTTGAGGATAATCTCATGATAAGTTCTTGAAAATTAAGAGCCATTGTTCGTAATGATTGTAACCATTAGAGCATTAATACAACCTAAACACCACCCATTTTGATTGCAATAATTGGACTATCCAATCAATAATCCCCTATAGTAAGCTTAATACTATGGAACCTCCCTAACAATTCACGGTACCTCCATCTGCAATTACTTGAAACTTTGGTGTTGGATATATAAAGCAATTGATAAGTTTCACTAATTTCCAATTAATGAAGTTATGGGTACTACCAAAATCAATCAACATTGTTACCTTTTTCTTTTTGATATATTCTTCTATATTGAGAGTTTGAGGAGTGTTAATGCTAACCAATGCCTAGCAAGATATTGTTGGAGTAGTATCTTTTAGTTCTACCTCATTAGATTGTTCCAATTATATTCAATCTTCTTCCTCTTCACAATCTATGTAGAATAATTTATTCTTACTGTATGTTCGCCCCTTAATGTACTTGTTGTCACAATTGAAAGATAGTCCCTTCACTCTTCTTCTGTCCACTTGTTAAAGCGTCAACCTTGTAGGATGAGTGAGGTTAGGAGGGGAAGCATTTCCCTCTATATAGGTGTTATTGGCAACCATTATAGTAGACATGTTTTCATTTTAAACTTTACTTGTCAAACTAAAAGCATTCTCCAATGATTTAGGTTCAAAGAGACGCACACCATATTGAATGGCCTCCTTTAAAGTGTCCATTAATATATAGCAACAAATTAGCCTTTGAAATTTTTTTCACTCTAAGACTCAAATTTTAAAAGTTTCTAATGTGCTCTGCAATTGGGCCTCTTTGCTTGAGATTTATCAATTGGCTAAAGAAGGTGATTGCTTCTAATATCCCCATAATGTACTATCAATCCATCCATAAATACCAACCAATAGACAATGGAGTCTTTTTTACAATCACAAAACCATTAGTATCACACGAATTGATCAAGTTCTATATACAAGGATGTGATAGTTATCTTTTGTAAAGTTGGAACTTGGTGTAAATCAAAGAATCGCTCCATCTAGAAAATTCATGTTATGGGATCATTAACATCAGACTTCTTCATATATATCTTGGGAAAGAAGTATTCCTTGGCCCCAAGTCGAACCCACAATATGTGGATCTTGAATTAATGAACGATCAAGTGTCTAGAGTTCAAGGCTCTTGTTCTCGAAGTATGATAAAAATTTCTCATGGGATGACTGGAACTTAACCATCTTGTTCTTATTTAATATCAGCTTCTTGGAAGTTGACTTCCAGGTAAGTAGGTTTTTTATATTCTTCACAGGTTCCCCCTCATTTTTTCAAGGTTCATTTTGAGGTCAACTTGGATATACTCTTTGAATATTCAAAACTCAACTTGCATATCCCCTTGAAGAATATTTAAAATTCATCCTTATTTACCATATCCATGGTGTCCACCTTTCTAAGAATTGTATTTTCAAGGTTTTGTATTCGTTCGATAATCTTGGACACCTCAAAGTTCACATCATCATGCTCATATTGTGTCATGGATGATTCTTCAAGAAGTTTAGCGAGCATATAACTTTATGATCCCACTAATATTTAGATTTCTTCTCTATTTTTTTTCTATTACACCTTTTGAATCACCCTAAACAATTATTTCATTCAAAAGTTATGCAAATTTCAAGTTACATACATTTCAAAACCCTATCTTTGTAGGTTGTCTTGTTACTTGACCTTTCTCATAAATTATCATAGAAAATTCATCTCCTCTGAATTTGAAATTTCTCTTTGTAGTAGCCTAGTATGTTTTCTCTATAATGCCACAAGTTTGATCAAATTCTTACGTGACAAGAAATTTATGTTAATTTTCTCAAAACTTCTTATTTTTGTCCCTTTTAGAGGAGAAAAATTGTGCAATCTGCCATATGTCCTATTTTCTAGTTCTTATTCCAATTTTTTTACTACAAACACTATGGTCCATCTTATTTCTGATGCAACTAGTGGCACTCAATTTGAAGCTTTCGAGGATCAGATATAACAATTATACCAATAAATTTTTAGACTAGTTTTGGACTTGTAAAAACCCCAAACTTGCACCGGTTTGTAACTCCAAAACTATAATGAGCCAAGACATGAAAATTTTACAACTTGTACCTTAAATTATGCTAGGGATACTCAAAATTTCGATGTTTGAAGCATCCCAAAAATAAATATTATAAAAAAAAGTTACAGTGAAAAATCACTCGGATACCAAATTTCCAAAAGAGCAAAAAACATAAAATAAAGAGTAGCCTAACGCCTTGAGAATGAAATAAAATGATGAATAAGAAGCCTCTTCAAGAGGGAAACTTCAGTTTACAATGTACTAAATGCACAAGATAAGATGAGATGATCCTAAAAGTAGGTCTCATTTGTGTGTGTATATTTATAGGAGACAAAGAGTTAAAGTATAATTAAGATCCTAACTGATTGTATAATTATAATTAAGGTCATATCCAACCAATAAAGACAATACTAGTATAATAATAGAAATGCAATGTCACAATTTATAAGACTTAATAAGGGCCCTAACCAAAATCCAACCAAAGTAACAAGGAGGGAATTTGTCATCGTCAAATGGCATCAACAAATTATCTACTATTGGAAACAATAATGATGTTAGCCTCTCACTAGTATTTACAAGTGATATTTATGGCTTAAATAGTGACGGGAATAAAGGTTTGGACTTCTTGGCTAGATATGATTATGATTGTACAAATAAGACATTAATCAATGATTATCTTTGAGGCTTCCCATAGTAATGAAATTGATAGTGGTTGCTTAGATCAATACCCCTCACAATTATCTTATGCAATTTGTTTAGGAGAGACTTGCATCATGAGTTGGAAAGCATGATTGGTATTTTTAATGACATCAAATGAGATGGAACTTATTTTCTAAGGAGGGGGTTGTGTTATGCGGTTATAAAGAAATTTTCAACCCTTATGTTGGTTCAACAAACTTACCATAATTGGCTAGTGGATTTGCATTCCTTTATAAGCACCCAGGTATTGAAGAAGTAAGAAAAACAGTCAATAAGACAATATCATAAAAAGGATTCCACTATAATGTCTATGATCCAAATATGTGGTGTGGTTTTGATAATTTTGAATATGCATAAATGATGCATATTGTGAATCATTATGTGCATTAGCCTAATTCTCAAAGAAGTTCAAGTACAATTATAGGTTACAAGGGGAATCCAGTGTGTAGACATGTATCAGAGAAAAAAGAGGATGTATCTTAATGCAAATTTTTACACAAAATTGTGACATGTCCTATCTAATTTTGAATTTCTCCTAGAATCCTTACATCCATTCGAAAAGGAACTCTACATGCCAAAACTACATCATAGTTTGGATATATTGTACTTAAGTGATCTTATGCAAAAAAAAACACATCGACTCAATAATTCACATGTATATATTAGAGTGAACTTTTTATTGAAGCCTTGTGATAGGTACAAAGGTAAGTGGAGAAAGGGTCATAAGTGGAAAATTCAAAGGTTGTTCATTTTAGAAGATGTGTTAAAACATTCCCCCGTGTACGGACATTGGTGGTGCGGTTGTTTTGTTGGCTCTCTGTGAAGTCATGTTTGACACCTATCGGGACATCATGAACCTTAGCCATAATAATCCATAGTCACGATACATATCAACATCTTAAACTTTCAAAATCAAAGGTGTTATAAAGAAATAAGAATGTTAATATCCTTATTTATTCAAGAAGCGCAAATTATTTGAGTTATGGGAAATTGGTAAAAAAACTTAATTAATTTTCATAACTCATCAAATTGTTCCATAGAATGATAGTTAATAGAGGATTTATCAGCTATAGAGGAAATTCCATTGTATAAAACATAGGGAGTATAACTTGTCTACACCAATGTTAAATGTGCATGAACTCGTCCAAGCCAAATATATTTTGTAATTCACTTTATTAATAAATTGAAAGTCTTATATTTTGTTGCTGAAGCGCGTTTTTTAAGGTTTAGTGTCAAATGTGCATGAAGTCACAAGTCAAATTTATTTTGTAATTCACTTTATTAATAAAGTGAAAGTCTCATATTTAGTCGTTGAAGTGCATTTTTTAAGCATTAGTGATTTAGATTAATCTCAACCGTCAATCTCACTGAGAGATTAGAGTTTTGGTAGATTAGTGTTTCAATTAAAGTATAAAGGCAAGTCAAAGTAGAGGGTAAATACACATTCATTATTCACTCAAAAGATAGTTTGGTCGGGAAGTGAAGTCATTCATCCGTGGAACAGAATTAGAGCATCGAAGAGGAGCCCAAATCAACAACCAAGCAAATTTCAGTGAGCGAGCATAAGTAAAATAGAACTGTATGGATCATACAACAAATCTATACAATCGTATAGATCCATACGAAACTGTGTATCATCACACACATAGATCCATATAGCCATACAGACAATTGTATAACAAGGCAACAATTTTCAGGTTGTTTCTTAATTTTTAGTGGGAAGTTTTACTCAGTTGTATATTTTGCTTTTATTGAGTGTACCGTATAGTTACATGTTTTTGGCAACTCTGGAGGTTTCCTTGTAATCCTAGATCTATTAATGAAAGGTTGATTTGAAGGTATAAATCTCTGTGTATTTTGTTTTGATTCCATTGTTCTTTTTCTATCTCTATGTGTGAATCTTGCTATGTGAAGAGTTTAATCTTTTATAAATTAAATATCAATTGATTTATCTGAGAAGATAAGGATAGCATTCACCTAGGGTTTAGAAAATTTACATGGTATTGGAGAAACATAGATTCAGAATAACAAAAGAGTAGGAGTTTGTGTCTGTATCCTAGATGTCATCAGCTAGCCTCGAGTTTGAGGATAGATTGGATGGTGCCTCAAATTTCCTTTCATGGAAAGTTAAGGTAACTCTTATATTAGAAGAGAATGACCTTTGGGATATCATCAACAAATCAGTGGCTTTTGGAAGCTCACAAGAAGAAAGAAGTGAGAGTTAAGCAAATGATTATAAATACTATAAAGGTCTATACGATCCCTCTATATCCGAGAAGAAGACGATGAAAGAGATGTTCAATGCTCTGGTTAACCTTTACCAAAGCGAGAAAAATAACCGAAAGATGATATTACACAACAAGCTCAAACATATTGAGATTACTAGATAAGACATTGTCACAAGTTACCTGATAAAGCTCACACAGGTAGATGACCAACTTGCAACAGTTGGGAGAAGTTTGAAGACAAAGAGTTGGTGAACATGGCACTGAATGGTTTCTCACCTTAATGGGAAACATTTTCCTAGGGTGTTTGTGCTTGGGAGAACCTTCCCTCATGGGAAATACTGTGGAATCACTGTATCTAGGAGGAGACTCTGATCAAGTCAAAGGACAACAAACAGGGACGTGACAGTGACCATGCCCTCATTGGTTAAACAAAAAAGGGCAGAGGTAAAGGACCAAGAAAGGGAAATGTAAAGAGTGAGGAGTCAGCCTCACAGTCAATGAATAAGGACTCGAGTAATATCAAGTGCCTAATATGTCATAAGAATTGCCATTATGTGTCACAGTGTCTGAATAAAAAGAAGGGTAAATGGACGAAACAACACCAAGTAGCATCCTTAGCTGAAACTCATATGAGTGTTCTTGCCTCTAAGTTCAAGAAGGATTTCTCGATGGTATCTTGTCTCTCTTCCATCACAGTTCTAAAGAATGAGTGGTATATAACTGTCATTGATTCCAACATAGACTTGTAGTGGCCCTACCAAGTCCCATTTGCAGTGCCTTGGACCTCTTACATGGTGGGTCTATGCCTTGAACCACCTTGCACACAGTTGACAAGGTCCCTATACCCACAATAATGGATCTTGATGCCACCACCTTGTTGAAGACATTGAAGACCTTGTTGATGGTGCTGAAGACCCTGTAGATGGCGTTGAATCCTTTGTGGATGATGGAGAAGCCCTAGATGGGCTGTGGACGCATTAATGGCTCATTATGTGGCCATTCATGC
Source organism: Pseudotsuga menziesii (assembly GCA_001517045.1). Taxonomy (NCBI): domain Eukaryota; kingdom Viridiplantae; phylum Streptophyta; class Pinopsida; order Pinales; family Pinaceae; genus Pseudotsuga; species Pseudotsuga menziesii. The sequence goes on from LPNX010507818.1 coordinate 36,454, forward strand.
TTTGATGGTGTCATGGTACCCCAAGAGAAGGTCTAGCAACCCCACAGGTGATGTCATGATGGATCTTGACCCTTAGAGGTCTCCTGGTGTGGTTGAGGTGGTTGAAGAAGCCCACAAAGCCTCCTTCTTGATGAAGAAGCTCTTAAAGAATTCCCTTGAAGTTGTTTGACCCGCATTTGATGTATTGATGGTCCTAGTACCCTTAATGAATATGATGTGGTCATTGATGACCTTGTATGGTCTTTGAAATATTGTGGATTCCCTTGGCTTGATAAAGAAGGCCTTGAAGAATCCTTTTGACCCACACACCAGATGGTTTAATGGCCTTGAAGAAATGAACATGACGTGGGCATTTGGGGTCTTGGAACCCTTAGGGATGGCACTAGGGAAAAAGGAAGATGAAGGCACCCACACACATATGATGGTGATTAGGCACTTGGAAATATATTACACCCTTGGTGTTGATGCTATGATGCACACCCCTATAAATTTTAATTATGTGGTAAATTACATACAACATACCCATACCTTTTTGTGGTGACCTGAGTGGATTGTGGACAAACATGGAGCATAAATGTTGACCATTGAAATGGTAAGACAAAGTGGGAAGCTAATAAAAAAATAAATGAAATTTATGCAAATTAAGACATAAAATAAACTTACCTTAGCCACCCTACAAGTCGGCGTCAAATAAAATTAAAAATAAAAATAAAAATAAAAATTTATGACAAGTTGGCCCAATGGAAAACTAGTATAAATACCCTATCTAAACTTCATTTTGTACACATAATTTCGGATATAGTCTGAGGAAAAACTTCGAATGCAACAGAGGGTTGATATTTTCGGTGGAAGATAGTTGCAGCAGCAGTCCCGAAATTAGCAGAGGAACAGACCCGAATTGCAACAACAGTCATTTTTTTTTTGTTTTTTATTTTGTTTTTGTAGCAGCAGAGGAGATTGAGCAATCCACTCCTGGACTTGCAGCATGCTCACACCAGTATCGAATTTACACAACCCCCAAACAGTCCTAGATATGGGTGGAATGATGCCCCAAACTCACGAATTTTTTCATAATTGGAGAATAAGTTTTGTGATGACTTACAGAAGTGTTGGAGGCATGAAGTTTTGCAGCAGTGAAGTTCTTCTTTTGTTTTTTGGTGGTGACTATTTGCAGTAGGTCAAACATACCCGAATTTGTGGATGCCCTAAATTTGGGAGCAGTGTAGAAGACTTGAGATTACAACAGTATGATGATGTAGTAGCAATTGAACAGAGATTTGTAGAAACAGAGGTCTGGAGCATACCCAAGTTTTTGGTGGCAGCAGTAAGGTCCTAATTTTGTAGCGGACCATAAACTTCTTCCTCTTTACAGCCCGAATTTGCAGCTTGTCAAGCATTCTGAGGTAGGTCCTGATTAGGGTATGGTATAATCAATGCTCATGGAATAAAGTAATGCAATGATATATGTATAGTAGATACTATACAATGCATACTATGTCCTAGATGAATAATACATGCAGAACTAGATGATGATGCATACCATGAAATCTAACCAACACACATTTGAACAATGATAAGTATAAGTGGTTATGAAATAGTAATGGTATGTAGATGCAAATGACTAGTGATGAATGGTGAAGAATGCAATGACTCATTTATAGTACATAGTGAAGTATACCATGATGCAAACCCCAACCATCCCTTTTTTATGCCTAGAACAGTGATCCAAGAAAGGGACAGTTCGTTTAAAGGCCATTCTCTTTATAGCCCAAACTTGAAGCAAAGTTGTATGTACAGTGGAATTCATAGGGTAAGTTTGTTTTGAAGACTTGTTTGGAGTTAGTGTGGATACACATACAACCAGATCTATTAAATGAACAAACCTTTGTATGAATGTACAGTGGTATGTGAGTAGCATCCATACAATAAGTGTACAATGGTGTTGGAACAAGTGTGTGATGATTATGATACATCCAAGTATACAGTAAGCAGTGACATGTTTATGACAACTACAGAACAGTGGCATGGGTTTCTTTGAGAGTAGCAGAGATGTTCTTCACGATGACGATTAATTGAATTGGATAGTTGATAGTGATTGGCGACACATTTGACAAGAGTAGACCTATGACATGGGCATGAGAAAAATCATGTGATGAGCTTGAAGTCCTGATTGATTGAGGTGACACAAATACATTCACAGCATGAAAAGATAACCTCCATATTCTAAGGATGATGATGAAGTGTTGAAGGTCTTTTCACACTACCCAGTAGTAGCAGAGATCCAAGTAAGAATAAAATGATGATGGTGTATAAACTGTGAAGGATAGAGCAGTGATACATGCACTATGATGTTATGCATACCCTATGTTAACAATACCCCTAGATATGATGATGATGATTGAATGATGCTTGGTGATGATGAACGCTATGATAAGATAATGTATGATGATGGTGCATACATGATATTAATGGTGCCTTACTCTATGATGATGCATGCTATACATCTTGTGCACCTTGATGATGTTTTGACTATACATACATGATGCAAACTACACGATGATGTCGATGCATGATTTCTCTAGAGGATTACTGTATGAGAGTGAGGAACATAAATTGACCTATAGTGATGAACGGTATTAATGACCAAGTGGATTAAACCAACAGTATTGATGGCAGCAACAGTGTATTGAGCAGTGGTTGACCATCAACGTTGATATGATGACAAGTGGCATGGAAACAGCAACAATGATGAGCAGCAGTGATGAGCAGATTGACTAGCAGAGTGATAAGCAAATATTGATGTGTAGAGTAGAGGTTGGTTGTGCAAAAGATCCATATGATTGCTTGCAAGAAGAATCTTGCATTTGAGGATTTGACTACTCAAACCCTTCTTAGTTGGAGCTAAGAAAACTAGGTTGGGTCCTGTTACAGAGTTGGTACTCTTTTTATCAGTTGGTGCTCTTTTTATTAGTTGTTGTTGATTGTAGTTAAGAAGATCATTGTCTTCCATGTACAATAAATAAAGATCAAATTACAAATATTATTGTGTCTCTTTTATGTGATGAATGTGCTTATGAGACTTGGTTGATTTAACTTATGCATTTGATTATCTAATTGATTGATATATTCTGAATGATTAAAATAAGGTAAAAGGTTTAAATTGCTCACACATTGATTCACCACCCCTCTCAGTGTGGCCATTGTGTCTGACATGGTATGTGGACAGTGGAGCATCGAGGCATATGAAATCAGTCGAGAATTGGTCTCGTGTATAAGAGCACGTCTTAGGAGTTCAGGTATAACTTGGTGATGATTCCAAGTACCCAATAGAAAGAACTGGTGCCATTCCTTTACAACTCTAGTTAGGTAACTCACTATATTTTGATGATGTGTTGTTTGTTCCAGGTCTTAGGAAGAATCTGCTTTCAGTTTCAATCATGGAAGACAAGGGTTATGTAGTAAAGTTCAAGAACCAATAAGTCATCATAAGGCTAAAGGATTCTACCCTAAGAGAAGGAAATTTACACAGCAAGGTGAGCCTTTTCAATCCCTATTACATAACACAGACAAATTGTGTGAGTTATGGAACAAGAGGATGGAGCACCTACATCACTAGGTGTTGCGTATTTTGACGGAGATTTTCACAAGTCTTGGAAAGTTCAACAATGAGTAGCAGGGTGTGTGCAGAGGGTGCATGCTTGGAAAGCATGCCGAGGATGATTTCCCATGTAGTGAGCACAAATCCAAAGGGATCACACATATAGTGCATTCATATCTGTGTGGACCAATGTCAGTAGCATCAATCATATGAAGCATGTACTATGTTTCCTTCATCGATGACTTCTCTCGCAAAACATGGGTCTACTTTGTGAAGACCAAGGATGAAGTCTTCAACTGGTTTCAAGAGTTCAAATCTCTTACGCAGAACCAAATAGGGAATAATATCAAGGTTTTGAGATCAAACAATGGGTGAAAATACCTCCAAGAAATTCAATGATTTATGCAAAGGATGCAGGAATCGAGAGGGAGTTCACTATTCCATACAACCCACAGCACAACGAGATTCCAGAGCAGAAGAAGAAATCCATCATAGAGGTTGTTAAGGCCATGATAAATAACCAAGATTTTCCAATGTTTTTATGGGAAGAAGCATGCAATGCAACAGTCTACATCGAGAGTAGGTGTCCTCACAAGGTTTTGGTGGGAAATACACCAGAGGAGGAATTCATTGGTGAGAAGTCGACGGTGAGTCATTCTCGCATCTTTGGATACCTAGTTGACATCCATATACTAGTGGAGAAGAGGACAAAGTTGGAGCCCTCCCTCAAGTAGGTAGAGTTTGTTTGTTAGCTACGATGATAATTCAAAGGTTTACAAGATCTATATTCCAGGGGAGAGAAATAAAATTGTAAGCAAGGATGTAAATATTGGGGAATAATTTGCATCCAGGAAGTCTCATGAACCATTACCAGTTATGTCAAGAGACCTCAATGGTTCACTTAGGCATTGAGGGATGTTCTGGATCATGTTGAGGCTTCGAGGATCTCATTCAAGGAAAGCAAACCTCCAAATAAGATTTTAAACTACATTGAATTGATGAGCAACATCATAGATTTCGAGCCTTCCATCTTTTAGGAGGTAATCGACCAACAGGCTTAGAGGGATGTCATGGTGGAGTACACCTCCATCATGAAGAATGATGTTTGGGACATTATGCCTAGACTGAAGGGAGAGTCGTCTCCATCATGAAGAATGATGTTTGGGACATTATGCCTAGACCAAAGGGGAATTCAATGATGACTTCTCGATGGCTCTACAAGATCAAACATGTGGCAGATGGAAGCATAGAGAAGTACAAAACGTGGTTCCTGGTGAGAGGGTTCTCCTAAAAAGAGGGAGTGGATTACGACAAGACGTTTGCTCCAATCATCAAGTACACTTCCATTAGAGCAATTATATATTTAGTATCCATCATGGAATGGAGGATACATCAGATAGATGTGAAGGGATAATTGAGGAAGAAGTGTATACTTAAGCAACCTCAAGGATTTGAGGTCATTGGGGCATGTCCCATGATGGTGGGATGAAAAAGGATTTGTATGGACTCAAGGTGGCACTGTGGGCATGGTATTCCATGATTGATGGATTCTCATAGATCATGGGCTCCACCAAAAATGAAGTAGATCCCAATGTTTCAAATTTGTTGAGGTTGATCTACTCATTTTGGTGTTCTGAGCAGATGACATGTTTCTCACAAGTTCAAAGAAGCTCATTGCAAGGTGCAAGGTAGATATGAAAATTGAGTTCAAGATGAATAAAATTGGCTTGATGGATTACTTCTTGGGGTTGGAGGTTTAGAAAAGGCCAGGGGCGACTTTCCTTGGGCATGGTAAGTATGCAATTGAGATTTTGAAGATATTCTGGATGGAGTATTATATGCCCATGGACACGCCTATGATCACTAATCTGAATAAAGTCACTACTTTAGATTCAGGTGTGGTGGATCCCACCCACATTGTATAGGAAATTGATAATTTCTTTGATGTATCTAGTCAACACTAATCCAGATGTATATGTTTTGCAGTGAACACCTTAATTCAATTCATGGTGGAGTCAAGGAAAGAACATTGGGTAGAAGCAAAACATGTGCTTAGATAGTTGAGTGGCACAGCGGAGTATGGGATAAGATATCTTGGAGATGGTGAAGTGAAGTTGCAAAGGTATAAACACTCACATTGGGAATGCAATGCATCAAACAAGAAAAACATCTCGGGGGGTTCCTTCAGCATAGGATCAACAATAATATCCTAGTTCAACCAAAAGAAGACTTGTGTGGCACTCAACTAAACAGAGGCAGAGTATATGGCAATGAGTACAGCTAGTTGTAAATCCATCTGGATTCGAAAGTATCTTACAAGCTTATTTGATCAAGAGTTGTATCCCACAGTAATTCATTGTGATAATCAAGTCAAACTGCTTGAGCATCCAACTTTTCATGACAAATCCAAGCACATTGAGATCAGGTATCACTTCATTCAAAATAGAATTCAAAAGGGAGAGATGAAGCTCTAGTATGTACCCACAAATCAGTAGATTGGATATATTTTGACCAAGCCCTAAGAAAAAGAGAAGTTTAAAGAATTCAGAGACAAAGTTGGATTGGTGCATAATTCCTTCCTTGCTAAGAGGGGGTGTTGATGTTTGTAGCTCAGACAAGAACTTCCATATATGTTTAGTGTTAAATGTGTGTGAAGTCGTCCAAATCAACTCTATTTTGTAATTTGCTTTATTAATAAAGTGAAGGTATTATATTTTGTGGTTGAGTATAATAAAGTGTGTTTTCAATGCATTAGTGATTTAGATTAAACTCAATCGTCGATCTCATCGAGAGATTAGGACTTTGGTAGATTAAGGTTTCATCTAAACTATAAAGGCATTTCAAAGTATAGGGTAAACACACACGGATTATTCACTCAAAAGACAATTTGGTCGAGACATGAAGTAATTCATCCATGGAGTAGAATTAGAGCAATGGAGAGGAGCTCGAATTAGCAACCAAACATATTACAATAACCATGCAACAGGTACAGTAGAACCCTGCATACCAGTATAACAGATTCGTACATTTGTACAAAATTCCGTGCTGGATTCTATATCACCTTACAAACAAATCCATAGAATTGTACAAAATATATATGTGCATACATACAAACAATTGTATAGCAAGGAAGCAAATTTCAAGTTGTTTCTCAATTTCTGGTGGGCAATTTTCCTTAGTACTTTGCATATTTTGGTTCGTTTCAGTGTACCATATAGCTGCATGTTTTTGGAAGTTGTGGAGGTTTCCTTGTAAGCCTAGATCTCTTAATGAAAGGCTGATTTAAATGTATAAATCCTCTTTGTATTTTATTTTGCTTTTGTTGTTCATTTTCTAGCTATATGTGTGAATCCTACTATGTGAAGAATTTAATACTCTACAAATTAAATATCAACTAATTTATTTGAAAACATAAGGAAAACAATCACTTAGGGTTTATAAAATTTACAAGTCAAGGGTTCGCTAAGTCTATGACAAACATTTATACCAAAACATGTAAATGAAACATGCATCAAAATAGCTCAAATGTGTTTGGTAATTTTCTTGTGGTTTAGTAACTTTAAGACCTTTGAACATGACATGCACCAAAAATAATATTTTAGCTCACTTTATCTACATCCAATGTTATAACAATGATATTGAGTAATCACATAGTGCTCAAAAACTACTTCTAATAGCTCAAGTCAATAGTTTTTTCATTTATTTTTCGTTAATGAGAAAGGATTATGTGAGAAAACTTACAACTAAACATAAAAAAACTCCGAAAGAGGGATAGTTGAAGTTTAATTTTGATGAGCCATGAGGTAATTTAGGTCCAACAAGCACAAGGGGATTGTTAAATAAGCATGGAATGATCTTGGGAATAATATCCAAGTTATTAGAAACCAAAACCAATAACTCATCCAAGATTGGAGACTTGTTTCTTGGTGTAAAGGAACCCTCAGGAAGGGTATCAAAAGATACTTTTCAAAGTTTACTCAAAATTGATGAGACAACATCAATGGGAAGAACATGAAACCTTGATGGAAGATGAAGAGTAAGATATCTTGGATCCAATGGGATTGTATGTGTTTTGATCAACGTAAATTTAAGCATGTTAAAAGGTCAAAAATAAAATTGCTAATTGGTTTTCTAATCAAACAGTTAAAAATAAGACATGTCAAACACATTACATGGGTACCATGTTAATTGTTCTAACCCCAGCTCCTAGACAATTATTTCCTAGAGATTTCCTTATCTCAAAAATAAAATTGCAGTTCATTGAATAAATTATACTTGTTGGAATTTATTGACAAAAATCCCTAGCATAAGCAAAATAGAAACATATCTCACAATAACACATGGAGCATGTAATTTCTACCCTTCAAATATGTTTTTCAATAAAATAATATCCAAGCATACAAGGGCTCCCTTACTGGGAAAATGGCCCAATGAAGAAAAATGCAATATACAACAAACCTAACAAATCTACCCTCTCAAGAAAATATTTGACTACAATCTACCCCTAAAACCCCCTTTGTCCATGTTGGTGCCCCTGCATGGCCTTTGTATGGCCTACAGAAAAATGACTACAACCTATTGTATGACATGTACTTCCTGCGACTTGGTGTATACCTGTTGTACGGCCTGTAGGGCCTGTAGCCAACTATATTGGAATGCATCATGTTGTAAAGCCCTATATGATTGTTGTACAACCATGTTTTCATGTACAATATGTTATACGACCTTTTCTTGCTTGTAACACCCTCCTGCAAAAGTTTCCTAAATATTGTCTTCTTCTCCCTACCAAATCTGGAAAGTAAAATTCCTTCTCCACTCTCTAAAATGAGCCACTTACTCAATGTTTGTGTGTTGGTCTCTTTTCCTCTCAATTTGGTTTCCTTTTATAATCTTGAACCTAACCTCCTAAGTGATCAATGATTAAGATTACATCTCCCCCTCAATTGAGATTAATGGCTAAGATTCATTTGATTAATTTAAATCACTAATCCAAAAACTTTGGCATTTTATTAAATTAACCATAATTAATTCTAAAATGACATCCACTTTAATAATTAAATTATTAAAGTGAATTTCGAAAATTCTGAGACATTAATGATGATTTCCACAAGTCAGACACAAAATCATGTGGAAATATTTATCTAAGCTACAAACTTCAACACTCTCTCTTAGCGAGGAAGGTATTTTTCACCACTCTATTTGTGTCTGAAGAACACAAATTTCCCTTTGACCAAGAGTTTGGTCACTATGTCTGCAACCTGCTCATATGTGGAGATATACAGGAGCTTGACTGCTCCCTTTTGAATCATGTCTCGAATGAAGCGATATCTGATCTCAATATGCTTGGACCTATCATGGAATATTGGATTCTCAAAGAGTTTAATACAACTTTGACTGTCACAATATATCACCATGGGCTCCAATTCCTAATCAAATAATGATGTAAGCAGTTTGTGAAACCAAATAGTTTCACAACTTTTCATACTCTTTGCCATTTACTCCTTTATTGAACTAAGTGCTATGAAAGTTTGCTTCTTGCTAAACCATGAAATCATTGTTAAACCCAAGTTGAAGCGACACCCTGAGGTGATCTTCTAATCTACTACACTTATTTCCCACTCTGAGTTTGAATATCCATGTAGCCTCACTCCATCACCTCCAATATACCTCAATCCATACTCCATTGTGCCTCTTAAACACCTAAGCACATACTTCGTCGCTACCCATGCACCTACCTCGACTCCACCATGAACTAGCTCAAGGTTTTCACAGCAAAACATACATCTAGCCTAGTGTTGATCAGACACAGTAAGGAACATATTAGTTGTATGTATAACTTAGGATCCACCCACTCTGAATCTGAAGTGACAACCTTCTTCATATTGGTAACCATAGGTGTAGTCGTCAATCTACAGTCCTCCATCTTGAATCTATTTAAGATCTCCACTATGTATTTCCCTTGACCAAGGAAAATTTCACTCAATCTATGACATATTTCCAACCCTAAGAAATAGTGCATCAAGTCAATATCCTTCATTTAAAGCTTTGTATCCAAACCTACCTTGGACCCTGGTATAAGCCCATCTACACCTGTGAGAAGAAAATCATTTATGTACAGCACCAAGATGAGTGGATCAGACCCAACACGTATGAAGTACAAGTTAGGATTAGTCTTTCTTAGTGAATCCCATGCTCTGCAAGTATCCCCCAATCCTAGAATACCACGCGTTGGGTTCCTGTTTGAGTCCATACAAGGATTTCTTAAGCTTGCACACATGAGACTCCCTCCCATGTACCTCGAAGCCCTGATGTTTCTCTATATATACTTCCTCCTTAGTGATCTTGTTGAGGAAGGTTATCTTCACGTCCATCTGGTGAATCCTCCACCTCATGACCGACACAATAGATATAACTGATTGAATGGAAGTATATCTGGCGACAAGAGCAAATGTCTCTTGGTAATCCACTCCCTCTCTCTAAGAGAACCCTCTCGCTGCAAACCTCTCCTTAAACTTCCCAATGTATCCATATGCAACATCCTTGCACTTGAAGAGACACCTGGAAGATACCACGAGATTCTCCTCTAGTCTAGACACAATGTCCCAAACATCATTATTCATGATGGAGGTGTACTCCTCCACTATGGAATCCCTCCAAACCTTCTAGTCAATGAATTCCTCAAAACGGGAAGTCTCAGAATCTATGTTGATACTCATCAATAGCATATAGTTCAGGAACTTCCCTAGAGGATTGGTCTTCCTGAATGTGCTCCTTGGGGCCTCAACATACTCCCAAGCATCCCTCAAGGTTTTCTCAAACCATCTGGGTCTCATGATAGAGCTGGAAGGGGATAACTCCTCCTCCTTGTTGAATTATTGTAACTTCGGAGAATATTGTAAATATATTTTAGTGGTCCCTGATGCTCCTATCGAGAGAATCACTTGTATTTCTTTATACCCCGATGTTCCTATCGGGTGAATTACTAAAAGTCATGAGGAAGTCCCCTCCGTTGTAAGTCGGGTCATTAGTACCCTATTTGTGGTTACTCAAGCCTACATAACTCAGTTAGGATTACTCGAGCCTACATAACTAAGTCAAATATTAAGTGAATGAAAGGATATAAATAGAGGGAGGCGCTCCTCATTTGATACAGACACACTCACTTGTGCAGCGCATAAGAGAGAGAGAGAGAGAGAGAGAGAGAGAGAGAGTTGTAGCTGGAGAAGGAGGAGGATTAGTGTTTTGGGTTTTACCTTTTATCTTTTTGGGGCATCTATATTGAGGAAGCTTTTGCTGGGTTTTTCTCTCTAGGGTTTTCCTAGGATAAATCTGTGTTGTTCTTGTGATACTGTTTCTTTCAGCGATCCCGTCTATATGTTTTTGTTATGAAATTGAAATTAAATGTTGATAATCTAGCTTAGCATATGGAATTTTAACATGGTATCAGAGCTAACCTGAACAGGACAGCTTTCACAAGAGAAAAATCCCTCTCTCCCTGACAAGAAATTAATGTTTCAAAAGAAAAAAAAATTGAGTTTTAGAAAACTGATTACATGGAAAGTTGTGCCCTCCTAGAGCGCATCTATTGAGCCTAGAATCAAGGTTTTTGGGTGAGTGAGTCTCTGAAAAAGTCAAACCCTAGTTTGATAGCTGCACCAGAAAACAGGTGGAGGCTGCAGTGCTGAATCTCGCAAGTCATATTTGGAAGGTGAACACTTGAGATCTCCAGAAACCAAGCACACCAGTCAACTCGCCTCATTCAACTGCATCTCCTGGTACGCAGAATTTCATTTTTTTGCGATTCTCTAACAAGATGGCCCCAAGCACTAAGCTTGAGGACAAGCTAGAAGACATAGAGAATTTTTTAGCATGGAAATACAAGATTGGCCTCATTCTCCAAGAGAATGATCTTGATAAGTATATCGAAGAGGAAGTTGCAGAACCTGAAGAAACTGAAGCTAAGGAGAAGCACAAGAAGGATATGATTAGGGAACAAAGGATTATTGTTGACTCTATCAAGGATCACTTGATCCCTCAAGTGTCATCCAAGAAGACTCCAAAATAAATGTATGATTCCCTATCCAGAATGTATGAGGGTAGAAACATCAACAGAAAGATGAATCTAAGAGCACCAAGATGAGTCATGGAAAATCCATCCGGGACTACTTCACAAGGGTCTCTCAGATCAAAGAACAACTAGAAGCCATTGGAGACAAACTTGATGAAGATGAGATGGTTATGACTGCTCTCAATGGTCTCACTAGACCCTGGGATTCATTCATCCAGATGATGTGTGCTAGGAAGGAAAGCATGAAGTTTGATGTTGTATGGGAAGATTGTATTCAAGAGGAGACTAGAGTGGAAAATAGAGAAGCCCTACTAAAGGAGGATGATTAATCCCTATCCACTCATACCAAGAGAAGAAGTCAACACAAATTCAAGAAGGGAAACAAGAGGGAGTATCAACCTCCTAGGAAGTTCCAGAAGACAAGAGAGAGTCTCCCCGATAGGGACTACTCCGGCTTTAATGTTTTCATTGTGATAAGATAGGACACATTGCCAAAAATTGTCCTATGAAGAAACAAGAATATAAGAAGAGGATCAACAACAACAAAAGACATCATGCTCATCTAGCTAAAGATGAGGACGAAGAAGAAGAGGAAGGACCTCCAAGTAAGCAAGCAAGAGAAGAAGATGCAAAAGAGTATGTTCTATTCTCTGCACTCTCTGGATCTATAACTCCTGGAGAAGATACTTGGCTTATTGATAGTGGTGCTTCAAAGCACATGACGGGACAAAATAAAAATCTATCAAGACTTGAAGAAAAGAACTCTCCTAAAAAAGTATCTGTAGGAGATGACTATCAATATCCGATTAAAGGAAATGGGGAAGCAAGCTACAAGCTTGATTCAGGAAATCCCCTGAAGATGAAAGAAGTACTATATGCACCAAGTCTGAAGAAGAATTTACTTTCTATCTCAGCTTTAGATAAGAAAGGATTCAGAGTTGCATTCATAGATGACCAAGTACTCATGTGGCCCAAAGGAAGGAATATTGAAGATGCAGTTGTCATTGGTGAAGAAGAAGGAGGCATGTATAAACTCAAGGGACATTTAGAAACAGCCCTTGTTCATGAGTTCATTGATCCTAGTGAACTATGGCATAGAAGGCTTGGTCACATCAATTACAAAGAACTGCCTCATGTGAACAAAGTAGTGACGAGGTTACCAAACATGAAGATCAAACATGAAGGCATTTGCAAAGGATGTGTGAAAGGAAAGAACATCAAGAATCCATTCCCGAAGAGTGAAACAAAAAACAAAAGGTACGTTGGAATTGATTCATTCAGAGATGTGTGTGGTCCAATGTCCTCCACATCTTTAAGTGGTTTAGAATATTATATTACTTTTATTGTGGACTATTCAAGAAAGACATGGATCTGCTTCTTGAAAGAAAAGAGTGAAGTGTTTGAGAATTCAACGAATTCAAAGCCTTGATAGAGAATCTTTTGGACAAGAGAATCAAGACACTTCGATCAGACAATGGTGGAGAGTATACTTCAAAAGAGTTTGAAGCATTCTGTAAAGATGTCGGAATTAAGAGGGAACTAACCACTCCCTACAATCCTCAACAGAATGGTGTTGCAGAAAGAAAGAATAGAACCATCATGGAGGCAGTGAAGACAGTGATATATGATCAAGACCTTCCAATGCATCTATGGGCAGAAGCAGCAAGAACTGTTGTCTACGTACATAATAGAATATCTCACAGTGCTCTTGGATTCAAGACTCCAGAAGAGATGTGATGTTCACGAGAAAGAAGCCTGAGTCACCTCAAGATATTTGGTTATCCGATATATGTTCATATACCAAAAGAGAAAAGAACCAAGTTGGACCCTTCCAGAAAGAAGGGAATATTTCTTGGATACTATTAAGTGTCCAAGGCATTCAGAATTTACATTCCTGGATTCCATCACATGGAAATTAGTAGAGATGTAACATTTGATGAAGAAGCAACTCTCAAGAGATCCAGAAAATGTCAACATGAAGAAGTGTATGAGGAAGATTTACCTCCCAGAAATGTAGAGACTACATCCCTCCCTAAAGATGAAGTACCTGAAGAGCATGATATGACAGAACCACAAGAACCTCCTATGATGGAGATATCATGAAAGAGAAACCATGCTTGGGAAAGAGAAATTATTCACGAAGCAGAAAGATATGGAGGTCCTGAAGGCTCCACAAGGATAAGAAAGAATCCCAAGCCATTTTCCAGCTATGTGGCTTTGATGTGTGACCTAGTGGATGAAGAACCTACAAACTACGAAGAAGCCGTACAGAAGAAAGAATGGGTAGAAGCAATGACTGAAGAATACCAGTCAATAATGAAGAATGATGTATGGGATATAGTTCCAAAACCAGAAGGAAAGAGTGTAGTATCCTCCAAATGGATCTATGAGATAAAACATGCAGCTGATGGAAGTATCAAAAAAATATAAAGCAAGATTTGTGGCCATAGGTTTCTCTCAGAAAGAGGGAATTGATTATGAAGAGACATTTGCATCGGTAGCACGGTATACTTCGATTAGAACTATCATGGCACTTGCATCCATGATGAAGTGGGACTTACACCAGATGGATGTGAAGACAGCCTTCCTGAATGGTGTGACTGAAGAAGAAGTATACATAGAACAACCACAAGGATTTGAAGTTGAAGACAGAAGGACTCACGTATGCAAACTAAAGAAGGCCCTGTATGGCTTGAAGCAAGCTTCTAGAGCTTGGTATGGGAGGATAGATAGTTTCCTAATGAGATTGGACTTTACCAAGAGTAAAGTTGATCCTAACCTTTAGCCTGTCATACTATTACTATATGTGGATGATCTATTTCTGACAGGGAATGAGAAACAGATTGTGGAAAGAAAGAAGAAGCTCGCTAAAGAATTCAAGATGAAAGACCTTGGGTTAATGCATTATTTCCTAGGTCTGGAAGTATGGAAAAGTTCAGAAGGAATCTTTCTCAACCAGGGAAAGTATGCAGTAGAGATATTGAAAATATTTGATATGCTGGAATGCAAAGCCATGGACACACCCATGGATTCCAACTTGAGTTGTTAGCCGATGACTCGTCAGAGTTAGTGGATGTGACTCAATACAGACAGATTATTCGATCGTTGATGTATCTAACAAATACCAGACCAAACATTTGTTTTGTTGTGAACACCTTGAGTCAATATCTAGTTCAACCTAGACATGTTCACCTGATAGCTACAAAACATGTGATGAGATATCTGAAAGGGACTATAGACTTTGGTATATACTATGATGGAAACTATGAGTACAAATTGTATGGCTATATGGATGCAGATTGGGCTAGAAGTGTATCAAACAGGAAAATCACATCAAGTGGATGTTATAGTCTAGGATCTGCTATGATTTCATGGTTTAGCAGGAAACAATCCAGTGTTGCTCTTATCACAGCTGAAGCAGAATATATAGCAGCTTGCTCTGCTAGATGTGAAGCCATATGGCTTCGGAAGATGATGTCAGGTTTATTCAACCTGGAATTGGATACTACCGTGATTCTATATGATACCCAAAGTTGTATAAAGATGACAGAGAACCCAGTGTTCCATGATAGATCGAAGCACATAGAAATCCAGTATTTCTACATTTGAGATATGATGCAGAAGGGATCCAAAAAGCTCCACTATGTGAGTACTGATGAACAAGTTGTTGATGTGTTGACGAAGCCTCTGTCCCGGGTAAAGTTTGAATACTTTTGAGACAAGCTTGGTGTTGTTCGGAAAGACCTTCCTCGAAAGGGGGAGCAGTGATGTTGCAGTGGGATTGTATCATCCCTGGACATTTGTCCTAAAGTGATCCGGTGACTTCGGTCCTCGATAATGAAGAGGGATGGTATCATCCCGAGACATTTGTCCGGAACGGATCTGGTGACTTCAGTACTCGAGAACGTGGTAGGATTGTATCATCCTTGAACTTTTGTTCAGAATGGATCCGGTGACTTCAGTACTCAAGAACGTGGTAGGTTGTATCATCCTTGAACTTTTGTTCAGAATGGATCTAGTGACTTCAGTACTCAATAACGTGATAGGATTGTATCATCCTTGAACTTTTGTTCATAATGGATCTGGTGACTTCGGTACTCGAGAACGTGATAGGATTGTATCATCCTTGAACTTTTCTTCAGAATGGATCCGGTGACTTCGGTAGTCGAGAATGTGGTAGGATTGCATCATCCTTGGACTTAGTCCTAAAGTGATAGGGAGTGATTATCCCGTAATTGAATCCAGTGATTTCGGTTGTCGAGAATGTGGTGGGATTGCATCATCCCTGGACTTTAAGTCCAAAAGTGATCTGAAGACTTTCGTCTTCGTATTGTGGATTGCAGGTTGTTGCTGATGATGATGATAATGTTCCTGATCGAAAGATCAGAGTGTGATGATGATGATGTTACTGATCGAAAGATCAAAATGTGATGATGATGATGTTACTAATCAAAAGATCAGAGTGTGATGATGATGATGTTACTGATCGAAAGATCAAAATGTGATGATGATGATGTTACTGATTGAAAAACCAGAATGTGATGATGATGATGTTGTTGATCGAAAGAGAAAAGTATGATGATGATGATTATTGATCGAAAGATCAAAATGTGATTAGGATGATGTTGCTAATCGAAATTTCAAAATATGATTATGATGCTGATTGAAAGTTCAGAGTATGATGATGATGATGATGTTGATCGAAAGTTCAGATGATGATGTTGTTGATCGAAATGATGTTGTCGATCGAGCGGTCGAAGTGTTGATGCTGCTGAAGTTTGAAGATGAAGACTATATGTTTAAGATGATGAAAAGCTTCCAATGATTTATAGATCTGTCACCCTGATGATGTTGATGATGATCTCTCTCTCCTACTGTTGTTTTTGATGTTGTTGTAGAATACCCTTCTCGTTAAGGGGGAGTGTTGAATTATTGTAACTTCGAAGAATATTCTAAATATATTTTAGTGGTCCGCAATGCTCCTATCAGGAAAATCACTTGTATTTCTTTATAACCTGATGTTCCTATCCGGAGAATTACTAAAATTCATGAGGAAGTCCCCTCCGTTGTAAGTCGGGTCATTAGTACCCTAGTTGTGGTTACTCAAGCCTACATAACTAAGTTAGGATTACTCAATCCTACATAACTAAGTCAAATATTAAGTGAACGAAATAATATAAATAGAGGGATGCGCTCCTCATTTGATACACACACACACTCACTTGTGTAGCGCAGAAGAGAGAGAGAGAGAGAGAGAGAGAGAGAGAGAGAGAGAGAGATGTAGCTGGAGAAGGAGGAGGATCAGTCTTTTTGGTTTTACCTTTTATCTTTTTGGGGCGTCTATATTGAAGAATCTTTTGCTGGGTTTTTCCCCTTAGGGTTTTCCTAGGATAAATCTGTGTTGTTCTTGTGATACTGTTTCTTTCAGTGATCCTGTCTATATCATTTTTTTATGAAGTTGAAATTAAATGCTGATAATCTAGCTTAGCATATGGAATTTTAACACTCCCCACCTGAAAGTTGATTCCATGAACTAGAAGTCTATGAAATCTATTCTCCCTCCAGATCCACCTACTCCTCGTCCTTCACCACTGGTGGTAATTCATGAGACTTCCTAGAAGCCAAGAACTCCTCGAACTTAACATCTTAACTCACCATTTCCTTCCATTGTGTTAGTATGAATATCTTGTAATCCTTGAGGTCTTGGTGTACCCCACAAATATGTCCTTCTCACTTGAAAGATCTAGTTTCCTCATCTTCTCCACATGCACGTGGATGTATACAAGACAACCAAAGATACTAAGATGCTTGATATTTGGTTTCACTTATGTGAATGGATCCACATGAGTCTTTTCCTCTAATATCTCGTGAGGACTCATGTTCTGCAAATACACTATTGTGTTACATGCTTTTTCCCAAAGAAACATAGGCAGACCCTGATCATGAATCATGGCCTTTGCAGTATAGATGATGGACCGATTCTTTCTCTCTGCAACCCCATTTTGTTGTGGGTTGTAGAAGACATTTTCTCCCTCTTGTCCCTATCTCGTTGAATAAATCCTTGAATTCATTTGAATTGTACTATCCCCCATTAACTGAATCCAAGAGCTTGATTTTCTCACCTATTAGATTCTCCATTTGGGCCTTGAACTCCTAGAATAGATCAAATGCCTCATCCTTGGTCTTCATAAAGAAGATCAAAGTTTTCCTGGAAAAGTCACCGATGAATGTCACATAGTATGATGCTCCCTGCACAGATACTACTAGCATCGGGCAGCATACATCTAAATGAATAAGACCCAAAATCCTTTTGGACTTATTCTCGCTTCTTGGAAAAGCATCCTTGAGATTCTTTCCAAATGCACATGCTCTACACATGCCGTGTTGTTCAACAATGAAATCTAGAAGACCAGTGACAATATCCCTCAAAATTGACAACGTCTTTTAATGCAGATGCCCCATTCTCTCATGCCATAGCTCATACGGGTTGTTATTGTCATGTACCAAGGCCTAAACAGGCTTTCCTTGTAACATGTATAAGTTACCCTCTCTAACATCAATCCTCGTTGTTGTGTCAGGGCTAGCTCCCTCTAGACCTATGAGTACTTTTCCTTTCTAAAAGATAAGAAAAAAACCCATGTCCTCCATAATTGAGGTTGAGAGTAAGTTCTTCTTTATTCCTGGTACATATAACACATCTTGTGCATCAAACGGACCTCCTAAGTTAAGTTGGAACAAGACTGGTCCCTTTCCCTTTACTCCATTCTTGGAATCATCGTCAAGATCCACATGGATCCCTGATTCCAACTCTATCAGACTACTAAATAACTCTCGTGCTTCAATTATATGATGAGATACAACACTATCCACATACCATGTGCCCATTGCAACTTTATTGGTGGTAAGGTAGGAAACTAATGAGAAGTCAATCTCGAACTTCACAGCAAACTCACTCAACTGATTTTATGCAAATGTTGCTACTTGCTGCAATTTTCCTTTTCCTTTCTTCTTCTCCAGACACTGAGATGCATAATGCCATTTCTTATGGCACCCTAAGCACTTGATCTTTAGCAAGACCTTCTTCTTGGGCTATGAATTTTCCCCCTCATTTTTATCCTTCTTGTTGGTACCCTTTCCTTTTCCCTTTCTTGTGTTACTGACAAGGGATAGGTTCTCATCACTACCTCCTTGCTTGCTAGCTCTAAACTCCTCTCAAGCCTCTTCCTGGATGCAATCATCCCAAACCCTATGCCAATATGGAATATTCTCCCAAGCGCAAATACTCTTTACAAATAGTTCACAAGGCTTGGTAAAACCACTCAATGCCACATTGACAAGTCATCATCCACTTTCTCCCCAATGGATGCAAGTTGATCATGTACTTGGGTGACCCTCATGAGATAGCTAGTAACATTGTCATATTTTGACATTTGGATATCTTTGAGTTTGTTTTTCAAAATCATCTTCATGTTCATGTTGTCACTCTGGAACAAATCCACAAGAGATTTGAACATTTCTTTGTCCAATTGATTCTCTACCACATGAGGAATCAAATGATCGTTCACAATGTCTAGGATCACTCTCTAAACTTTGATGTCCTTCTTTTGATGAGCCTCCTTTAGTGTTGCATCTGTCGGTACATGAACAACCTTTTACACAATCTCCCAAAGGTCATGTTCCTTCAACAACAAGGTTACCCTTGCTTTCCAGGACAATAAGGTAGATGCCCTATCTAATTGATCTTCAAATCTAAGACTGGTTCCTGCCATTTCTAGATCTAAAATAAAAACTACCATTGCTTATTCCTTCAAGCACCCACAAGGATATACTGTTATAAATCCCAAATCTGTATTAGATCTATATGTTAATCACTCAAATCTAATACATCTGTTGTTCTAAACTCCAAATTTGCCTCCCTCTCAGACTAAATGCTCTAATACCATGTTAAATTTTTGTATCCCCAACTCCTAGATAATTATTTCCTAGTGACTTCCTTGTCTCAACAATTAATTTGCAGATCACTAAATAAAGTATACTAGCTGGAATTTATTAACAAAAATTAATAGCAGAAAAAAAAAATAGAAACAAATCTCACAATAACACATGCACAACAAAATTTATGCCCTTCAAATTTGTTTTCATTAAAATAATATCCAATCATACAAGTTCTCCTTAACTAAGAAAATGGCCCAATGAAGAAAAATACAATCTACAGCAAACCTGGCAAGTCTTCCCTCTTCAGAAAATCTATGACTACAATATACCCAAAAAAAACCTATGCACCTAATGTCACCTATGTAAATCATGCACAACCTTTGTATTGATTGCACTTCCTGCAGAAAATTTACTATGGCATGTTGTACAACTCATGTTCTATTGTACAACTAGCACATGTGGCTTGTATGGCCATGTACATCTATTGTATAGGCCTGCTAGGACGTACGGCCTCAGCTGCAAATGACTGAGCCTCTGCCTGTTGGTACAACCCTCCTGCAAATGTTTCTCGACCGTTGTTCTCATTAGAGGAATTTTGGAGTCTAAAATGGGCCTCCCAAGGAAAATAATAAAATAATAGTTAAAATAATAAAATAATATTGATTAATTTTGGAGGAAGAAAGAAAAAAACTACTTTTTGTGTTCGTATTTTCGACATATCTCCCTGTGTTTTTACTCAAATTTCGATCGGGAGAGCTCGTTGGATCCAGAATTTGATTCCGCATCCAACGAGTACCCACACTGCATACTTTTGACCGACCCCGCTACCCCAAAAACAAGAAATACCTGAAAAAATGTGATGATGATGTCATCATCACGTTTTTTCAGGTATTTCTTGTTTTTGGGGTAGCGGGGTCGGTCAAAAGTATGCAGTGTGGGTACTCATTGGATGCGGAATCAAATTCCGCATCCAACGAGCTCTCCCGATCGGAATTTGAGTAAAAACACAATGAGATATGTCGAAACTACGAACAAAAAAAAATAGTTTTTTTTAATGACAAATATGTCAATTCAACCATTATGGTTGACTTATTTTATTGAAATTCTATTGGTTCTTGAATTCCAACTCACAAAAACTTATTTTGGCACGTTTTCTTATAAGGCCCATTTTAGACCCCAAATTTCCTCTAATGCTTCTCCCTGCCAACTCTAGAAAGTAAAAGTCCTCTATGTTAGAATTATAATGGTTATACAAGCTTTTAAACATTTAGCATCATAACATCGTAACCATATGCAATAGGATCACTGAAATAAACACAAGCACATCAACAAAAAGAAAACTAAGATTTATTTTAGGAAACTCTCTTAGGGGAGAAAACTCAGCAAAATTTCATCAATATAGAATCCAACCAAGTACAGCGAACAACCCCAAGAACAAGACCAACAACTTCCTCTCTCCAATGAACCTCTTCAATCCCTCTCTTGCACACTTGCTTGAGTGAGATGTACGTACAAATGAGGGAGGTGCCTCACCTATTTATACCCATCAAGTGAGTGACATCTTTAACTTACCTAGTTTGGTCTGTTGCTCTAAACAAGGTCAACTTACCTCAGGATACTCAAAATAACATTTATATAATATTATTGTGGGTACTATTGCCCCAACTTACAACATAGGTTTTACTACATGAGCAATTACATCAAGGACATCTCTCAATGGAGAAATGGTAATAATATAATAAAAGTACAATAGAATATCTTTATAAGTTACATTTCTTTATCACTCCCTGTTACAAAGGAAGGTATTCTACAACATCAACATCAACAACAACAACAATAAAAACTGTACAACTGACTAGTGAATCTATATGTCATATGAAGTTTTGGAACAACAACATCGTGTATTTGGAACATCATCATCAGTATCAGCATCAACATGGAACATCTTCATCGGCATCAGCATGGAACATCATCATCTACATCAGTATGGAACATCATCATCATCATGAGCATGAGTATCATCATTAGTGTGTGACTGCTGGAACATCATCTGGAACATCATCAGCATGTGAATGTTGGAACATCATCAACATGTAAATGCTGGAACATCATCATTGGAACTTGTCACTGGATGGTATCATTGGTGCTACAACTTGGTTCTCAGGCCATTGACTTGTGACATCTCTCAAATCTATACATCGTAATAAGTCCATATAACAACTAGTCATTTTTCATGTTGGGTGTACCTCTCGTCTCGGTGCTACACCATCCCTGTTTCATGTTTTCTACCCTCATGTCTCGGTGATACAACCAACCCAGTTGGGATCTACCAACTCGGTGATACGACCAACCATGTTGGGATCTACTCTCTTGGTGATACTGCCAACCATGATGGAATCTACCCTCTTGGTGATACGACCAACCATGTTGGGATCTACCCTCATATAGGCGATACAACCAACCATGTTGGGATCTACCCTCATCTTGGGATATTCCCTCATATAGATGATACAACCAGCGATGTTGGGATCTTCCCATCTCGGCGATACAACCAGCGATGTTGGGATCTGCCCTCAACCCTCATCTTGGCGATACGGCCATCCATGTTGGGATCTGCCCTCAGCTAGGCGATACACATTAGAGGAAATTTCAACTCAAAATGGGCCTTTTAACCATAATTCAAATTCCATGTCATCATGTGTTAGCCAATGAAATCGATTTAAATTTGAAATACCGTATAGGTCTTAAACAAATTTTTAATATAAATTTGGGAATATGTATCATAAAAAAAAACTTTTTTTTTTTCGTATTTTCGACATATCTCCTTGTGTTTTTACTCAAATTTTGATCAAGAGAGCTCATTGGTTGCGAAATTAAAATTTTCATCCACGAGTACCCACTCGACATACTTTTGACGAGCGTTGCTACCCAAAAAACAAGAAATACCTTAAAAAACGTGATGATGATGTCATCATCACGTTTTTCAGGTATTTCTTGTTTTTGGGGTAGCGGGGCCCGTCAAAAGTATGCCAAGTGGGTACTCGTTGGATGCGGAATTTAATTTCACATCCAACGAGCTCTCTTGATCGAAATTTGAGTAAAATCACAGGGAGATATGTTGAAAATACGAACAAAAAAAGTAGTTTTTTTCTTTTCTTCCTCCAAAATTAATAAATATTATTTTATTATTTTAACTATTATTTTATTATTTTTCTTAGGAGGCCTATTTTGAGTTGAAATTTCCTCTAATGACCAATCATGTTGGGATTTTCCCTCATCTCGGCAATATGACCAACCATGCTAGGATTTGCCCTCATCTCAACGATATGACCATCCATGCTAGGATTTTCCCTCATCTCAGTGAAACGACTAGCCATGATGGTATTTTCCCTCATATGAGTGAATATGCTTTGAGTATTATGGTTAAACCGTCGTCACTTGTTCTTCGTCATTCTTCTCTTATAGGTGATTGCACGCAATCTTTCCTACAAGTCAAATTTAGTTGCATGATTAAAAACATTTTATAATTTCCAAAGCATATTAATAATGACAAATTCTTATGCATAAAGACATGCAACTATCTTAGCCAATGCTTCAATGCAACATTTGTCCATATCCTGTATACATACAATAACTTTATACATGCCTCCCATCTCTACCAAAACATAATTAAGAGTGTGCACTACTCCCAACATGTCAACAAAGAGGTTTCAGTCTAGATAAGTAGCAATGGAATGTTGTATAACACCATAGGCCACTTACCCATCACATGCATATTAGTAGTATACTATTCATCAATGCAAACACTCTAACATGCATAACACTACAAGAAATGATAATTCAAATACTTGTCTTTTGTTTGTTTGGTTGACTCCCTCTTGATCTTTTGTCTCCTTGCAGGAATTACTGGAGTCTATGACAACGTGCTCTACTTCATTGTCTGATTCTGAGGAACTGTTCCTATCTAGATTATGCTCGACAATGTTGACCATAGATCACATAGAACTGTGTACTGGTGTTGAATATGTGTTTCCCAATAATTGCATCCCTTCCTATCCAATGTTGCAATGGATGAGAACATGTTCTTCATCTTCATGGGTTGAATTCTTCTGTATCAAAGTACATATTCCTCATCACTTGAGGAATAATCCCTTGCTTTATTCTCAGTTGTTTCTTCACAGCTGGAAGGCTCTACATCAAATGATGCCACACAACAATGCCACATAATTGTAGTGTGTTCAAGGCCTCTTACTTTATCTGGAAGTATCGTCTGGAGCACCATACTTCTCTGCATCTTGGATGATCTCTCATGCCCAAGCTTTGATTTTTCATGGAACACCGAGTTTTCTGACAGCTTGATGCAACTCTAGTTATCACAGTAGATATCAGTCAGATCCATCTCGGTATCAAACAATCATGTCAACGACTTGTGAATCCAAACTGATTCGCTACAAGCTGAACATGTTGCAATATATTCAACTTCTGTCGTATTAAGAGAAACATTGGTCTACTTTTTGTTGAGCCACAAGATCACACCTGATCCCAAACTACAATATCTTGAAGTGATTTTTTTGTCTTCAACACTTCCTGCCCAATCTAAATCTGCATATCTATGTAATCTGATCTCATAATCAGATGTATATATGAGGCCATAATCCAATGAACATTTTAGGTACCTCATCGTGCTCTTTGTCACAACCATGTGAACACGTCTCGGCTCCACCATGTACTAGTTCAAAGTATTCATCGCAAAGCAAATATTTGGCCTCGTGTTTGTCAAGTACACCAATGAGCCAATCATCTTCTTTTAGATTTTGGCATCAACTATCTCTGAAGTAGGATCACACTGCAACTTTAATTTTGATGCCATCGGTGTAGTTGTAGCCTTGCAATCCAATGTCTCGAACCTTTTCAGAATATCGACCGCATATTTTCCTTATCTAAGGAAAATCTCCTCTGGATTCTACCACACCTCTAATCCCAAGAATCATGTCAAGACTCTTGAACTCTATAGTCGTTCCCTCTGAAGCGGAGCACCATCCTCCACCTGCATCTTGTACTCTTTGCATCAAGAAATTCTACACTGGAGTGACAGGTAGCCTCGTTTGTTGTTGATCTTATGTGTATCCATCTATGTCATCTGTCAAGGTCACTAAATACCAAGATCCTCCATCTCGAACTTTGTTGCAAGTTACTCTTGCACCCATATATGAGCTTTTTTTCCTCAGTAGGCTTCCATCTTCAACCTTGTAGAAAAGGTTGAGATCTCCATTACTCTAGGTGATCCTCAAACTCTTCATGTAATTGTATTTGCTATCCCATGGGTGCCTTCTAAGCCCGCACAAATCCTCCTTCAATCTACACACATGTGTTTCTTTGTATAGAGTCCTGAGTCCTGGAGGTTGCTCCATATGCACTTCTACTTCACTAAAGAAGTGTGTCTGGTTGATGGAGCAAACATCTTGCCACAATCGACTCCCTCTTTCTGAGACAAACCATGAACCTTTCTTTGTATTTATCAATGTTTCCATCTAATGCATGCTTGATCCTATGCATTTACTTGGAAGACACTATAAAATACCCTTTAGGGATCGAAACGATGTCCCGACATCATTCTTCATGATCGATTATTACTCTTTGATCGTTGCATCCTTCCACTCTTCCTTCTCTTCTCTTGTTATTAATCGAGCTTCTTCTTGCGTACACAGTCTACTAAATTTAGCGAGCCTTCTTCTAGAGAAAATTACTTGAATGAAAGATTCTCATGATCTTGGGAGACATTCAAGGTTGTCATCTCCACTTCTGATTCTTCGACATTGTCTCCAACAGCTTCTAGTTATTCCTTAATCTGGTAGACCCTTGTGAAGTAAGATTGGATGCTTTCTGATATCTACATCTTCACACTGTTGAGTTGAGTCCTCAAGGTCATATTCATGTTGATATTATTTCCTTCATATAAGCTGGTCAATGCGTCGAACATCTCCTTGGGTGTCTTCAAGGATGATACATGTGGGATCAAATGGTCCATGATAGAATCTACAATGATCCTCTTGGCTTTGACTAAGTTCTTCTTATGCTTAGCTTTGTCCTCATCTCCCTCTGGATCTGCAACTTCTCCTTTGACATAGTCTTCTAAGTCATGCTCTTCTAGTATGAGAAGCACTTTATACTTCCATGTCCAGAAGTTCTCAGTTCCTTCAAGCTTGTCCTCAAGCTTGGTACTGCTTACCATCTTAATAAAAGTGAGAACCTCAAATGGAAATAGAGAGAATAGAACTTACCAATGATATTGCTTCAACTAGATGCTTGCTTCAATGCTTTTCTGGAAGACTGCTTCTGGTGGACCTAGGGTTTGATAGAGACCATAATTTTTCAACTTTGGTGACTTTCAAATATGATTGGATAGAAATATGTGCCTCCTCAAGGCGAGTTGAGAAGTATACTCATTTCCCAAAATGTGTGGACAAAACTGCAAGATTTTGATGCCCTAGTTTTCCCGACAGTAGTGTTAGGTCAAAAAATGAAGATCCGCTAAATTAGAAACTGTCTCCACAAAAAGATGCGCCCTCCTAGGGGGGGTTAGATGGTCATCATTTTTCAACTGATCCATGGAGGGAAGTGTCTGGAACATAAAGCCCTAGTTTCTTCGACTTCTTCTACTAAATCTGGTCTTAATTTTGATGTATCCCAAAAATTTATGTTCCTTAAGGTCTGAAACATCGCCCTAAGGTAGTATGATATGTCTTTTATCCAACCCCATAGGTTAGAGAAAGATGGGATTCACCAAGTGGAACTTATGCTAAGTTTCCCAAGGTGACTTGTTTATGGATTTGTTCAGTATAGCGAACTTGTACGGACTACCACGTGTCACTATTTCAACTTCGGGTTCTGAAACTCGTATTAGAGAAATTGTAGTCTGAGCCCTTTCTGGAACATCTTATGCAATTTGATTTGGATCTTCTTAGCCCGAGATATAGTATTTCCCCCTAGGTTAATTGTTTAAGACTAAATTTTGGATGAGGCTGGAACCTTGTTTTGGAAGGATCATATCTTCTAAAGTACAGCAAATATGAGGTTGGAACTCCCACACAAGGTACATCAACATTTCATTTTTGGTGTGTTCCAGGATGACATCTTTTTTTCTTTTCCATCATTTATCCAACTCATATCCATCTCATGCCAACTCAAGCAAAGCGCTCTCTCTTGGGAAAGTGTGCCTCCACCCTTCCCCTACCCCCCCCACTCCCCCCTTGTTCATATTTTTCTATATAAGCAAGCCATTGCTCCATTCTTTAGAGGATGAAGCATTGAACCTATGCTCTTGTAATTCTTCTTTGATCATTTGATCATCTGTTAATGAAATATTTTTGAAGGCTTTGGAGGCCAAATGTTGTTCAATTATCCCATTGGATGTGTTTTTTGTTAATGTTCTAAGGTAATATCCGGATAATCATATTTCATTTGTAGTAGTTGTGAATTGATCTAGCTTAGTAGGTATTCGTGCCCATAGAGTAAGCATTCATAGTATTCATTTTCTTATTAATGTTTGATTATTTAGAGATAGTGAAGCAGCAACTGTATTCATTTGTACTAATGCCCTTCTCATCTCTTGTAATTATACATTCTGGATTTGATCTTTCTCTGCAAGTGTTTGTGACAGCACGGGTTAGGAAATTGAAGGAGGAGGTGAGCTCAGTTGCATCCTCATCTTCCTTCAGTGTTGGTTGTGCTTCTATTTAATATTTATTGTGTTGCATGCATTCTTGGTCCTCTAATATTTCAAGCAAGGGTTTGGTTCTCGTTTCTTCCACCTTAAAAATTAAATTTTCTTGGTCACTGGTTCTCTTACCTTTCAGATCTAATTCTCTTTTAAAGTTAAATTTATTTCGGATCTGATATACATATTTAAATCTTAATTTTAAAGCATATTTTCATAGATCTAGTGTAGCTAACTTCTTAGATTTCAAAGTTATTTAGAAGTGAAATTTTAAGATTTGAAATAGAAGTTAGTTTTGTCGATTCTAATTGAATATATAGCAAATATTAAAATGCTTTAATTGGTTGCCTCGACAGGCAAGCCAAGATCCTAATGAAATCTTTCTTTCCTTAGTTCCTTCACTTGCTTTCATCATAATTTAACTTAAGTCAATTTTTTTCATTTTTTCAAAGGTTGTCCAAAGACACTTGTCAGATAGACCAAAGTTGTGATGAACATAATTGTCATTGATGACAACATTAATAACAAAGGATAAGTATGATGACATGGCATTGACATGGACTTGGAGAAGACAAGACAAAAGACAAGAATAGTATGACAAGGACAATGACATGTTTGACATTGAAGAAAAAGAACAAGTTAAGCAAGCAAGCAAGTGTTGGTGGCAAAGCAAGGATGACAAGAAGATTTTGGTAAGAAGAACCAAATGACCCATTCTATGGTCATTTGGAGATGGTATTAATACCCTAAATGTTGATGACATCAACAAAAGAAGGTTGATGGCATAGCAAGAATATATGCATTAGATGATAAGGCATGATATGGGCATTGGATGACATGAAGAATATGGCAAAAAGCACATGACTTAGATATTGGAACATGGGGCATGGCCAAATGACCCATTCTGTGGTCATTTGGGGCTTGATGGGGTCATGAAGCCCACAAGCTAAATGAAGGTAAGATGATGTTACTAATGTAGCCCATATGCATGAAGACCTTGATGCACGACATTAAAGAACCTTTACCTTGTCATGGATGCACAATGATGACATGAAGCTCTTGAACGATGATGTGATTGATCTATTGATGAAGACTTGGTGGAGCCCATGGTGAAGAAGTCATTACCCCATGCTTGAAGCTCTCAAAATATGTTGGAAAACTTTGATGAAGAACCCGAACCTCTTGCACATGCTAATGAAGCTCATAATTATTAAATATAAACATTAAATAAAATATATAGCAGCACCCAAGCAAGTTGGCTCCATAAAAGTTATAATGTTTAATTTAAAAAATTTAAATTGCTAAGTCGGCTCACTGAAATATGTAAAATATAAAAACAAAAATAAAAATTATATGTAAATACAAGTTGGCTCAGCATTTTTTTTTTTGAAGAAAAACCTATATAAATAAGAGGAAACTCATCTTGTTGAGTAGAGTTCGTGGAGACTAGAAAGGGAGCTCTGGTTTTGGTGCTCTGAGGAAATTTTTTGGTATTGTAGTAGGAAGCTATAGTGGACAACATATTTTTGTTTTTATCTTTGTTTTGGGGTAGCGGGAGATGGAGCAACAGTAATCTTTGGATTAATCTAGGCAGCAGCATGATGAAAATTTTATTTCTAGGAAGCATGATGTGGACAAATTGATGATATACTCATGGAAAGAGTAAGGATGAGTTGATGCTTACTGGTGGACAGAATGAGAAGATAAAACATGGACAAGATGGTATGCTGAAGATTGATGAAGACATGATTTTAATATGATGCTGATATGATGACATGATGTTGAACATTTTGATGATATGATGCATGGGTAAGACATGGTGAGGATGTTGGATAGTTTTATGCTGGCAAAGACATGGGCAATCTATTAATGAACACTTTGTGGACAGTGTAATCAATTGATGAGATCATAAATATTTGATGGACATAATGATAACTTGATGAAGACTTTTTTGGGGCTACAAATGATGAACAAAATTTTGATATTGCATACAAGCAGAATGATGATTAGGGCAGCAGCTTGATGGGTAGAAATGGATAGAATTGTAATATGTTGAACTATGCTTGATGAAGATCTGATGACCTAGGGGAGTCAAATTTGCATGGACAAAATGAAATGTTTGTGATGTGGTGATGTCACAATGTGTTTGACAGAATATTGATGATGAAGTTGTATATGTACATATAATTTGTAAGCAGGACATTGTAATGAAGTG
This sequence comes from Pseudotsuga menziesii, assembly GCA_001517045.1. NCBI lineage: Eukaryota > Viridiplantae > Streptophyta > Pinopsida > Pinales > Pinaceae > Pseudotsuga > Pseudotsuga menziesii. Next base: position 65,987 of record LPNX010507818.1, read on the forward strand.
TACTTGTAAATACAAGCAGGGTCTTGTATCCATATTTCTTAGTAGGATCTAAGAAAAGCTAGGCAGGGTCCTAGATAACGAATTGGTGCTCTTTTGTTTCAGTAGGTGTTGATTTGCCTCACGATTGCATATGTTTAAAATACAAAAAGATTACAAAGATTATATCTTGTGTCTCTTGTGTAATATGTTGGTGATTATGTGTTTAACTTGATGAATGATTATTGATACAGATTATTGATGAATATGATAATGAAATCTCTGAATAAAGATAAGATATTTTGGTTGAAGTTAAAATTTGGATTAAGTATAAGCTCACAGATTCACCCGCCCCCCTCTCAGTGAGCAATTGTGTCTAACAAGTTGGTCTCAGTGGACGTTAATCATCATCATCATCATCTTTTAAAGTGTTTTTGGGAGTCTTCCATCACTAATAGCTTGTTGTTTTAGCAACATTGACGAACAGAAAGGAAGAAATTCTGGCGAAAATTTGAACTTTTAAGCCATTCGAAGCATCCCGAACAATTTTCCCTTCTTTTAATCAAATTTTTCTAATAGATTGTAAGTTTAGTGATCTTATTTTTCAAAGGATCACAAGTATTTCTGATCTTGTAATAATTAATAATAAAAAGAGCAAGTGGGCTACACAACGCCCACACCCCATCCCCCCTAGGGAGATTCACTGTCTCTTTTCGTAAAGTGATTTTTCAGTTTTTCTTGTAGTTCATTTTGCAAGTAGTTTTAGTTTTCATTTTACAATTTAAATTGGAACAAACATTTTCCTCTTTTCTGTATGCTCTACCCCTCCCAACCTTGTCTGAGACTTGGGGATATCAAAAGCGGGAGTGTGCTCTAGTTAATTATTCAACATTAATTAAACAACACATTTTAATAAAATTAACAACTCACAACATTACCGAAAATCCATCGTAACGAATTTGAGAACTAGTGGGCAAATTCCTCAGGGAAAGCAGGAACAACTAGAAAGTGACCATGAGGTCTTGTTATGCTACATCCTTGTTGGTGTAGTGTTAAACAACCCCCCACGACACCATTTATCCCACATTTTCCTGTGCAGAGCCACTTATCCCAAAATCTGGACACATTCCCAGTACTATTCGGTATATTGGGAATCCCCGTTCCCCTTTAATCCACTTATCACCATAACAAATTAAAATCAGCCAAGACACACAGCAAAACATTTTATCTTTTCGGCAGCACTTCAATATGTTATGACTCCATTTTGGCACTAGCACAATTTAAATTATTATCATTTTCTTAAAGTCGTCACGATGTATAAATGTTATATATTTATGTTGTTGATCTAATTTCTACTTTGCAATATCTTGTTACTTAATCATTTGTAACTCCTAAAACAACCCTATCCTTAAAACAATTAAAACGCTTAATATCCTTAGAAACTCTTTTGTAGGGACTACGCCCCTTGGCTTCGTTGGGAGTTGAGCCTAGATGGAGGAGTCAGGATTAGATGAAAATACCTGACTCGAGACTTGCCCCCAAGGACGCACCAAGCAGCTTAAATATTTCTGTTGTGTTTCCCCCCCAAGTGCATAAGAGGCGGCAACATTTTTTGCGCCGTTATCGAGGATAAATATTGTTATTCTCGATTTCGACTACCTTTTCCTTTTTCATTTTTTAATAAAATTTGATTGATCTATTCAAATAATCTGGATTTTACTCAATCCATCTGGCAACTCCACTAACCCTTTTGTTTTGTTTTTTTCAAGAAAAGTAAAAAAGTATGTTTTGTGAGAAAGCGCTTAATTGTATATTTTTTATTCTCACTTAGCGACTTGTTTTGTGAGAAAATACTTGTTGAATTTGATTGTGTGTAGATGAGTCCATGCATCACAAGATAAATATTTAAAAGCTCATTTCTAAAGCCTTCTCCAGTCTGGTACAAAATGCATGGTTGATTCAAAAAGTTATTGATAAATGGATGATATATATGAATTAATAAAGAGAATGGGTGCCCATATAGTCAGACGCTTTCACCCTATCAATTTCTCAAAAATCCCAGGTTCTCCAAATCTTGGTAATGGCCATAAGGATGCATATAAATGGCTTCTAGTCTTTCATGGAAACTATGGTGAATAAGCCATCTGGCACATCAAGTCTTTTCTACCATTTTGGGCAATATTTAAAATTCTTCACGAAGACGATATGATAGAAATGTTTGTTATGACCCAAAGCGGAGATGCACGTTGTTGGTTATATTAGGGCCTCCTTGATAAATGTATCACCTCCCTCTCAAGCTTTATTTGGATGTTTTTGAAGCAGTGGCATGATGCTAGGGGTAATATGAGGGGTTTGGAAATGCTCCTCAAAGCAACCTTTACCCATTATTTCCCAAACATAGAATATCATGTTCCTCATATTGTCATGGTAAACAACATCGAAGACATGGAGCAACTTTTAGATTTCTTTAGTAAGAGTGAAGGTAATGGTATATCAAATTTGCATTATGAGGAAGACTTAACAAAAGCATGTAAGGAGCCCTTGATTGAAAATATGGTTAGAGACATTCCTCATGTTTCCATGATATGCAACGTTGATAAATTGAAGTACTCTCAAATCCATTCCAATGATAATGATAACATTTTTTTAGAGTGGCCTCAAGAAGAAGCCATTACAGAAGTTTATAATGAAACTTATGGTGAAAACTGTAATAATGATAGCTTGGACGGTTTATTGCCTTGTAACCTTTTTTTCTAAAGAAGATGATTGTGAACATGAGGAGGACGATTACAGCCAGGGAGATGATATCAACAATGAAGACACTCCTCCATACTCCCGACATGGCAATGAATGCTTGGAAAGTTGGGTCCCTTGTGATATTTTTGAAACCCAGCTTTTTTAAGAGGATTGTTATGATAATGAAAAGGATAGACATAGCCAGAGACTTTGTACCAGTGATGAATATTTTTTCATATCTAACATAGATGGGGATGATGACTATTGAACTTTTATTGAAAATCCAATCTATGAGACTTTTGAAAATCTTCTTGAGAATCTCATTTATGATATGACCAGCAAGGGGAGTGTTTATTTTGAGACTTAAGAAAATTATAAGGAAGAGCATTCAAAGTTGTCATATGATCAGTGAGAGTTAAATTTGAGTATCTGTAATGAGGACTTAGAGAAGCAATGTTGTGAAGAGTCGGATCGGATGCAATCAATAGAAGATCAATCTCATTTATCGTCTTCACATGCAGAAGTTCCTTATGATTTGGAGCATCTTGGGGCTTATACACAGAGTTATCAATCGATAATCCTTAATGACCAGTATGATGGAGTGGTTGATCTGCCTCATTATGTCGATATTTACATTAGTCCTATCCAATCGTGGATAGAAGAAGCATGTGGGAGGACTTACCATTTTGGGAAGCAGTTCAATGAAGTTTTACATGAGTATGATCACCCATCTAGCCCTCCCATCTTGAATATTCACGCGGGTTTGAATTTCTTAAATGTGTCCTTGCTTTGGCTGGTAACCAAATATAAGGCAAAAAAATCTTAAGTTGGTAAAATGTTTAAGTGATTACATTGGATATATTTTATTTTACCAAACGTTTTTATATCATGCTTAGAGTAGGAAAATAAGCCACTTAAAGTGAGCATTTACTTTCTGCAGTTCAATTTTGCACTGAGGTAATATTATTTCTCATTAGTTAGTTTTTTCGAATAAAGTAATTTATGGGTCCATGGCTCTTTCATAAAACGTGTGCTACTGAAGGTTTCTATTGTCAAGTTGAGATGTTTTTACAGATTATAGAAAATTGAAGATTCTAGTGTTCTCGTATGCTCTCCTTGTCTAAAGACCAAATCGAGCACATGTCTCGTAGTTGGAGCCAGATGTTATCCTCTAAGTTGCACTTAGGTAGACTTCCAATGAGCAATCAAAGACTTCAACAAATCAATTGTTCATCACATGTCTTTTGAGATCCATCAAGCCAACCAGTGCCCCCTTTTTTTCTTTTTCTTTTTTTACATTTGCATATCCTGTGGGGAATTGTAATAAATGACTTAGAAAAATGAAATTATGTAAAAATTTTGGCTTTCCAAGACTTAGTCATCAATACTTTCCTCTAGGGTTTTTTTTCCGTGAGAATTATATGTCATTTTTAATGACTTATAATTTTCGAGTTCTTGACTCGCTCCTCCAAAGCTAGAGTAACTGTCTTAGTGGCAAGTCTTAGTAGGTTATTAAAACCTAGGTGTCAATGTTTATTACCATGTTAATCATTTTTTTATTCATATGAACATGTACTAAGTCCCTCCATGTGTTTTTATTATTTCAAAAAAATTTAATTTTCCCGTAAAAAGCATGCATGTTTTAATTAAAAATATTCACTAAGGCATAAAAGTGTGGTTAGGAGGAAGAATTAGACATGGGGGTGCTCGTTTTTTAACTCATAGCACCTACTTAACCCTTAAATCCACTTTCCTAAGTTTTCAAGTAATTATTTATCTCCAAAATTGAATATTCCTCGAAAATGGTAAAAAAAAACAAAAAATAGATAAATAATAAATCCAACAACTCATAAAATAAAGGAAATGCGTCGAAAGTGAATTTTCTGAATTGGAAAAGTAAAGTGGAAACATTCCTAAGGTTTCTAAAACACTTTGGAGCGTTTTTCTCAGAAAATAAATGCAAGATGATTTTGCTAAATCAAGTGAGGCACATCTCTCAAGAAAAAGATGGAAATTTGTGAGGATAATAACAAGTGTTGAGTTATGAATTGGAATTTGGCATATTTTTTTGCCTTTGCCATCCTTTAGCCAACTCATATCCATATCATGCCAACTCAATCAAAGCGCTCTCTCTTGGGCAAGTGCCCCCTCCCCACTAAGTCCCCCCTGGGTGTTTTTATTATTTCAGAAAATTTTAATTTTCCCCTAAAAAACATGCATGTTTTAATTAAAAATATTCAATAAGGCATAAAAGTGTGGTTCGGAGGAAGAATTAGACATGGGGATGTTTTTTTTCTAACTCATAGCACCCACTTTCCTAAGTTTTCGAGTAATTATTTATCTCCAAAATTGAATTTTCCTCGAAAATTGTAAAAAAGAGCAAAAAGATGGATAAAATAAGAAATTCGGCAACTCACAAAATAAAAGAAATGTGCCGAAAGTGAATTTTCTGAATTGACAAAGTAAAGTGGAAACATTCCTAAGGTTTATAAAACACTTTGGAGTGTTTTTCTCGACAAATAAAGGCAAGTCGATTTTGCTAAATCAAGTGGAGCGCATCTCTCAAGAAAAAGATGGAAATTTGTGAGGATAATAGCAAGTCTTGAGTTATGAATTGGAATTTGGCATATTTTTTTGCCTTTGCCATCCTTTAGCCAAATTATATCCATCTCATGCCAACTCAAGCAAAGCCCTCTCTCTTGGGAAAGTTGTCATATGATCAATGAGAGTTCTATTTGAGTATCTGTAATGAGGACTTAGAGAAGCAATGTTATGAAGAGTCAGATTGGATGCAGTCAGTAGAATATAAATCTCATTTATCGTCTTCACATGCAGAAGTTTCTTATGATTTGGAGCATCTTGGGGCTTATACACAGAGTAATCAATCGATAAGCCTTAATGACCAGTATGATGGAGTGGTTGATCTGCCTCATTATGTCGATATTTACATTAGTCCTATCCAATCGTGGATAGAATAAGCATGTGGGAGGACTTACCAATCTAGGAAGCAGTTCAATGAAGTTTTACATGAGTATGATCTCCCATCTGGCCCTCCCATCTTGAATATTCACGCAGGTTTGCATTTCTTAAATGTGTCCTTGCTTTGGCTGGTAACCAAAGACAAGGCAAAAAAATCTTAAGTTGAAAAAATGTTTAAGTGGTTACATTGGATATTTTATTTTACCTAACTTTTTTATATCATGCTTAGAGTAGGAAAATAACCTCCTTAAAGTGAGCATTTACTTTCTGTAGTTCAGTTTTGCACTAAGGTAATATTATTTCTCATTAGTTAGTTTTTTCGAATAAAGTAATTTATGGGTCCATGGCTCTTTCATAAAACTTGTGCTACTAAAGGTTTATATTGTCAAGTTGAAATGTTTTTACAGATTATAGAAAATCGAAGATTATGGTGTTCTCGTATGCTCTCCTTGCCTAAAAACCAAATCGAGCACACGTCTCGCAGTTGGATCCAAATGCTATCCTCTAAGTTGCACTTAGGTGGACTTCCAATGAGCAATCAAAGACTTGAACAAATCAATTGTTCATCACATGTCTTTTGAGATCCATCAAGCCAATTAGTGTGCCCCCCCCCCCCCCCCATTTTTATTTACATGTGCATATCCTGTGGAGAATTGTAATAAATGACTTAGCATAATGAAATTATATAAAAGGTTTGGCTTTCCTAGGACGTGGTCATCAATACTTTACTCTAGGGTGTTTTTTCCTTCAGAATTATATGTCATTTTTAATGACTTATAATTTTCAACTTTTTGACTTGCTCCTCCAAAGCTAGAGTAAGTGTCTTAGTAGGTTATTAAAACCTAGATGTCAATGTATATTACCATGTTAATCTTTTTTTTAGTCATATGAACTTGTACTAAGTCCCCCCAGGTGTTTTTATTATTTCAAAAAATTTTAATTTTCTCGTAAAAAGCATGCATGTTTTAATTAAAAATATTCACTAAGGCATAAAAATGTGGTTAGGAGAAAGAGTTAGACATGTGGGTGCTTGTTTTCTAACTCATAGCACCTACTTAACCACTAAACACACTTTCCTAAGTTTCAAGTAATTATTTATCTCCAAAATTGAATGTTTCTCGAAAATGGTTAAAAAAGACCAAGAAATGGATAAAATAATAAATCCAACAACTCATAAAATAAAAGAAATATGTCGAAAGTGAATTTTCTGAATTGGAAAAGTAAAGTGCAAATATTCCAAAGGTTTCTAAAACAATTTGGAGTGTTTTTCTCGGAAAATAAAGGCAAGTTGATTTCGCTAAATCAAGTGGGGCGCATCTCTCAAGAAAAAGATGGAAATTTGTGAGGATAATAGCAAGTGTTGAGTTATGAATTGGAATTTAACATACTTTTTTGTCTTTGCCATCCTTTAGCCAACTCATATCCATCTCATTCCAACTCAAGCAAAGCACTCTCTCTTTGGCAAGTGCCCTTCCTCGCCCCCCCCCCCCCCCC
>LPNX010507818.1:73267-242451 GCA_001517045.1 Pseudotsuga menziesii
GAGGAAGAATTAGACATGGGCATGCTCGTTTTCTAACTCATGGCACCCACTTAACCTCTAAACCCACTTTCCTAAGTTTTCGAGTAATTATTTATCTCCAAAATTAAATATTCCTTGAAAATTGTAAAAAATAACAAAAAGATGGATAAAATAAGAAATTTGGCAACTCATAAAAAAAGGAAATGTGCCAAAAGTGAATTTCCTGAATTGACAAAGTAAAGTGGAAACATTCCTAAGGTTTATAAAACACGTTGGAGTGTTTTTCTCAGGAAATAAAGGCAACTCGATTTTGCTCAATCAAGTGGGGCGCATCTCTCAAGAAAAAGATGGAAATTTGTGAGGATAATAGCAAGTCTTGAGTTATGAATTGGAATTTAGCATATTTTTTTACCTTTGTCATTGTTTAGCCAAATCATATCCATCTCATGCCAACTCAAGCAAAGCCCTCTCTCTTGGGCAAGTTGTCATATGATCAGTGAGAGTTATATTTGAGTATCCGTAATGAGGACTTAGAGAAGCAATGTTGTGAAGAGTCAGATCGGATGCAGTCATTAGAAGATCAATCTCATTTATCGTCTTCACATGCAGAAGTTCCTTATGATTTGGAGCATCTCAGGGCTTATACACAGAGTTATCAATCAATAAGCCTTAATGACCAGTATGATGGAGTGGTTGATCTACCTCATTATGTCGATATTTACATTAGTCCTATCCAATCATGGATAGAAGAAGCATGTGGGAGGACTTACCAATCTAGGAAACGGTTCAATGAAGTTTTACATGAGTATGATCTCCCATCTAGCCCTCCCATCTTGAATATTCACGCAGGGTTGCATTTCTTAAATGTGTCCTTGCTTTGGCTCGTAGCCAAAGATAAGGAAAAAAAATCTTAATTTGATAAAATGTTTATGTGGTTACATTGGATATTTTATTTTACCTAATTGTTTTATATCATGCTTAGAGTAGGAAAATAAGCTCCTTAAAGTGAGCATTTACTTTCTGTAGTTCAATTTTGCACTGAGGTAATATTATTTCTCATTAGTTAGTTTTTTCAAATAAAGTAATTTATGGGTCCATGGCTCTTTCATAAAACTTGTGCTACTAAAGGTTTCTATTGTCAAGTTGAGATGTTTTTACAGAGTATACAAAATCGAAGATTTTGGTGTTCTCGTATGCTCTCCTTGCCTAAAGACCAAATCGAGCACATGTCTCGCAGTTGGATCCAGATGCTATCCTCTAAGTTGCACTTAGGTGGAATTCCAATGAGCAATCAAAGATTTGAACAAATCAATTATTTATCACATGTCTTTTGAGATCCATCAAGCCAATCAGTGCACCGCCCCCCTCCTTTTTTTACATGTGCATATCATGTGCAGAATTGTAATAAATGACTTAGCATAATAAAATTATGTAAAAGGTTTGGCTTTCCTAGGACTTAGTCATCAATACTTTACTATAGGGTGTTTTTTCCTTGAAAATTATATGTCATTTTTAATGACTTATGATTTTCGAGTTTTTGACTCGCTCCTCCAAAGCTAGAGTAAATGTCTTAGTGGTAAGTCTTAGTAGGTTATTAAAACCTAGGTGTCAATGTATATTACCATGTTAATCATTTTTTTAGTCATATGGACATGTACAAGTCCCCACAGGTGTTTTTATTATTTCGAAAAATTTTAATTTTCCTGTAAAAAGCATGCATGTTTTAATTAAAAATATTCACTAAGGCATACAAGTGTGGTTAGGAGGAAGAATTAGACATGGGGGTGCTCGTTTTCTAACTCATAGCACCTACTTAACCCTTATATCCACTTTCCTATGTTTTCAAGTAATTATTTATCTCCAAAATTGAATATTTCTCGAAAATGGTAAAAAAAAGACCAAAAAATGGATAAAATAATAAATCCGACAACTCATATAATAAAGGAAATATGTCAAAAGTAAATTTTCTGAATTGGAAAAGTAAAGTGGAAACATTCATAAGGTTTCTAAAATACTTTGGAGTGTTTTTCTCGGAAAATAATCAAGTGGGGCGCATCTCTCAAGAAAAAGATGGAAATTTGTAAGAATAATAGCAAGTGTTGAGTTATGAATTGGAATTTGGCATATGTTTTTGCCTTTACCATCCTTTAGCCAACTCATATCCATCTCATGCCAACTCAAGCAAATCGATCTCTCTTGGGCAAGTGCCCCCCCCCCCACTTAGTCCCCCTTAGCTGTTTTTATTATTTCAGAAAATTTTAATTTTCCCGTAAAAAATATGCATGTTTTAATTAAAAATATTCACTAAGGCATAAAAGAGTGGTTCAGAGGAAGAATTAGACATGGGGATGTTCATTTTCGAACTCATAGCACCCACTTAACCCCTAAACCCACTTTCCTAAGTTTTCCAGTAATTATTTATCTCCAAAAGTAGATATTCCTCGAAAATTGTAAAAAAGTCCAAAAATAAGGATAAAATAAGAAATACGGCAACTCATAAAATAAAGGAAATGTGTCGAAAGTGAATTTTCTGAATTGACAAAGTAAAGTGGAAACATTCCTAAGGTCTATAAAACACTTTGGAGAGTACAAATAAAGGCAAGTCGGTTTTGTTAATTCAAGTGGGGCGCATCTCCAAGAAAAAAGATATAAATTTGTGAGGATAATGGCAAATCTTGAGTTATGAATTGGAATTTGGCATTTTTTTAACCTTTTCCATCCTTTAGCCAAATCATATCCATCGCATGCCAACTCAAGCAAAGCCCTCTCTCTTGGGCAAGTTGTCATATGATCAGTGAGGGTTATATTTGAGTATCTGTAATGAGGACTTAGAGAAGCAATGTTGTGAAGAGTCGGATCAGATGCAGTCAGTAGATCAATCTCATTTATTGTCTTCACATGCAGAAGTTCCTTATGATTTGGAGCATCTTGGGGCTTATACACAAAGTTATCAATCGATAAACCTTAATGACCAGTATGATGGAGTGGTTGATCTGCCTCATTATGTCGATATTTACATTAGTCCTATCCAATCGTGGATAGAAGAAGCATGTGGGAGGACTTACCAATCTAGGAAGCAGTTCAATGAAGTTTTACATGAGTATGATCTCCCATCTAGCCCTCCCATCTTGAATATTCACGCAGGTTTGCATTTCTTAAATGTGTCCTTGCTTTGGCCGGTAACCAAAGATAAAGCAAAAAAATATGAAGTTGCTAAAATGTTTAAGTGGTTACATTGGATATTTTATTTTACCTAACTTTTTTATATCATGCTTAGAGTAGGAAAATAAGCTCCTTAAAGTGAGCATTTACTTTCTGTAGTTCAGTTTTGCACTGATGTAATATTATTTCTCGTTAGTTAGTTTTTTTTAATAAAGTAATTTATGGGTCCGTGGCTCTTTCATAAAACTTGTGCTACTGAAGGTTTCTATTGTCAAGTTGAGATGTTTTTACAGATTATAGAAAATCGAAAATTATGGTGTTCTCGTATGCTCTCCTTGCCTAAAGACCAAATCGAGCACACGTCTCGTAGTTGGAGCTAGACGTTATCCTCTAAGTTGCACTTAGGTGGACTTCCAATGAGCAATCAAAGACTTGAACAAATCAATTGTTCATCACATGTCTTTTGAGATCCATCAAGCCAATCAGTGCCCCCTTTTTTTCGTTTTTTACACGTGCATATCCTGTGGGGAATTGTAATAAATGGTTGAGCATAATGAAATTATGTAAAAGATTTGGCTTTCCTAGGACTTAGTCATCAATATTTTACTCTAGGGTTTTTTTTCTTTGAGAATTATATGTCAATTTTAATCACTTATAATTTTCGATTTTTTGACTCGCTCCTCCAAAGCTAGAGTAAGTGTCTTAGTGGTAAGTCTTAGTAGGTTATTAAAACCTAGGTGTCAGTGTATATTACCATATTAATCAATTTTTTAGTCATAGGAACATGTACTAAGTCCCCCCATGTGTTTTTATTATTTCAACAAAAAAAAAAAATTCCTGTAAAAGGCATGCATGTTTTAATTAAAAATATTCACTAAGGCATAAAAGTGTGGTTAAGAGGAAGAATTAGACATGGGGGTGCTCGTTTTCTAACTCATAGCACCTACATAACCCCTAAACCCACTTTTCTACGTTTTCAAGTAATTATTTATCTCCAAAATTGAATATTCCTCGAAAATGGTAAAAAAGACCAAAAAATGGATAAAATAATAAATCTGACCACTCATAAAATAAAGGAAATATGTCGAAAGTGAATTTTCTGAATTTGGAAAGTAAAGTGAAAACATTCCTAAAGTTTCTAAAACACTTTGGAGCATTTTTCTCTAAAAACAAAGGAAAGTTGATTTTGCTAAATCAAGTGGGGCGCATCTCTCAAGAAAAAGATGGAAATTTGTGAGGATAATAGCAAGTGTTGAGTTATGAATTGGAATTTGGCATATTTTTATGCCTTTGTCATCATTTAGCCAACTCATCTCCATCTCATGCCAACTGAAGCAAAGCACTCTCTCTTGGGCAAGTGCGTCCCCCCCTCCACCCCCTTTAAGCCCCCCATAGGTGTTTTTATTATTTCATAAAAATTTTAATTTTCACGTAAAGAACATGCATGTTTTAATTAAAAATATTCACCAAGGCATAAAAGTGTAGTTCAGAGGAAGAATTAGACATGGAGATGGCCGTTTTTTAACTCATAGCACCCACTTAACCCCTAAACCCACTTTCCTAAGTTTTCGAGTAATTATTCATCTCCAAAATTAAATATTCCTCGAAAATTGTAAAAAAGACCAAAAAGATGGATAAAATAAGAGATTCGACAACTCATAAAATAAAGGAAATGTGTCGAAAGTGAATTTTATGAATTGACAAAGTAAAGTGGAAACATTCCTAAGGTTTATAAAACACTTTGGAGTGTTTTTCTTGGCAAATAAAGGTAATATTGGATGTGTGTTTTTTGTTGATGTTCCAGGTAATATCCGTCTAATCATATTTCATTTGTAGTACGTGTGGATTGATTTTGCTAAGTAGGCCTTTGTGCCCATAGAGTAAGTATTCATAGTATTGATTTGCTTATTAATGTTTGATTATTTAGAGATAGTGAAGCAGCAGGTGTATTTAGTTGTACTAATGCCCTTCTAATCTCTTGTAATTTTACATTTTGGATTTGATCTTTCTTTGCAAGTGTTTGTGACAGCGTAAGATAGCAAATTGAAGGAGGTTGAGCTCAATTGCATCATCATCTGCCTTCAGTATTGGTTGTGCTTTCGTTTAATCTTTATTGTGTTGCAGACATTTCTGGTCCTCTAATCTTTCAAGCAAGGGCTTGGTTCTTGTTTCTTCCACCTTCTTAAAAATTAAATTTTCTTGATCACCGGTTCTCTTGCCTTTCAGATCTAATTCTCTTTTAAAGTTAAATTTATTTCAGAATATACACATTTAGATCTTGATTTTAAAGCATATTTTCGTAGATCTAGTTTATCTAACTTCTTAGTTTTCAAAGTTATTTAAAAGTCAAATTTTAAGATTTGAAATAGAAGTTAGTTGTGTCGATTCTAATTGAATATCTAGCAAATATTAAAGTGTTTTAATTGGTTTCCCCAACGTGCAAGCCAAGGTCCCGAGGAAAAGTTTATTTCCTTAGTTCCTTCACTTGCTTTAATCATAGTTTAACTTAGTCATTTTTTGTTTTTTTAAAGGTTGTCCAAAGACACTTTTAAAGTGTTTTTGGGCATCTTTCATCACTAATAGCTCATTGGTTTTGCAGCATTGACGAACAGATAGAAAGATATTCTGGCGAAACTTTGAACTTTTAAGCCATCGAGAGCATAGTTCTCAAAATCAGTGAAACCGGTTTCAGAATCGGTCGATTCACCGAGTTGAAGGGAAACCGATCTAAATCGGTCTGGAAATCAGTTTGGTATCAAACCGACTGATTTGGACATCGAATCGACCGATCTATATCAAACCGGTTAGATCGGCTGGTTTATGTAAAAAATTGGTCGATTTATGTAAAAAATCTGTCGACTTGTGTAAAAAAATTGGCTGATTTTTTACTCAGTCATGTGGATTCACCAGACTTGCAAAAACACAAAAATTTCGTTTTTAGTTTGTTTTTCTTAACCTAACCTAACCCTAGAGACTAAAACTACTTAATGACCCCTTCCCCCCTCCCTATATTTCCCTACACCTATTTCCTATTCGCATTGTGGGGTAGCACTGCAACAGTAGCAATTTGCAAACAGTGTCAATGACAGACAACCATTGGGATAGGGGACTATGTAGTATTTAGTTGATGATGTATAACAATTAACTATGTAGTATATAGTTGACTATGTAGCATGTTATTTTTAAATTGCAAACAGTGTCAATGACAGACAACCATTGGGATAGGGGACTATGTAGTATTTAGTTGATGATGTATAACAATTAACTATGTAGTATATAGTTGACTATGTAGCATGTTATTTTTTGGACTCTACGGGCCATATAGCCTATAGGCCTCACAAATTATGTATTTTGTTCTAGTCCCAGTCTCCTAGATACGTATTGCATAATACATTTTGTACAATTTTGATATATCCACTCTTTTGACGTATATACATGAGCAGAATTTGTCTCTAATGCTATGGAATCATGGATTAAAATCTTTAAAAATTTGTTTTTCTTTAAAATTTAAATATTTTATGTATTTTTTAGTAAACCAAGTCATTAAATTCAAACCAGTCGATTTATGATTGATTCATTACCGATTCTGATTCCAAGTCTGGGCTGACCCTCGATCGATTCCAAGTCCAATTTTTAAAACTATGATCAGGAGCATCCCTGACGCTTCTTCCTTTTTCTAATCAAAATTTTCTAATAAATTGTAAGCTTAATGATCATATTTTTCAATTGATCACAAGCATTTCTGATCTTGTAATAATTAATAATAAAAAGAGCAAGTGGGCTACACAGCGCTCACACCCCATCCCCCATGGGGATTCGCAGTCTCTTTTCGTGAAGTGGTTTTTCTATTTCTCTTGTAGTTTTTAATTAACACAAGCAGACAATCTATCTATCCTACCGGGTTGTATCCCTTTTGCAAATAGTTTTAGTTTGTATTTTACAATTTAAATTGGAACAAACATTTGCCTCTTCCATGTATGCTCTACCCCTCGCAACCTTGTATGAGACTTGGGGATATCAAAAGTCGGAGTGTGCTCTAGTTAATTCATCAACATTTGATTAAACAATACATTTTATACAAATTAACAACCCACGCCATTACTAAAATCCGGCGTAATGAATTTGAGAAATAGTGGGCAAATTCCTTAGGAATAGCGGGAACAACTAGAAAGTGGTCGTGGGGTCCCATTAAGATACATCTTTGTCGGTGTAGTTTTGAACACCCCCCCGAGACTCCATCTAGCCCACATTTTTCCATGCGAAGACAATTTTCCCAAATTTTGAACACATTCCTAGTACCATTCGATATATCGGGAATCCCCTTTCCCCTTTAATCCATTCATCACCATAACAAATTAAAACTGACCAAGACACACTGCAAAACATTTTACCTTTTCGATAGCACTTCAATATGTTATGACTCCATTTTTGCATTGGCACAATTTATATTATTATCATTTGCTTAAAGTCATCTCGATGTATAAATGTTATATCTTTATGTTGTTGATCTAATTTCTACTTTGCAATATCTTGCCAGTTGATCATTTCTAACTCCTAAAACAACCTTGTCCTTAAAACAATAAAAACACTTAAGAGCCTTAGAAACCTTTTTGTAGGGACTAAAGCCTTGGATTCGTTAGGAGTTGAGCCTAAACGGAGGAGATGGGATTAGGTGACAGTACCTAACTCGAGACTTGCCCCCAAGGATGCACCAAGCAGCTTGAAGATTTATGTTGTGTTTTCCTCCCAGGTGCATAAGAGGCGGCAACACCTCTCACCTTGGCTACCTTTTATAATCTTGAGATAAGCCAAAACCCTAACCTCCTAACTGAGCAACGGTTGAGATTAGATCTCCCCCTAACTTGAAATCAATGGCTAAGATTGATTTAATTAACTTAAATCACTAAGGCCAAAAACTTGGGCATTTTATTGAATTAACCTCAATTAATTCTAAAATGATATTCTCTTTAATATTTAAATTATTAAAGTAAATTTCCAAAGTTTTGAGTCGTATTAATGACGATTTACACAAGTTAGACACAAACTCATGTGGAAATACATGTCTGAGCTACAAACTTCAACATACGCCCCCCCCCCCCAACCCTTCCACATTAGAAAAAAAAGACGACTGGAAGGAAAGGATATCTCACGAACTAAGGTTGGGAATGAAGTCTTCCATTCCCCCTATCAATTGATCACTTCATGAGGAGAAGAGGTAACATCAATCTCTTTAATCCACGCATGCTTCTCATATCCTCCCCCTATTGGAATTAAGAGTGGATCATACTACACGCAATGAATAGAATGGTCAAGGACACTTTCAACCTCAACTGGCATAATTCAAAGTAATGGCTATGGCACACTTAAAAGGAGGTCAAAGTATGAAAATATATCATTGCAAATCAATTGATGAACACTTTAGGAATTGTAAGATTACAATTCTCAAAAGGGAAGTTATATTTGAGCAAATTCTCAAAACGGAAACTATATTTGAACAAAGGAATAGGCCCAAAGGGCATCACAAAGGATCAAGTATGAAGCTCGATCTTTTACAAAAAAAAATGGGATACCTGAGAATGGCATGTCAATTTCATGGCCCAATAGACTAGCCATTCCTAACTAGAGCTAGAGCTCTTCAAGCTCAAAATAATCCAAATCCTGAGAAAATTACAAATGCAAAAACCCACCATGCACTTGTTTTTTGGGGGGAATGGTTGTGATATAGGGGAAAACTTCAAGGTTGTATGAGATTTGAGTTTGAAAAGAAAATCATATTTGTTGTTATAACTTTGTCCGTTTGTTAGAGAACTAAGGGTGGAAAAGAAGAAAATTGGGAATGTTTCCTACAAGAAAAGGATGTTGTATTGTCTAGAGATGATCATAAACAAAGTACTACACAGATAGCTAATAGTCCTAATTGAAGAACCAATCAAATGAGAAGGGGCAACAACAGAAAATTGCTAAGTCAACTGACTCAAAGGATCTATTAGTATGATAAGCTATGTAACGTGTTTAATGTTGTTTTTGGCTTGTTCTTAAAACTGCCAAACAATTTCAATTCTATTAAGTACAATTTTGTGTTTTGCATATGTATGTAATTGTTTATGTATAGGGACAATATTCGCAATCCTTCTCAACAAGGACTAGCCTGGTTGGTTAAAAGAAGAGTTTATTATTCATCCCACAAGGGTTTAGATCGCCCCAACAACATGATGCTCCCCATGGGACACTTATGCTTTTGCTTGTGCTCATGATTGTGGTTAAGACGAGATGCAAGTTTTGGGCAACTCTGGCAAAAAAGATACTCGCCACTTACAACTACTTAACCAAAGGATTATGATTTGAGTGTTGTAAGTCGGCTACATTGATTGAAATATTCCAGTATTAGAGGAGGGAACTCTTGTCCATAAGGATAAGAGGATGCTAGATATTTAATATAATAAAAAAATCACATCCCAAGTTTTGTACGAGAGTAGTTATTAAGGATGACCCAAAACTCGTCTAATTCATATTTCTATTTTAATACTTGTGAAAATTCCCCTAGCCCAATTATGAAAAGACAAGGCAAGTCACAAGCTCAAACAGAAAGCATCAGTTCACTAGTGAGATTAGTAGAGCGGTAAGCATGCACTAGGATTCAATTCTTATTGTGGTTTGTTCCAAAATATGGAATGGATGTCAAAAGATTGAGGCAAATGCAAGTCAATAATGATTTTGGAAAAATAAATACCCCTCGGACCTAGCATCTAACCAAAAGAAAGCCCACTTTCCATAGTACAAAGGCATGCTTCCTTAAGCCCTTCCAAAAAATAAATTATTTTCCATCATGGTTCAAGGACAAGCAATTAAAGGACAATTTTTACAAATGACTAGATAGACCCACCAAATTTAAAAGAGAAACATAAAGGATGGCATGGAGAATAGCATAGAAAAATCCCCAAAAATAGTAAAAACCCGAGGAAAAATAAAAGATATAACTCCACATAAATGTATGCCAAAAATTAAAGATAAGCACCAAGACAGGTGTAGGGTTTCAAAATATTAAATTTTTCATGGCCACTTTTCATAATAAGGGGTTGTTGTAAGAGATAATTGGGTGTCCCCTATGGGGATTTGGGGTCATCCTAATGTTCTCTTCTACAGGGGACATCCCTAGGAGCGACACATTTCACGTGTTTCCAAGGACATCCTTGGGTCGTGTAATGTCCTCTTGTACTTAAGCATCAGAAGCACCCGTTAACCTATTTAATTCCCATAGGTTCGAGCATGTATTATGGAAAAAAGGAATTGACTGAGGACATTTAATACCAAGAGCATAGCAAAGCATTTATTTCAGTATTATTAAGTCATCGGTATAGTAAAGAGGGCCTTATTTCTTCAGGCTTAACTCAACGAGCAATTAGAATTGCATGCATGCAAAAGTAAAGTGCAACCCCTGAAACTGACATGCAAACCCTAAAAGTTACATGCTAACCCTAAAATCTATATAAGAATGTTAATTGAACCAAAAAGGACATCTATGATCATTATTATCTTTGAGTTTGGTTTCGAGAGAAGCAACAACAGTAGCTGCAACATCAAGATGGGGTTGGATGCGAAAGTCTTCAGCTAGCAAGTGTTTTCGGTAGTGAAATCTACCTGCCCTAATCACTTTCAGATAGATCACCCAGATCCATCATCAATTATTCATCGTATTCATTCTTATTCAGAGATCTAGCATACAGAGAAAGATATTATTGCAGGTTCACGTTTTATTGTTGGCAAACACCTGGAAATACCCAAAACAATTCACTTGGACTCAAAGACTAATCATTTCTTCCGCATGCTACCCTCATTCTTCTTGGCAGGCTCATAACACTATACGGGGTGATTATCAGGCCATCTTTTGCACATCCAAAGCAGCTTTCAACATAAACGTGGAAGAGTCCCACTCAGAGCAAATCAAATCGCTAGGGTACCAAAAGGGTTCAGAATCTGTGCATGTGTCATCCTATCTCTCCAGGGAACCTATACTACTACTCCTAGAAAGTCTCAGCAGCATCGACAACCTATTGGATCATAAACGTGAAGATTAGCACCAAAGAGGGATATTTTCCTAGCATGGACGTCAATTCCTGAAGATCAACACGCTTTGACCTTTATCCTGGTTGCATGGCCTGCATGTCCCCTGTATACTGAAGGATTATCACCGCTATAATTTTTGGTATGTGACCACACTCTTACTGAAATCTTATTTCTTATTTTTTCTCCAGATCAACTATATTATAGGGCGTTTTAGCACAACACTTAATTTGCATGCAAATTTTATTATATTTCAAACACACCTAAAACACATAAACCGCAAACATATTATCAAACAAAGTAGAATATTAGTTGGGATCCAAAAGTGGTATAAGAGCATGTTCCTCGCCAGTTGTGGGATTGAACATGAACAATAAATTAATCCAGAAGAAAACAATTGTGTAACTTATAGAAGAAGGAAGGGTAGGTACACAGAGGATCTGAAACTTGAAGAATTTAAGTTGGAAGATACAGATTCAGACATGGACTCAATAGGGATACACTCTATTAGAGGAAAGGGAACAGGGGCAGAGGAAGAGAGGTTGGCATTTCATAGCTTGGTTAGCGCATTAAATGACTTAGCTAAAGGGCAGAAAGAGGTGTTACATGTTATAAACAGGTTGGCTCTTAAGCCAGAAAGGGTTAGAACAATCTACCAATTTCACCAAGACATAGAGGATCCACCAATAGTCGCGGGAAACATGCTTACACTCATATGCAAAACACTCAACACATATACATAAACCTTCGAGACCTACTATGCCTCACTTTCTGGAAAATGCCATTGCTGGACTAGTCATGCCAGCTGAACCATTTGCGGCCTATATATAGGAATACAAGGATTTGGGAGATGAGTTCCATTCAACTATGTCATTCTCAAACTTCTGCTATATGAAAAGAAGGAACCAACCTAAGAACTTTAATGAAGAATTTTCACAAACCCCAACCCGGTTCAAGTTTCAGTTTTTCATTGTTTAATGCCCAAACCCCATGGTAAGCATATACATAAAAATTTAATAAATTTTACTAAAAACAACAACACATGAGATTTTATGTTTCTTTTGAATTCTGAAAATTAGAAGGCAGCCCTAAATTCTTATTTAGAAAATAAATTTCATCCACACATCAAAATTTTTAACATACATATTTTTGGTGAAATGACCCAAGAAAAACCCAGAGGGGAAAACCTATTCTTCAGAGAGAGATTTTTATTTTCAGACAAATTTTACAAATTTCAAACAGCAGTACTTATCTCATTTTTCTTCCTCGAAAAACATGCCAAAATCACTCGAAATAAATCTGTACAGACTATCAAATCAGCACCTCGAAATTCGTGTTTGTACGGCCCCACACTTGTGAACTATACGAACTGGTACAGTACGATCTGTCCCGAATTTCTCGAAATCTGTGCACTAAACAACACCACGAAAATCATGTCATGTATGGTCTGACAGCAACAATAAATGTTGTTTTTTATCCTTGATTTATGTGCAATCGTACGGCTTGGAACGGTACAAAATTCCTCAATTTATGTGCAATCTTGCAGCTGTAAAATGCCTCAATTTTTGTGCCAAGATTTTGTCTAGAAATTTGTGCCCAATGTCTTAGGAATTGTGCCCATCTCAAGCTTTGTTTTTTCTCTAAAAAATTCTCTCACTACTCAATTTTGGTGTTTCTCAAACCCTTGTCTCTTGCTCTTCTCCTCTCTCAAAAATTCTCTTTGTAAAAGTGAACAATGAATCATGAATGCCTTGCCCTAGCCCTTTTTGTTCATGGCAACTTCCTCTTTCAATCTAATGGTCAAGATTAGATTAGAAGAAGAGTTCTCATTAAATGCTCAAATAATAATTTATAAATGACATTTAGTGCACCTCATGTTATTTAATAAAGTATGAGCACCCCCTTTTTAATTAATCACTCACTTACCATTATTTAAATATGAACTTAGGATAACCATGACTTTTAGCTTTTAATGAAGTCACTTTAAAAATATAAAGTACATCTGACTTCATTAAATTAAATATGACTAAGGGTCACCAATTAAAGTGTCATTGTCCACCCCAAGGCAATGCTAGGTGAACAAACACTTCCTAGGTAACTTTTCAACACTCCCTCTTATCGAGGAAAGTGTTTCTCACCACTCCCATCTTGTCTCTGAAATAAATGTGCTTTCATCTTCCCAAAGACTTCGTGAGAATGTCTGCTACCTACTCATCTGTAGAAATCTATTGTAACTCAACAACTCCTCTCTCAACAGTCTCTAATGAAGTGATATATGTTGATGTATTTTGTAACTTTGGAATGTATTTACTTGTATATTTCATATATTGTATTTCATTGGTCCCCGATGTTCCTATCGGGAGAATCATTAATGTAATCAAGTCATGTAAAGTCATAGAGGTTAATATTCATTGTTGATCAGGGGGCAAAGTCCCCGCAGTTGTGGGGCGCTAGGGTTATTAGACTCTCCTAGAGAAGTCGGACCTGGTAAGCAATTGTCAAGTCGAAAACTAGTATAAACAGAGAGTGAGCCTCTCTATTTGATACACACACTCACCCAGCTAAAGCACATAGGTGAGAGAAGAGAAGCTCGCTCAAGTGAGAGAGAGAATAGTTGTTGGAGATCATCTTTCTCTCTTTGGGTTTTACTGCTGCCATTGGTGCTCATTCTATCTCTGAGGAAGTTGTGGGGTTTCTCCTTTATGGTTTCCACGAGGAAAATATTTGTGTCTATTGTCTCTTGTGATTGATTCTTGTGCATGTTATTCTCTCAAATAAGATCCTAAGATCATATTGCTCAAATTGATAAAAATCTAACATGGTATTAGAGCTAACCTGCGAATAAGACATTGTGCAGTTGCAGAAGATAGGTCTTCTTACTTTTTGGGTCTCTCTCCACAATCCATCACCAAAAGCAGGCTAGGCTAACTCTCCATTGAAGGGCGCATCTTTCGGTCAAAGCAAAAGTTTATTCCAGGCATTTTCAATTACTGTTGTGGGAAATTAGGGTTTTTCACAGAAGAGGAATTTTTAGTGAGCCCAGCATAGGATTCCTCTCCTCATCAAAATCGAAGTTTAGAGACTAAGGTCGAAGTTTTTGGTTGAGCAAAACTCCAGGAAAGTCAAACCCTAGTTTGACCCCAGGCCTAAAAAACCCTAAAATACTAAAATTGGTATTTTTGGTACATTCGCTATATCTCGATATTTAAGAAGGCTCAGAAGCCAAAATTTTCACAGGCTAAAGATAAAATCCTGATGTACCTTGTGTAAAAATTTCAACCTCAGATTCGCTATATTCTGGAAGATATGATTCCTCCAAATCAGGGTTCAAGCCCCTTCCACAATTCATCCCCAAACAGGACACCTAAGGAGAATTGCTATATCTCGGGCTACGAAGGTCCAAGTGAAATTTCACAAGATGTTCCAGATAGGGCACGGACTGTACTTTCTGTGGTAAACGTTTCAGACCCAGAAGGTGAAACAGTAACACGTGGTAGTCTGTACAAGTTCGCTATGTTGAAAAGTCCTGAAAGAAGTCACCTTGGGAAAACTCTCATAAGTCCCAATTGGCGAAACCAATTCTACTCAAACCTACAATGTTGGAAAGAGGACAAACGAGGCTACCTCGGTACAAAATTTCAGACATAGAGGAGGAGTAATTTCGGAAATACCGGAGAAACAATATCAGGGGTTTCTGCATAATAAATTGGAAAATTAGGGCTTCCTGTTCCGGGAGCTTCCCTCCACTGATTTCAGAAAAGGAGTACATTGGATAGCTCGCCTTAAAGAGGCCCATCTTTCTATCCAATCAGATCTGAAAGATTCCAAGTTTTGAAAATTAGAGTTTCTCTGACAGCTCAGCCAGCTCCGAAACCAGGACGGACACCTCAAATCGGTAAAATCTAATCTTTTGCTATTTAAATTTGAGGTTCTCATTTCAAAATGACTAATCACACCAGCTTGATGACAAGCTTGGTGAAGCTAACAACTTCCAAGTATGGAAGTATAAGATCTCACTAGTTCTTGAAGGAAATGAATTGGACACCTACATAAGTGGAGAATTTCCAGTTCCAGAGGGAGATGAGGCTAAGGCCTTACACAAGAAGAACTTGGTCAAGGCCAAGAGGATCATTGTTGATTCAATCAATGATCACCTTATACCACAAGTGTTTTCCCTAAAGACACCTAAAGATATGTTTAATTCCTTGACCAAGCTATTTGAAGGGAATAACATAAATCAGAAGATGCCTTTGAGAAACCAGTTGAAGATTGTAAAGATCCGGAATGCAGAGACCATACAGTCATACTTTACAAGGGTCTCTCAAATCAAAACAGTGGATGAAGAAGTAGAGAATGCAGAAATTGTGATAACCACCTTGAATGGCGTCTCATGATCATGGGATTCATTCATTCGAGGAATGTGTGCCAGAAGGAAGTGATTACTTTCAGCAGACTCTAGGAAGAGTGCACACAAGAAGAAGCTCGACTCATAATAAGAGAAGAGAAGATGGGAGCAACTGAAGATCAAGCGCTCACGATTCAAAGAAGATCCCTCAAGCGATGAGGAATATGAAGGACTCAACTCTTAAAGAACCTCTTATCCATATTAGCATTTGGATAAGAAATGATGTTGTTATGAATGAAAAAGATGATGAAGCTGAAGAAGGAGTCTACCCACGAAACAAATAAAGATAAGTATTCAATTGTCATTTCATGATATTGTTTTGTTATGCATTTGTTTATATTCAGTTGATGTGTTATGCATGATAGAATGTTTGCATTAATGACAGTATATTACTAATATGCATGTGATGGATAAGTAGCTCATGGTGCTATACAACTCTCCATTGCTACTTATCTAGAATGAAACCTCTTTGCTGACATATTGGATTAGTGCACAATCTCAATGATGTCATGGTAGAGATGGAAGGAATCTAGAAAGTTTCCGTGAGATATGGATGAATGTTGTATTGGCTAAAATAGTTGCATGAGTGTATCTTTACACATAAGAATTTGTCATTATGAATATGCCTTACGAAATGTTTCTAACCATACAACTAATGCATTTGATTTGTAGGAAAGATCGCATACAATCGCCTACAAGAAAATGATGAAACTTGTTCCAAAGAACAAGTGACGACAGTTCGAGAAATAATACAAGATGAAAAATAATATGACGATACCTTCAAAGAAAGAAATAGGTCTCAGACACAGTGCAGTTATGTGACACTGTTGAGTGGCATCATTGATGCAGAACCTTCCAGCTATGAAGAAGTAGCCAAGAAGAAAGGGAAGGAGAGTACCAGTTCAAGAAGAATGATGTCTAGGATGCAGTATCGAGACCTGAAGGGAAGTCCATAGATCCAGCATG
The DNA here is from genome assembly GCA_001517045.1 of Pseudotsuga menziesii. Lineage (NCBI taxonomy): Eukaryota > Viridiplantae > Streptophyta > Pinopsida > Pinales > Pinaceae > Pseudotsuga > Pseudotsuga menziesii. The sequence continues at coordinate 89,841 of LPNX010507818.1, forward strand.
CAGTAGATGGCAACATTGCGGGATACAAGGCAAGATTCGTAGCACGAGACTTCTCACAAAAAGAAGGCATAGACTACGAAGAGACATTTGCTGCTACTGGGCATTGAGGCACATGACAGGCAGACTCATGTGTGCAAATTAAAGAAGGCCTTGTACGAGCTCAAAAGGCACCCATGGGATAACACATACATGAGGAGCTTGAAGATCACCTAGAGTGATGAAGATCTTAACCTTTGCTACAAGGTTGAATATGAAAGCCTAAAGATGAGGATGACAAGCTCACAGATGGGTGCGAGAAGAACTTTTGAAAAAGGTTCAAGATAGAGGATCTTAGTATCTAGTGACCCTAGATGGATACATAGAATATTAGTAGCAGAGGAAGCTACTTGTCACCCCATAGAGTACGAAAGGCAGAGGGAGAATGATGCTCCGCTTCAAAGGCAATGACTACAGAAGATCCTGAGGTTTGACTTGGTATGACAGGATGGACAGATTACTGATGACTCCAGGCTTTACTGAGAGTAAAGCGGATTCCAACCTTTACTTCAAGGTTGAAGGTGGAATACCAGTGTTGCTCCTGTTAGTATGTTGATGACTTGTTCCTAAAAGAAAAGAGAAACTCGTTAAAGTTGCAAGAAGGAGGCTTGCTACCGAGTTCGAGATGAAGGACTTGGATATGATGCACTGCTTTCTAAGCATGGAGGTGTGGCAAAATGTGGATGGAATCTCCTTGGGACAAGGGAAGTATGTAGTGGATACCCTGAAGAGGTTCGGGATGATGGACTACAAGGCCATGACCACGCCTATGGAATCAAACCTGAAGCTATTGAGTATTGCTTCATCAGATACAGTTGATGCCACAATGTATCGTCAGATGATTTGGTCCTTGATGTACTTGACGAATACGAGACCAAATATTTGCTTTGTTGTGAACACATTGAGCCAGTTCCTGATAGATCTGAGACATGTTCACCTGATTGCTGCAAAGCATATTCTGAGGTACCTGAAGGCTACAGTTGACTATGGGCTCAAGTATGAAGCGAATCGGAAGATTAACCTGGAGGGTCATGTGGATTCAGATTGGGAAGTGCCATTGATAGAAAGAGCACTTCGAGGTGATGCTTCAGTATGGGATCAGGTGTGATCTCTTGGTTTAGCAGGAAGGAGTCCTGCATGGCATTGAGTACAGACGAGGAAAAATATGTTGCCACTTGCTTGACTACTTGGGAGAGAGGAGCAGTGAAGCTCCAGTTTGTGATCCAAATCGAGATCTCTCGAAAGAGAGAGTTCTAGCATAGTCAATGAGACATGTTGTCTGAGCATAAAATCCTGGCGAAGCTCGTAGGTTGCTCAGACGTAAACGGTCTTGTAGGTTGTCCTCGGATGTAATTGGTCTTGGCGAAGCTCGCAGGTCATCCTTGGATGTAATCAGCCATCATGTAATTCTATGCTAGAAATGGAAAGAGTGAAGTTTGAGTACTTTAGGGAGAAGCTTGGTGTTCTCCAGATCGAGGATCCTCCAAGGTGAAGTGATGAGTCCGTGAGCCCTTCTGACATGGTGGCGAGATTGGTTCCTCCCATGGTCAAATGTAAGTGATGTGCCTTTCTGACATGGTGGCAGGATCTGTTCCTCCCATGGTCAGATGTAAGTGTAGTGCCTTTCTGACATAGTGGCATAATGTGTTCATCCCATGGTCAGATGTAAGTGCATAGCCCTTTTGACATGGTGGTAGGATTGGTTCCTCCCATGGTCAGATATAAGTGCTAAGCCTTTCCGACATGGTGCAAGTCGGGCCTCCCATGGTCGGATGTAAGTGCTGAGCCTTTCTAACATGGTGGCAGGCTAGGCCTCCCATGGTTAGATGTAAGCGCAAAGCCTTTCCCCGGATGGTAGATGGTATGTCCTACCATGTCGGTGGATGTAAGTGCAGAGCCTTTCCCCGAATGGTAGATGGTGTGTCCTACCATGCCGATGGATGTAAGTGCAAAGCCTTTCCTCGGATGGTAGATGGTGTGTCCTACCATGCTGGTGGATGTAAGTACAGATCCTTTCCCCGGATAGTAGATGGTGTCCTGCCATGCCGTTGGATGTAAGTGTAGAGCCTTTCCTCGGATGGTAGATGGTGTGTCTTACCATGTCAGTGGATGTAAGTGTTGGGCCTTTCTGACATGGTGACAGGCTGGGCCTCCCATGGTCAGATGTGAGTGCTGGGTGTGCCTTTCTGACATGGATGTTGGATGTGTTCCTCCCATGGTCAGATAAAAGTGTTGGCCAGGCATTTCTGACATGGATGTTGGATGTGTTCCTGCAATGGTCAGATATAAGTGTTGAAGAAGATGAAAACCTACATGGAGGCTAGGCCTACAACCAACATGAAAAAGGGTTGGCTATGTAGAACTTCCTGTGACGAGTAGAATTGAGAGATAGCACCATTTGATCGAGATAGCAAAAGTAGTGATGATGATGATCCAGTAATGATCCAGCTTTGATGATGATCCAGTGACGAAGACTTGTGCTGATGAATTGTGTTTATAGAATACCTTCCTAGTTAAGAGGGAGTGTTGATGTATTTTGCAACTTTGGAATGTATTCACTTGTAAATTTCATATATTGTATTTCATTGGTCCTCGATGTTCCTATCGAGAGAATCATTAATGTAATCAAGTCATGTAAAGTCATAGAGGTTAACCCTCCTTGTTGATCAGGGGGCAAAGACCCCGCAATTGTGGGGCACTAGGGTTATTAAACTCTCCTAGAGAAGTTGGCCCTGGTAAGTAATTGTCAAGTCAGAAACTAGTACAAATAGAGAGTGAGTCTCTCTATTTGATACACACACTCAACCGGCTATAGCGCATAGGTGAGAGAAGAGAAGCTCGCTCAAGTGAGAGAGACAATAGTTGTTGGAGATCATCTTTCTGTCCTTGGGTTTTACTGCTACCATTGGTGCTCATTCTATCTCTAGGGAAGTTGCGGGGTTTTCTCCTTTATGGTTTCCCCGAAGAAAATCTTTGTGTCTATTGTCTCTTGTGATTGATTGTTGTGCATGTTATTCTCTCAGATAAAATCCTAAGATCATATTGCTTAAATGATAAAATCTAACAATATATGATCTCAATGTGTTTAACCTGTCATGAAACACTAGATTTTCAGAGAGCCTGATGCAACCCTTATTGTCACAGTGAATGATAGGCGGCCTCAACTCTTGACCAAATAAATCAACCATGAACTTGCGAAGCCATAAAGCCTCGCAACTAGCCTGACTGGCTACCATGTACTCGACCTCTGCAGAACTCAAAGCAATGGACTTTTGCTTCCGGCTGAACCACGACACAACAGTCGAGCCCAACCTGAAACAACAATCAGAAGTGTTCTTCTGGTCCAAAGCACTGCATGCCCAATCTGAATCTGTGAAGCCAACCAAGTCCACTCCTCCTAACCTCCTGTAGTCCAGACCATAATCTACAGTCCCAACAAGGTATCTCAAAATATGCTTTGCAGCTATCCAATGCACTCTCCTGGGCTCCACCATGAACTGACTGAGAGTGTTCACTGCAAAACTCATATCTGGTCTGGTGTTGACCAAATACATCAACTAACCAATGAGTTGACGAATAAAGTAGTATCCACCAACTCTCCCTCAGAAGCATGAAGCTTCTTCTAGTTGGTGGTCATGGGTGTAGACATAGGTCTGCAGTTCTCCATCTAAAATCTCTTCAAAACATATACAGCATATTTTCCTTGCCCCGGGAAAACATGTCCATCCTCCTGCCATACCTCCATGCCTAAATAGTAGTGCATCAACCCAAGATCTGTCATCTCAAACTCCGAAGCAAGATCGTTCTTACATGCATCAATCAAGTGCTCTCCTCCAGTAATGAACAAATCATCAACATACAGTAGAAGAATGAGCGAAACACCACCAACCACAATGTAGTTAAGGTTGGGATCTACATCACTCTTCTGAAACCCAATCGAAAGCAAATATGAATCAATCCTCGAATACCAAGCCAGAGGGGCTTGCTTCAGACCATACAAGGCCTTTTTCAGCCTACATACATGAGAATCTCTCTCATTAATCTCAAAGCCTTGTGGATGCTCCAAATATACCTCCTCCTGTAGAAGACCGTTGAGAAAAATGGTCTTCGCATCCATCTGATGCATCCTCCAACCCATCTTTGCCACGACGGAGATCACTGCTATGATCGAAGAAAATCTAGCAACCGACACAAAGGTCTCATCATAATCAACTCCCTCTCTCTATGAGAACCCATGCGCTACAAATCAAGCTTTGTACTTCTTGATGCTACCATCCGCAACATGCTTGATCTTGTAGAGCCACTTGGAAGTCACAGTCGACATCCCCTCTGGTCTCGAAACCACTTCCCACACCCCATTCTTTAGGATGGAATTGTACGCTTCCATCATGGCATCTCTCCAAACCTGGTGTACGGAAGCCTCCTCATGAGTAGTGGGTACGGTCTCACGCAAGCTAGTCACCTGTGCCATCTAGCTGGAAAATCTCTTAGGTGCCTCGCTCTCTCTGACTTCCCTCCTGGGTGGCCCGACAGACTCCTCTGCTTCCTTCACAAGCTCCCTAATCCAACTTGGCTTTCTCTTCTTAGAAGAAGCATCTTGTCGCAGACCCTCCTCTACATCCTCATCAAACAAATGTCTCCCTGAAGAAGTACCAACGATCTGAGATCATGTCCCTAGTGAACTTGAACATGTACCATGTGTATCCGAATCACCTGAAGGTGTAACCTATGAACCTGTGATCCGTGAACCTGTCCCTGTACCAGAATTCCCTGTAGACTGAGTCCCTGAAACTGAAGAACTTGTAACCTGTGACCCAATCACTCCTGAAACTTGTGACCATGTACCCTGACTTGTTGAACTCTGGGATGCTATCACCTGTGGAATACTCAGTTGCTCCTCTATCTCTAAATCTCGAGATCTTCTGAAGGCTCACTCCTCAAATCTCACCTCTCTCCTCACCACAACTTTCCTCTGTGAAGGAAGGTAAATGCGGAAATCCTTCAAAGTCTCATCATATCCAACGAAAATACCCCTCTCTCTAGTAGCCTCCAACTTTGTCCTCTTCTCAGATGGGACATGTGAGTATGTAAGGCATCCAAAGATACGAAAGTGACCTATCTCAAGCACTTTCCTGGTGAACATCTCCTCGGGGGTTTTGCACCCCAAGGCACGGTGCAGACTCTTGTTTAGTACATAAACAACAGTACTACAGGCCTCTGCCCATAGAAAAAAAGGAAGACTCTGATCATGCAACATGGCTCTAGCTGCACCCATTATAGAACAATTCTTCCTTTCAGCCACTCCATTCTGTTGTGGAGTGTAAGGAACTGTCAACTGCCTCTTGATCCCCTCTTGTCTACAGAACTCATTGAATGCATGGGAAGTATACTCAACCCCATTGTCTCATCGAAGTACCTTGATCTTATTTCCTGTCTGGTTCTCCACAAGAGCTTTGAACTCTTGGAACCGAAGCAAGACTTCCTCTGATCTCTTGCTTCTAAGGAAATAGATCCAGGTCTTCCTTGAAAAGTCATCGACGAATGTAACATAATACTCATAACATGTCATAGAGGCAGATGAAATGGGACCACATAAATCTGAATGTATCAACTCAAGCACTCCCTCTGATCTGCTATCATTGCTCGAAAAAACAGTCTTGGTGTACTTTCCCAAAGCACACCCTCTACATACATCACTCGGCTCTGTGCTGAAATCTGGCATACCCATAGTCATGTCTCTCAGCATCCTCAAAGATGGATGATGAAGATGGGCCATCCTCCTGTGCCATAACTCACACAACTCATTATTGCTCTGAGTGTGTGACAATGCATGATGTGGCTGGAAGAGAAGCTTGTACAGTTTCCCGCATTCGACTACAATCGCATATAAAGCAGAGGCACCCTCTGCTTTGGGAAAGATGTGAACTTCCCCACCTATGACATATACTCCAAAGCCTCTGTCCTCAATCATGGAAACTGATACAATGTTCTTCTTCAACCCAGGGACATATAAGACATCCCTCAGAAACATAGGCTGCATGGACTCCCTATCAAAGCAGACTGTCTCACGCCCAACTGCTCTCACCACTGTATCATCGCCCAATACAACCTCCGACTCCAAATCAATCTCTGACATCTCAGCGAACATATCACGATCACCTGTCATGTGACTCGAAGCTCCACTATCAATGTACCAAGTGGAGGAAGTAGTGGAAGCACTCAACGAATGCCCAACAATCATGGAATGCTCCATGTGACCCTCAAGGTCTCTGCTAGTGATGGATGATGCCCTCTCTACACAAGCACCAGCAAAGAGAGAAAAATCTCTCTCAAATCTAGCAGTGTACTCATCAATCTCTGTTGAAGTTGTTGTCTATTGTTTGATCTTCTTCTTGTTTAGGCATTGTCCAGCATAATGCCCAAACTTCTGGAAAGCAAAGCATTTCACTTTGCTCATGTCTTTCTTCTCTCCATCTTGCTACTTGGTTCCACCTTTGGAACCCTTCTTGAATTTCTTCTTCCCCTTTGCTGCTAACGCCACATTCTCTTCATCTTCTTTGTTGTGAAATGTACTGCCCTATACATATCCTCTATGTGTCTCCTCTTGTATGAAATCATCCCAAAGACGATCCCAAGAAGGCATGTACTCACAAGCAACAACTGACTCCACAAATACATCCCATGGCTTCGCCATGCCATTCAAGGTTGTACGCACCAACTCAGCGCTCTGTATCATCTCCCCTATAGCTCCAAGCTCATCACGAACTTGTGTAATCATGGTGAGGTAAAGGGTCATATTCTCACCCTTGTTCATGCAAATGCTCTTTAACTTCTCCCTCAATACCATCTTCTGATTTTCATTGGAACTCTAGTATAAGGTAGTTAAAGAAGTACACAACTGATGGGCATGATCTTTACCTGAAATGTGTGGAATCATGTGATCTTTGATTGCATCAAGAATGATTATTTTGGCCTTTATATCCCTTTTGTTGAATGCGGTCCTAGCCACTGCATATGCGAGAACGATCACGAGATTTGTAGTAGTGTTGTTTACTATATCCCATAGTTCTCCATCCTGTAAAATCAACATTATTCTAGCCTTCCAAGCACTGAAATTTTCGACCCCATCCAACCTGTCTTCTATTCTAAGACCTATAGCCATGGCTGAAATAAAATCCAAGAACCTGTTTTCTGCTCAACCCTGTTTTCCCTTATTCCTCTCAATCTGAAATTTATGTGTGTGCAAACTTTCAGCCTTCAAAATGCTCTGATACCATGAAGAATTTTCGCAAACCCCAACCCGGTTCAAGTTTCAGTTTTTCATTGTTAATGCCCAAACCCCATGGTTAACATATACATGAAAATTTAATAAATTTTACTGAACTCATCAACACATGAGATTTTCTCTTTCTTTTGAATTCTGAAAATTAAAAGGCAACCCTAAATTCTTACTCAAAAAATAAATTTCAGCCACCCACATGAAATTTTTAACACATATTTTTTGTCAAGTGACCTAGGAAAAACCCCGAAGGGAAAACCTGTTCTTCAGAGAGATTTTTATTTTTCAAAAAAAAATTTACAAATTTCAAACAACAGTACTTATCTCTTTTTTCTTCCTCGAAAAACGTGCCAAAAAGACTCTGAATAAATTTGTACGAACTATCAAATCAACACCTCGAAATTCATGCATGTACGGCCCCACAAGTGTGAACTGTACGGAGTGGTACAGTACGGTCTATCCCAAATTTCTCGAAATCTGTGCACTGGACAGCACCTCGAAAATTGTGCCCTGCACGGTCTGATAACAGCAATAAATGATGTACTTTCTCCTCGATTTTTGTGCAATCGTACGCCCTGTAACTGTATGGAATTCTTCGATTTCTGTCCAAGCTTGCAGCTGTAAAATGCCTCGGATTCTGTGTCAAGATTTTGTCTAGAAATTTGGGCCCAATGTCATGGGAATTGTGCCCATCTCAAGCTCTGGTTTTTCTCTGAAAATTTGTCTCACTGCTCAATTTTGGTTTTTCTCAAACCCTTGTCTCTTGCTCTTCTCCTCTCTCAAAAATTCTCTCTTTGTGCAAGTGAACAATGAATCGTGAATGCCTTGCCCTAGCCCTTTTTGTTCATGGCAACTTTCTCTTTCAATCTAATGGTCAAGATTATATTAGATGAAGGGTTCTCATTAAATGCTCAAATAATAATTTATAAATGACATTTAGTGCACCTCATGTCGTTTAATAAAGTATGAGCGCCCCCTTTTTAATTAACTACTCACTTAACATTTATTTAAATATGAACTTAGGATAACCATGACTTTTATCTTTTAATGAAGTTACTTTAAAAATATAAAGTACATCCCACTTCATTAAATTAAATATGACTAGGGGTCACCAATTAAAGTGTCATTGTCCACCCCAAGGCAATGCTAGGTGAACAAACACTTCCTAGGTAACTTTTCAACATTTAAAAGAGGGTTTACTCAGAACTATGAATTACAGAAAATTGTGGGCAGGTTGACCATTCCTAATTTTGAGGGATCTTGTGGTTGTTTGGCGAGAATATGGGTCCAGAAGTTGGGTGCTTATTTCCAACTAAACCCTGTGACAGAGATGGACGCCATTAAATTGGCTACCTTACATCTGGACGACGAGGCTCATGAGTGGTGGTACCATGGGTTAGTGGTGTTTGGTCACAACACCATCAGTTCATACAGTGATTTCATACAGATGTTCATGGAGCGGTTTGATAAAAGGGACCTAGAGATACATTTCAGAGAGTTAGCACAACTCAAACATACTAACAGTGTCGAGGCCTTTATATCAGAGTTTCAGAGAGTAGCAGTTATGGTGACAAATGTGTACAAGAGCAGGTTAGTTATGTTATTTATAGAAGCTTTAATGGATCATTTGCATGGGTGGGTGAAAGCCTACAAACCATCCACTTTACAGGATGCCATAAGTAGAGCTCAAGATCTACAAGATTCAGTTCCCAAGAACAGGTTTCTAGTTAAGACAAATTTCCCAATAAAAGACAATGACAAGAAACCCTTTCAGCAAGAATGGCCAAGGAAAAATTGGGTGGATGACGACACTAGGAAGGAACTTAGAAGGAAGAAATTGTGCTTCACTTGTCAGGAACCATGGATTCCAGGTCATAGGTGCGTAGGGAAAGCAAAAGCATACTATATAGAAGTCTACTCATATAGTGAAGAGGCTGAGCCTAAACAGGGAACAGTCGAGGAATTTAAAACAGTAGAGGAGTCACTTCAAGGAGAATCACCAAGTGGAGTTATTGCTACATTATCTAGAGTACCCAGATTTCATACTCTTAAAGTCAAGGGAGTAGTACAGGGCCACAGGGTAGGTGTGTTAATTGATGGGGGGGCAACCCACAATTTCATAGATGCAGCATGGGTGGCTAGGCAGGGTATATAGATAGAGGATTTTGAAGGATTCACAGTAGCAGTAATAGAAAATAACAGCATGGAATGCAACCATTGGATTCCAAAACTAAATGTCACACTGGGGAACTACAATATGATCGACTAATTTTATGTGGTAAATGTAGCAGATACAAATATAGTATTAGGGGTTAAATGGTTTTATTCTATAGGGAAATATACTACGAATTATAGGACAATGGAAATGGAATTCGAGGGACAAGATGGAAAAAGAGTGGTCTTGAGGGGCATGAACACGTATCCCCCCAAGCCAGTATCATCACAGCGGATGGAGTTCGTACTCAGACAGGGAGACATAGAGTGGTCAACCGAATGTTTTGTCACTTTTCGGAAGCCTCCAGATAACAACACCCAACATCCGATAGATATACAAGCATTGCTACAAAAACATGAGAAAGTATTCAGAGATCTACCAACAGGTCGACCACCAAACAGAGGGTTCGAGCACATTATTGAGTTAGAGGAGGGAACACATGCAGTCATCGCCACTCTGTATAGGCATCCCAAAAGGTACAAAGATGAGATGGAGAAAACAATTAAGAAATTGTTGGAGTTAGGTTACATACGACCGAGTTCTAGCCCATTTGCATCATCAGTAGTATTGGTAAAAAGAAAGATGGCACCTTACGGATGTGTATCGATTATGGGGCCCTTAACAAGAAAACCATAAAAAACAGGTACCTCATTCCCAGAATTGATGAATTAATGGATGAGTTACAGGGGGCAAAATACTTCTCAAAAATTGATCTTCGATCAGGGTATCATCAAATCCAAGTAAGGGATCAAGATATTTCAAAAACAACTTTTTGTTGCCACTTTGGTCATTATGAGTTCTTAGTCATGCCTTTTGGACTCACCAACGCACCAACAACCTTTCAATCTTGCATGAACCACACCTCCAAGGCTCAGTTGCGGAAATTTTTACTTGTGTTCTTTGATGACATTTTAATTTACAGTAAAACTTGGGAAGAACATTTGAGACACTTAGATGTGGTACTGGGAATTCTTGAAGAACAATCTCTTTACACCAAAATGTCACAATGTGAGTTTGGTATGCAAGAAATGTTATATCTAGGGCATGTAATAAGCACAGATGGAGTACTTATTCATATGGAAAAGATTAGAGTTATCTTGGATTGGCCTACACCAAAAAATATAATAGAACTGAAGGGATTTTTGTGCTTTTGCACTTATTACAGGAGGTACATAAAAGGGTTTTCTCAATTGACCACACCACTCGCAGATCTTACAAAGAAAGGGGCATTCAGCTGGACAGGAGGGTCACAACAAACCTTTGAAAAAATAAAAATAAAAAATTATGAGTTCATGTCCCGTTTTGGCATTACCCGATTTCACACAGCCATTTATAGTAGAGTGTGATGCTTTAGGAGAGGGAATATGGGCAATATTGATGCAAAACCATCACTCGATTGCATTTGAAAGAAGAAAACTTAAAGATTATGAATGCCACCTCTATATATGATAAAGAAATGCTAGCAATCTTACACGCCTTAACAAAATTCAGGCAGTATTTGGTGGGAAGTAGGTTTAAAATTAAGACATATCACAAAAGCCTCAAATACTTCTTAGAACAAAAGGAGTTGAATGAACTTCAACAAAAATGGGTCAACAAGGTACATGCATATGACTTTGAAATAGAATATGTTAAGGGAAAAAACAATGTTGTAGCTGATGCATTATCAAGACGACCTCATTATCACTCATGAGTATATCTACTGAATGGAGGTATCATCTCTTGGTTGAATATTCCAAAAAATAGATTTGCTCGTGAGTTGTTAGACGGAAAAATGTAGGATGATAGGTACAGAGTAATTGACGACATTATTTACTACAAGAATCGGATATACCTTGTGCCAGAATCAGCTTTAAAGAAAAAGGTTTTACAGGCATCGCATGATTCACCATTATCAGGGCACCAGGGTTTCTTGAAAACTTACAGACAAATTAGAGAGAGGTTCTCTTGGAAAGGCCTCAAGGAGGATGTAATACAGCATGTCTAAGAGTGCAATATGTGCCAACATAATAAAATTGAACACACTCATCCGAAAGGACTACTTCAGCGATTAGCTATACCGAGCAGAAATGGGAGAGCATCTCAATGGCCTTCATTACAGGTTTACCCAAGGTAATGGGACGAGATTGCTTATACGTGGCAGTAGATCGGTTGACAAAATTTGCTCACTTTGCCATTTCTTCGGATTATTCTACATCACAGGTAGCAAACTTGTTTTTCCGAGAAGTTTTCAAACTACATGGACTACCTAAGACCATTGTCAATGATCGTGACGGTAAATTCACCAGTGCCTTCTAACAGGAGCTTTTCAGATTAGTGGGAACAAAATTAGCTACTAGCACAAGTTATCATCCTTGGAGCGATGGGCAGACAAAGATAGTCAACAAATGGATTGAGGGATACATAAGATATTATGTAGTAGGACAACAAAGGACATGGATTAAATAGATACACCTAGGGGAGTACTTCTATAATACCACCCACCATATATCTATTAGGATTACTACTTTCAAAGCTTTATATGGCTATGAGGCACTAAACTTTGCAACTTTAGTCTTTGGAGATAGCAAAGAACTTAAGGCAAAAGATTGGGTACAGGACAGTCATGATATTCTTAAAGTGTTAAAAGAGAATTTACAGGCAGCGCAAAACCAGCAGAAATTATACGCGGACAGACACAAAGTCGATAGTAGTTTTGAGCTAGGAGACTTGGTATATTTATGGCTACAACCTTACAGACAATCTTCACTCAAGAAAAAAGGGGCAGAGAAGCCAAAACCTCGCTTCTATGGTCCTTAACAAGTAGTCAGAAAAATTAGAGAGGTGGCTTATGAACTAGAGCTTCTAGAGGAAAGTAAAATTCATATGTAGTTCATGTATCGAATCTCAAGAAAACAATGGGGCAACACATCGCTACATCCACTGAGTTACCTCCCTTAGATGATGAAGGGATTTTAATATTGATTCCAAAAAAGATTCTACAGGTTCGAGAAAAGAAACTCAGAAACAGAGTAATTCGGAAATACTTGGTAAAATGGAAAGAATTACCTATTGAAGACACCACATGGGAAGGAGAACATGCATTGCATCATCCTAGTTCACAGTTGCTTGAGGACAAGCAATTTCAAGTGGGGAGGATTGTAATTTCATCTTCTATTTAAGCATCAGAAGCACTCGTTAACCTATTTAATTCTCATAGGTTCGAGCGGGTATTATGGAAAAAGGGAATTGATTGAGGGCATTTAATACCAGGAGTAGAGCAGAGCATTTATTTCAGTGTAATAAAGAGGGCCTTATTGCTTCAGTCTTAAGTCAACAAACAATTAGAATTTCATGCATGCAAAAGTAAAGTGAAAACCCTAAAAGTGACATGCAAACCCTAAAAGTTACATGCTAACCCTAAATGCTATATAAGAAGGTTAGTTGAACCAAAAAGGACATCTATGATCATTATTATCTGAGTTTGGTTTCAAGAGCAGCAGCAGCAGTAGTCACAGTAGTAAGTTGGGGTTGGAGACAGAAGTGTTCAGCTAGAAAGTGTTTCCGGCAATGAAATCTATCTGCCCTAATCACTTTCAGATAGATCACCCAGATCTATCATCAGTTATTCATCGTATTCATTCTTATTCAGAGATCTAGCATACAGAGAAAGATATTATTGTGGGTTCACGTTTTATTGCTAGGAAATAGCTAGAAATACCCAGAACAATTCGCTTGGACTCAGAGACTCATTATTTCTTCCGCATGCAACCCTCATTCTTCTTGGCATGCTCATATCATTATACGGGGTGATTATCAGGCCATCCTTTGCACATCCGAAGCAGCTATCGGCATAAACGTGGAAGAGGGAGGTGTCACCCACTCTAAGCAAATCAATTCGCTACGGTACCAGAAGGGTTCATAATCTATGCATGTGTCATGCTATCTCTCCGGGGAACCTATACTACTACTCCTTGAAAGTCTCAGCAGCATCGACAACCTATTGGATCAGAAATGTGAATATTAGCACCAAAGAGAGACATTTTCCTAGCATGGGCGTCAACGCCTGAAAATCAACACGCTTTCACCTTTATCCTAGTTGTATGGCATGCATGTCTCATGTATAATGAAGGACTATCACCGCTATAATTCTTGGTATGTGACCACACTCTTACTGAAATCTTATTTCCTATTTTTTCTCTAGATCGGCTATATTTTAGGGCTTTTTGGCACGACACTTATTTTGCATGCAAATTTTATTATATATCAAACACACCTGAAACACATAAAATGCAAACATATTATCAAACAAAGTAGAATATCAGTTGGAATATTATAGGTTGACCCCTACAATCAACACAAAGGGACATTCACAAGTAGTCCACGCTCTTGGAGATATAAGGTGCGAGGTATGCATCTTGGGGCCCATGGATGTGAACTCATCCTACAATGTCCAAAACAATAACCTAAAAAGGGGAAATGAAAATGCCTTTGAAAAAAAAAAGAAAATTTATCAAGTATTATTCTAAGAATACACATGCCTTTCTTTGCATCGAAACTCCAATGCTAAAAACAACAACGGAACCAAAATACATGCACATGTCACTACTTATCAAAGCAATTAATGGAAAAAGTATGCAAGAGAGGTTTAGGGTCAAAGTAACATACAAGGACATGGCTTGAAACTTTGGAAGTATTAGATGGATGTACCTTAGAGGCCAAGCAAAGCAGAAACGATAACATATATTTCATCTTCAAATAGAATCAGCAAGTCATCCTTTTGTGAGTCACTCTGTTTGTTAGCCTGTTTGAGCGCACTTATAGGATATGTGGACAGTTCAGCATGTAGACATGCAACAAAAAAGAGGATGTATCCAAATAAAAAATTGAGACACAATTCCGACATGTCATATCTAATTTTCAATGCCTACTGGAATACTGACTTTCCTTTGAAAGAAACTCCACATACAATCACTACATGGTAGTCCAAATATTTTTTTCTTCAGTGATTTAGGCGGAAAAACAGCAGCTCAAAAATTCAATGTACAGCTTGGGGAGGGAAATACAAGTTACAACAGTTTTTAAGGTATCAAATGCATTCATAACCTGCTAGTTTGTGCCTCTGTTAAGCAATGATTCAATCAAACAGCGTTATGAACACTATGAAGCAGGTAGTAAGTTTGCAGATCGACTTGCCAGAATGAGAAAGATCCTCCACACCAAACAAATATTTAGAACTGATTTGATATGTGATAGTTTCAAATTTCAATTCCAATGTACTACGGAAAGTAAATTATAGATAACATAAAATAAGATAAACTAACCACTGAGGATTTCGCAATACATAGATATGTTTGGATGATCCATAAACAACATTGAATAAAAGTGAGGCAATGAAAATGCGCCCATTTTTTAAATTCAGAGAAAAGGGAAAAAAGAGGTGAAAGAAAGGAACTCAACCACAAATATTGTTATCAGAAAGCAATACATATTCCAAAGAACTGAAAGTAAATACATGGCAAACGAAAATTCAACATAACACATGAATTCAGAATTAGAAAGGAGAAAAGAGAACTGAACAGGTTGTGTCTAGCAGACATGAAGCAAACCGTAACAGAAAAGTAAACTTATTTATAACAGTGTTCTTTCACTTTGGTATCGGAGTGCTGAATTCATGCACACATACATGTTCTAGATTTTCAAGCCCTTATAATCCATCTGGAAAAGTATTCAATTTGAGTTCAGAGAGTAAAATGATATTAATGCCAATCATAATTGTTTTGTGTCTATCCCAGAGCCAGTGACTGAATATAATACACTACCATACTCGTCAAAACCTCGCCATTGGGGAGCAAGGGCATTTATACATGAGGCATTGCAATAAAAATGCCTGAGTTTAAAATCGATGCCATAGAATAACTAAATATACATAAGATACCTATACTAAGGTCTTTTGTGAGTCATTCTGCGTGTTAGACCAATTCTCAAAGAAGTTCGAGTGCACTTATAGGGTATGCAGGGAGTTCAGCTTGTTACATGTAACAAAGAATAAAGAGGACGTTTCTGAATGCAAAAAAATTGAGACAAAATTGTGTCATGTCCTGTCTAATTTTGAATGTCTCCCGGAATACTTACATCCCTTCAAAAGGAACTCTAGATGCATTAACTACATAGTAGTCCAGATATATTTTCTTTACTGGTCCCAAATAGACCACACGCCAACTCTAGATGCACTGACTACATAGTAGTCCAGATATAGTTTCTTTACTGGTCTCAAATAGACAACACGCCAGTTCAATAATTCACATGTATGCCTTAGAATGGAGATTATACAACTACTTTTGTCCAAGGCTTGTGTTTTAATTTTTTAGGTACAAAGGCTAGTGGAGAAAGGGTCATAAATGCCAGAAACAAAGGTTGTTCATTTTAGAAGATGCATTGAAAAATTAAGAAGAAGAGACTAGTGAGGAACCCTTGACTGAGGAAGATGAAGAATACTCTTTAGTCTCTGTAGATGCATTGACAAGATATCAACACCCCAAACTATCAAAAGTGACATAATTATTCAGAAAAAAAATGTTATTGTACTCGTTGTTTCAGGAAGCACACATGATTTGATTGATAAAAAATTGACAAAAGACTAATTGTTTTTTGCACCCTATAAAAAATTTCCATATAATGATACCTCCTAATTGGGGATCTGGCAGCGAAAGAAGAAATTGTCATAATATGAAACATGCAGTGAAGGACTACAACTTATCTAAACCAACGTATGCTATTCCCACAGGGGATTTCGAAGTGGTTCTGGAAGTTCAAATGGCTCATACCATTGGCTAACTTTGCCTAGAATTTAGAAGAATTTTTCATTGGATTCTAATCATAAGGACGAAAATACGAATTGAATGGGTTTGTTAAATTGTTTAAGCACCATCCAAGTTAATAAGCACACACAGAATGAGGAAGCTAGTCAAGAAACGTGCTAGTGGGATCATTGTTAAATGTCACCCCTCAACAGGGTTGAAAAAGCTTCTGCAATAACACCAGAGCTACAAGAAATTCTCAAGCAACCTGCTAAGGTAATTGAAGATACACCAAAGGGGATTCCTATTGCATTAAAAATGGATCATGCCATAGATTTAGCCATGAAGAAGGACGACTGCAACGTGAACCAAAGGCCATTCTTGATGTCTATATCAAGCATCATCATTTCAGACTCATCACTGAATGTTTCATCAAGCCAAAGAAGCTATCACCAAAGGGTCCCACTTGGAGGAAAGAGCAAGGCCTTTGAGGATTAAGCTTTTGAATGGCCGGTTGACTTTTTATGAGCCCACTAACCTATTTTTGAAGATGAACCAGCTGACCTATTTTTTACCATACTAGTTAGACTAGTTCAGAGTAGAACTGGTGGTTTCATAAATAGGAAGTAATAACCCTCCACAATCATCATCAAGGAGCATTGTTTATGCACTGTATTGGCAGACTGCCCTTCTTGAACAACACTTGGATATTGGATTATCTATCGAACTATTTGTTTGAATTTTGTCTATTACTTGTTTTGCCATTGGCTATCTCTTGTGTTGTGTTATGCTTATATTATTCTTGTGTGTATTGGTGAATTGGTTATATGCATTCCAACATATCACAATCATATATGAAGCTTGGGCCAGACAAAAATAGACATGTATATGATTAAATGTAGGGTAGGACTCATCAATGGACAAACAAGATAAAAAAACCATTATCCACTCACAGCTAATCACAACATAAGGAAGAGGGAGGTTGATAGAATATGTAATTAGGAATGCCGGTTTCAAAATTTTTCTCTTAATAGTAAAGCATTAGCTGAGACCATGGATATTTAAACCAAAACATGTAAACGAGAAACATGCATCAAAGGGCTAAAAGTGTTTGGTAAGTTTTCCGTGGTTCAATAACCAAGACCTTCGAACATGACATGCACCAAAAATAATATTTGAGTTCACTTTACTGGCATTGAGCATAATAATGATAAGATTGAACAATCACATAGTGTTAAAAAATTATGTCAATTAACTCAGCTCAATAGTATCACAAGGTCTATTTCATTAACAAGCAAGGGTCAAGTAAAGAAACTTGCAACAAGAGATTGAAACCTCCTGAACAAAGATGGGAGAAGTTTGATTTTGATGGGTCCATGAAAGGCAGTCCAGGTCTAGCAAGTGTGGAGTGAGCATTCAGAAATAAGCATTGCTTAATCTTAGCAATCCTAGCCAGGTGCTTTGAAACCAAAACCAATAACCAAGCCGAAATTGATGGTTTGGTCCTTGGTGTAAAGGAATCCCTTAGGAATGGGTATAGAAGATACTTTTCAAAGTTGACTGGAAATTGATCATAGACTATATCGATGGGAACAATATGCAACCTTCATGGGAGAGGAAGAATAAGATATCTTGGACCAATATATTTGTGTGTATTTTGATGAACAGGAATTTAAGCACATTCAAAGGTCAGCAAATAAATTCTCTAATTGGATTGCTAAATCAGGGATTATAGCTAAGACATGCCATACTCATGATGTGTCCCCCCTTCCACATCAGAAAAAGGGGATAGAAGGAAAGGCTGTCTAGTGAACTAGGCTTAGAAATCGACCCTTCCAATCCTCGTGTCACCTGATCACTTAATGAAGAGCATAATGGAAACTGCTGCCTTCAATCTAGGCATGCTTCCCAAAACATTCCCCTATGGGAATTGAGAGCCAATCATACCATTCACATTGAAGACAATAGCAGAGGATATGTGCCACAATTGGTGCCATCAATCTAGGCATGCTTCCCAGAACAGTCTACTGTGGGAATTAAGCGCCAAACGTACCATTCACATTAAAGACAATAAGCAAAGGACGCATGCCACCTCAGGGGGCATGATTCAATGTAATAGCAAGATCATTCTTAGGAAAAGGTCGAAGGATTTCAATCTATAGTTCCAAATCAGTGGATGAACACTCTATGTAGTATGACCTTTAATCTTATTATTTTCAAAAGTGAAGTTATGGTGGAGCAGGGGAAAAGGCCTAGAGGTTTTCGCAGAGGATCAATTAAGAACACCAATGTTTTATAGAGCATATGAGATACCCAGGAACAGTATGCCAATTTCAAGGCCCCGTAGGGCATATCCATTCCTAACCAAGACAAGAGCTCCTCCAGCTCAAAGAAGCCAACATTTGAGACATTACAAATGAAAACACCTTCCATGCACTTCTTAGATTTAGGGAGGGGTTGTGAGATAAGGCTGAAATCAAAGATATGAAATTTAGAATTGAAAAAGATGAAGATCGAGGATGTCGCCTCCACGAAAAGGATGGTGTATTATCTAGAGATGATCATGAAGGAAGTACTACACATTCAATTATTACTGACAATAAATCAAAACCCATCAGACAAGAATGGCCAACAACCCAAAAATCAGTTGGCTCAAGCCTTGAAGAAGCCACTAAAATGAGAAGCTATGTAATGTGTTCAATGCTGTTTTTTATTTGTTCTGAACACTCAAACTTTTGTTCAAGTACAATTTTGTTTTTGTATATGTATGTAATTATCTATGTGTAGAGAAAATAGTCATGGTCTGAAGAGTGTACTAGACTGATTGTAAATGATGTACCTAGCACTCTCTTACAGGGTGTCTGATATATATATATATATATATATATATATATATATATATATTCTTTTTTATAATTAAAATTTTAGTTTTACAGTTTCTAAAATTTTCTAGCTTCAACTAATTAGGGTCATCTACACATAATGCATATACAATGTCTATGTATTCACCATGCACATCTCTAATTCAATTTTTATCTTAAATACATGTGCATATTCCCCTGGCCCAATTATGGCAAGACGAGGAAAGTCACAAGCTCAAAATCAGTCAAGTTGTTGCACAAAATAATGCCAAAGCCTATGTTTCTACCAATCAAGCATCGGTTCACTAGCGAGGTCAACATGGTGGTAAGCCACTCTTTAACACTCCATTAACCTATGTTCCTGCCAATGAAACAACAGCTCACTAGTGAGGTTAACATAGTGGTAAGCCACTGTTAACACACCATTTTCGTCACCATGAGACATCTAGTGTTGACTTTCAAAAACATCACCATGTAGAATTTGAACAAGGAATGTAATGTTGCACAAACATTAAAAACCATTGATTGACCATGATATTAATGGTATGCATCACATTCTCGTAAAAATGTCCACACAAGGGGCTAAGATAAAGTCAAAAATAATGAACACTCTCCTTGAGTAGTGCACACCCCTTCACAAGGTCAAAATTAATGTGTGCATCCCCTCATGATAACTAAATTAAGGTTGATCATTTATGTGCACTCTCCCATGTTGATTAAGTTAAGTTTGATTATTTGTGCAATGCCCAATGTGCTTTATTTATTGGAAGCACACTCTCCTACGTCGATTGGTCAAGCT
This sequence comes from Pseudotsuga menziesii, assembly GCA_001517045.1. NCBI lineage: Eukaryota > Viridiplantae > Streptophyta > Pinopsida > Pinales > Pinaceae > Pseudotsuga > Pseudotsuga menziesii. The sequence goes on from LPNX010507818.1 coordinate 109,810, forward strand.
TGATCACTTGTGCAAAGCAATGTGTTTTATCTATGAAAGCACACTTTCCCATGGTGATTGTTCAATCTTGATCACTAAAGCATACATACTACATACTATACCTTTGGATTCCTCAAGTAATGAAACGCATTAGTGATACAAAACCCTAAGAGGCCTCACACACTATTTTAAGCCTCTTTCATATGAGTTAGCCATCTTTTGGTCATGTGTGTATCAAACTTATGACAGTATCACCTTTGATCTTAGAACTTGGTCTTGGATACTAGATATTGTCATTCTCTTCTTGACATTGAGAACGTTGCCTAATTTTCACCCTTCCTTCTATTGGACCAATGGATGTTTGAAGAGAACAAGATTGGTGAATGTAATCAAGACACTTGGACACAAGAGAGCCTTGAAAAGGATTGAACCACAAGCAAAAGAGACTTAGAGATATCACTTCATTACATAGGTACGGATCTTATTGTTGCATCTCCCTTTTCATTAATAAAATCTCTTTCCTTTTCCCACATTTATTTGTGTTGATTTGAGGTTATAGTTTGAATGCACATGCTCTTAATTTCATTGAATCTTGCAAGTAAGGTAAAAGGGTTTTTAGTTTGTTGAACAAGTTAGATATAGAGTTTTGCAACTTGTGGAGTAGGAAGGTTGCTTTGCTTGTCTTTTATGCAGGGATATTGGAACTAGGACCTCCTCATCTTGCTCTTCCATTCAACCATAGAAGATCCAACAAGAAGTGCAAGATTAGAAGTTATCCTCTTTCCTTCTCTCTCAACTCTAGCTTTGTCTAATTTGTTTGATAGAGTAGAGTAAAATGTATTGTCTTTCACTAACCCTCCAATCAACTAGTAGGGATCAAGTAGTATAATTGTACAAAAAATCCTATCAACAGAATGGGAACCATATTCAGGAGGAGCTTTCTTTGACTTTTAAACTCCTCTTTAAATTGGCTTTACGTTTGTCCTTCTTGTGAGATATGCTCTCTAGTTTTTGTTGTTTTCCCAACTCTTCTTGAGTTTGTTTGGTCATCCTTGCAACAAAAAAAGGGAAAAACAAGGCTTTGACACTCAAATAAATTTGAGTAATTTTTTTGGTAGAATTTATAGAAACCAATTGTAGATCTAGATTCTTTGCGAAAAAAAATAGGCAGCTTCAAAAACCAAATTTCTCAAATCAAAGGTTGGACAGCAAAGATATTGTAAATTGAAAATCAATGTTTTTTAGGGTATTTTTGTTACATCCACAACTACATTTTTCGGTTTTTCAACAGATTGCTAAAATAAACTCTAAGGTTTTACCACTGTATCTTGAGTTGTTTTGTCTCTTTGTTCTTGGTTGAGTGAAGTTTAATGTACATTGAATTGTTTTTAGGGGAAAAAACGCCAATAGGAGTGGGATCTTGTAACATTTTTCATTCCCTTCTCTTTTTTGCACTTTAAAATTTCATTGCACTTTACTTCCTTTTGTTTGACTTGTCTGTTGGAGTTACTTGTGACCACCTACTATCTTCTTTTTTTGCTAGATTTATTAGACAAAGTAATAAAAAAACAAGAAGAAAGTTCCATTTTCCAAGTAATTTTTCTTTTAAGTTCTCATTCCCAGCGTTCCTTTCCTACAATTCACACATTGCACGCCAAACTAAGCAACAAACCATACAATTAACCTACATAATAAAAGCAGCCTAGACTTTTTTGGTTTTGTTTTACAACACTAACAATGGACTAGGATTCCATTTGCGTTTGAACCTATGGATCCTCCTGCTCCTATTTTTATCAATGCAAGCATAGAGGAATATTCCTCTTTAGAATTACAGGAGAAGAGAGACAAACCGATCAAGAATGCAACAGCTTTTAGGGGGTAAATATATGGAGGCTAAAACAAGTGCAGAAAAGATAAAGACAGAAATGGATAGAAAGAATGAGAATCTCAAGAAACAAGGGAAAAAATTAAATGAGTCTCAAAGCACATTAGCATCCGCCAAAGAAAACTTGGCCAATTTATAGGACATGGATGAGCAGAAATCAAGGTATGAGAACACCACGGAATAGGCCAAGATAAAAAAATAAGTCGATCGCCATTAAAGGTGCATTGTGTATTGTTATCATCCAGGAATTTCCAGAAAAAGGGAGCAATTATGTTACTAATTCGATGCTTTTTATGTATAGGTCCACAAATATTTGGATGATATTAAAGATAAATTGGAGAACAAAGCCACGGTATCATGTTATGTGGTGAAGGTGGCAAATCAATATTCTTCTAGAGACTTGGTACCTCTAGAGATCAAGGACAAGAGACTTCTTGCTATGAATGTTTAATGTTATCAAACTAAGAGGTCTCACCGAGGTGTCATAGATGGCATGGCCAAGAGGTCTCACACGGTCCTTAAAAGATTCTTGGACAATATTGCTTGGATGAAGGAATATGTCTTACCTTTCAAGGGATTTTTGTATAGTACAGAGCAATATGTTTAGTTGCTCCAAGCGAGCAAGGAAAAGGCCCTCATCTCTAAGGACAAGCAAGGTTCACCAACTGCCAGTGAAATTATGGTCCAAATCCAACTACTTACAATTGTAATAACTATTATTAATCGTATGGCTAGGACCATGCCATGAGTTCATTTCTTCAACAAAACAGACTTGGATAAAGCCTTTAGAACATTGCAAGTTAGAAGGGTACCTTCTAAAACAGGATGGTCTGATGTAAAGAAAATATATGATCACCAAGCCTCCTATTCCTAGTTGACCTTATTACAACTTGAACTAGCATGTATGATTAAAGCCCCAAAGAACAAAGCCAGCCAACTGTTAGAGGTGCTACCTTTTACACCTCAATAACCACCTCTCTATGCTCTAGGTTGGCTCTTCTCCAACTCAAGGGGGGCTTCCCTAAGATAGGATTGCTAGGCTATGGCAAATAAAGGCACAAGGTGATTTGAAGTATTAGCCTTAGCAAAATGTTAACTCTTTTTTGTAGAATATAAAAATAAACGAGGTGATGGGAGGACCATGAAGACTAGTGCCAATCCCCAAGGCAAATGGAGTCAAAGGAAACAAGACCAATGAAGGGGCCAGTTCATGACGAGTTAGGGAAATCAAGATTGTTTGCTCATGCCACTAATAAACCCTAACATGTTGCGAAATGAATTTAGAAATCACTAGGAGATCCCATGCGATGCCAACTCAAAACAATGCTAACTAGGGTATGACTCATGCAATGAAGTATTAAAATAAAAACACCTCTTAAACGATGACAAAAGAAGTAGTAATAGATTCATGCATAAACCAACAAAAGGATGGAGGATATTTTCTCTCACAACCCTTCAAATGAGACAAATTTGTCTTTCTATAGCCCTAATTAGCAATTCTAGTTAATCCACAAATCACTTGCAACATTAAAGATGAGAACAACAAAAACCACACTTACAAATGGAGAAGAAACTTTTACTTTGATTTGCACCATGAAAGATATGGCTATTAGGTTCCAAAATCCAACCATGAGCACAAATGAGAAAGAGGCTCTCTTATATGGGAGAGGAGCTCAAATTCCTTTATAATAAAACAATAATAGATCTACCAAACCATAGATCTATCCTAGAGAAGAGGAAACAAAAAAAATACTCCTCTAAAATCTAACCAACTCTAACAAACATCCATAATATGAGGTGGTCAATGCCACATGTACAAGAATCAACCCATAAGCTTCTCCATGCAAGGAGGAAATAAATCCAAAGAAGTGGGATGCCTCCCATCATAGTAGGGGAACAAACCAAGCGTTGGAAATATCTCCAAAAAGGTGAAAAAAAAGGCCTAAAAGAAGACCCCACTACTCTCAAACCCATATGAATCTTGTTGAGCGCTCTACACCTTTGGAAAAGTCTCGAAAATAGATTTCCAACCATGTATGGCACTTCCCAAATAGAGCTAAGATGGATGAGATCCACCCTCCTGAAAACAAGGTACCAAACTACTAAAAAACGATCCAGAAACCAACAAAAACAACCTGAAAGATGACTTTGTTGCCGCCTTTCACACACCTGGGGGGGAACGTGGTAGAAATCTTCAAGCCACTCGGTGTGTCCTTGGGGGCAAGTCTCGAGTCAAGGCTATCACCTTGTTCTTGACTCCTCTGTTTAGGCAAACTCCTAACGAAGCCAAGGGGGGTAGACCCTACAAGTTACTAAGGTTGGTTACTTAGATGATGATGGTATTAAATGAGTAAGTTTTTTAGGAGTTTTGATTTAACAATTGTAAACAACAGATAACATGATGAGACAATCACAAATAAGCACGATATGACACCTAATCACGTATAGATTGAAAGAAATAAACAGTTGACCAGTGCCTTAAATGGAGCCAAAAATAATTAAGAGTGCTTGCAAGTGCTGGAGTGAAAGTTGTGCAATTGTATCTTGGTACGTTTTAAATTAATGTGAAAAGATGAGTGAATTAAATTAGGCGGGGGGACTCCAGATATACTCGGGGGGTACTTGGAGTATGTCCAAAAGTAACAACCGCTACGGCTACCCGCAAGGAATGTGTGGGCTGGATGGAGTCTCTAAGACTATGTTCGTAATACACCCGCTAGGATGTAACAAAGATCAGCGCCTCGAGGTCACTGTCCGGTAATTCCCACTTCCTTTGGGTATTTTGCCACCGTTTACGGTTTAATCGAGGCGTTGGATTTTCACCTGCAGTGGTTAATTGGGAAAGTGAACCTAATTATTCTAGTCACTCGCGTTGCTTTTGATGCAGCTTGAATGATCGGACGAACCGCAGCCAAGTACAAAGCATACACACCGGAGTCTTGTAAATTTTAGTAAATTTTAAGAGCGTGTTCTTGCTAAAAAAAAGACCCTCCAGGAATCTCTTTCAGTCCAAGTGGACCTCAATCAGGAAATCAAGGAGGGGTTAATTTTACTGCTTGCTTGTGAAAAGTAACAATGAAAATAAAGGCAAAAAAAACACACACCACAGGTTTTCTAATTAATTCTACCACAATCCTCTTTCACCTTTCGATTCAATCGGGGATTCATGGGGTAAGTATCAATATTACTTTGATTTCAAAATATGGAATAATGACAAATATGATCAAAGTATACAATTCTGCATGACAAGACTAAGCTAGAGCCAAAAAACAGGAAAAAATGCAAAAAAGTGAAACAGACGCAGATCCCCCCAGGGGGATGGGGAGTGGGCTCGAAAGAGCCTACTCGAAGTGATTCTTTATTATTAATGGTTACAATATCAGCAAACTAATTTACACTTTGGTCCTTGTTATCCAAGATCCAAAGGCTTACAACAAGCTTGAAACAAGCCTAAAAGGAAGCACAGCGATGGGGGAAGCCTTCGGGAAGCTCCGGTTCGCCCAAGAGTCGGAAAACGGGCAGAGTCTCCTCTTTTTTGTTAAACCTGCTAAAAACCAGCAAGCTATTAAAATCAAATATGCCCAAAAATACTTTAAAAGTGCTTTGGGTCACCACACTAATTACCAAAAAAAAGGCTAAGTTAAAAATTGTTAGAAAATGAACAATTTAGTTTTGCAAAAGGGAACCAAGGAAAGCAAGCTTTCCTTGGGATCTTGGCTTGCTTTTTGGGAAGCCAATATGATGTGCACTTTCTTGCAGAATTTAAATCTTTAAAGAACGAAAAAAGAAACTAACTTATGAGCAAGCTTTAGATCTACGATTTAGCTACTTGCAAAAACTAAATTTGTTCACCTAGATCTACCTTTAAAATATGATATTCTTTATGAAATTTCAAATCTAAGCAACAAGACTCTTAGGAACTAGATCTAACAATGTATAAACATTTTTTTAGAAATAGATCTGATCATAAGAGGACGAACAAGTAATCGGAAGATTGATTTTAATAAAGTGGAGGAAGAGAAGGGGAAAGGCCTGTTGTTGGATAGATCTACAAGAAAAACTTGTTAGTGGAATACAGAGGGGCAATTCCTTCACAAAAATGTCGGATGTACAGTGGAATCAAACTAGATCCACAGCTCGTCCAATCCTTGCCACCTGAAATCTCAACACACAACCTTGCACAAAACCTTATGAGATCTGGATATATATATGAAAAAAAGACAAGAATTACATGCAAATAAGCTTATTAAACATGTATAAACTAGATTTTCAAACACATATGCTATGAGATACAGAGAAAACAAATAATCTTACTTGCCCAACTACACTCCTATTGATTCAGCTGAATCATTCAAGCCAGACAAGGTTCAGATGCAGAAATTAAGAGAAAAACCGGCAGCATCAATAGCCGCAAGACAATGCTTTTTCCACACACATGAGAGCATTACACCATTTAGCCTCCAAAGCTTCTTTATTCCAACAATAAAAGATTACAACAATATTACAATAGCAAGCCTATTCTCTCCAACTCGAACTAGCTTCAAGAAGGGAATGGCAGCTTCAATTTATAGCCATACTGGCCAAGAGGGGCGCATGCTTGACTGAAAAAGAGACTGCAGCTGATGGAGAGTTAAGTCGAGCCTGATCTGATGATGAACTAAGTCTAACTGGACTGGAACTACAAATCGGAGTGACAACTCACTCAGTGAACTAACCCACCCATCAAACAACTGCCAGATTGATCCACACGTGTGGAGGAGAGAGAAAGGAGGGCACAACCCCTAGATCTGCATGAGCCTGTTAAGCTCCTCTTCAGCCTTGATCCATGCCTTCAGTCAAGGAATGATAACTCCCGGTCAATCTGAAGCCAATGAGACTGATTTCAGTCAAATTGGAGCAAATCCCACTGATTTAGGATCTTGGGTTTGCTCCATTATTTAATTAATTTTTTATTAAATTAATTAATATTTGATTTTTATGGATTCTCTTACGTGAGTGATGGAAAAATCACTCAAAACTTAGTAAAAGTAGGTTTATGGATTTACCGGGTGCTCCGAGTTAGAAAATGAGCACCCCCATGACTGAAACTGACTTTTAACTCCACTTTTATTACAAGACCAATTTTTTCATTTAGACTATTAAAAAATAGCCTAAGTTTTGTGGAAAAATTAAAATTAAAAATTAAAAAAAAAAACAAAACCTAAAAGGACTTAGCACATGATCATATGACTGGACCATAATGCCTAACATGTTTATACATTGACACACAGACTCTAATAACCTCAATAGGCTTAAATGTCAAGCCGACCACCCCAACTTTGGAGGTATTGAGTGAAAAACTCAGAAATTATCAGTCGTTTATTCAACAACCAATAATAACCAAGGGAAAAAACACTCTGGGCTGATCGGATTGATAAATGAGTCCAAAAGACCGAGTCTTTTACAGACACTACCATGCTAGAACATTTTATTACAACTCCCCCAAGGGGATATGAACATGTGGTAGATAAAAAAAATTCTTCCCAAAAGCAAGTCTGAAGGTCTTATGACATCCGAACAAATCATCTTTGTCCGGTTCACCAAGCTCACTTGATAACACCGACTAAGTACAACTTAGGTGGTAACAGACTCCAACATTCCCAAACTACTAGGAATCTGGCAATGTGTTCTATACCTTTCGACAGGTCTCAAAAAGAGATTTCCAAAATTTCAACCATATATGGCACTTCCCAAACCGAGCTAAGATGAGTGAGATCAACCCTATGGAAGACAAGGTACCAAACTGTTGAAAAATAGCCCAAAAGCAAGCAAAAAACGACCTAGAAAGATGTCTTGATTACTCTAATGTTGTGCAGAACTAGGATGAGCGTTTAGCACCATGAGATATCTCTCTGAAAGAGATTTCCATCCATATATCATAAGCCCCCATCTAAACTAGGGTGTTGGAGAAACAAGGATTTGAATACAAAGTCCTATTTCACACAATTTTCCCTGAAAACCACATGAAAACCAGCTACAAATACATGAACCCATGCCAAGAACTCAACACCATCATGGAAACCATCAATATACCAAGGAAAATGCATGAATGAGGAGCAACATCATATAGCAATAAGCACTCTAACCCTCGCCAATCATCAAATCTCCATGAACATCCAAAAGTTGTCATCCAAGGCACATCATCAACATGTCACCCCCATGAAGTTTGTGATGAAAATTACAAGTGGACACCCATGCAAAAATGGGGGGTAATAGACCCCATGGAAAAGCACGTTATTGATTCAGATTCCACCAAGTCAGAAAGACCCACAATAGTAGACGACACTTGAGTAGAAGCTACTAGTTGGGCAAATGGGACCACCAATTGAATAGTACAAGGGATCAAGCTCCAAGCAAACCAAAAGGAAGAAAGTAGACATTAATCATTTTTTGTTATCCCCCACTATCATTCCTACCATTTGTGATGCTATTTTAGGAAAGGGTTACTAAACTCTAGTTGTTTCCCTAAAAAACATGGACCAAGCTCATGCATAAAGGGAGAGAAAGAAAACTATAAAGAGGAGAGGTTAGCAACATACGAAGGATCGAGATTTTGCCACAAAAGCATTATTGAGATTTGGAGAGAAACACGACTTAATATTGTAACAAATTGTTTGGTTTGTCCTAGAGGGATCTATCACATTGGTGTTATCTTTCTTCTTCTCCCCTCATTATTTCTAGAGATTAGATCTAGGTCAACATCCTCTATAAATTGTATCAAGGAAGCCCAAGATAGAGGATATCTAGCCCCCTAGTGTGGTTTTTGTAACTTATGAACTATGAGGTGCATTATTTTATAATCAAGGCTAAGGCATTATTGCCACTGATGAAAAACTAAAGTTTCTGGATGTTATTGTTGTTCCCTACCATTTTTTTTTCTCATCTAGTTGTTGAAATAAATTAATGGATCTATGAGTCAATTCTTGCTAGATCACTTGGTCAAGGGACGAGCATTCGCCAAAGGCGACCCAGGTTCAAATACCCTTCAGGTGAATTAGTAGGGAGGCGACACCCAAAAATCCAACACAGTTGAAGGTTGGTGTGGCCCAAGCCAGGTACGATCCCCGGGTGATTTTGATGGCTTATATGCCCCTGGGTTGCGGTTACTTAGCCAACGGTGGAAATGCACTGGCCCCGAGTGAAGGACATTTCTTACAAACAAACAAAAGCTTAATGGATCTATGTCTTGACTCTGTATGCATGCCCATTTAATTTGCTCTCCATTGAAAAAAAGTGTTAAAAAAGTAGTGTTTGATCTCCTAAATTCATTTGTTTGTTGATGTGTTATTCATCTTCTAATTATAAAGATATGATTAAGGTGCCCCTCTAAAAGAATCTAGTCATTTATGTGTCTCTAAAGAATTCTCCAATTTATTCCCATATCCTCACTAAAGAAAATATAAAGCATATCTCTTTCATTTGTTGAAGTTACCATGATGTATACCTTTTTTGAAATCCAACTTGTGAATTAATAGAATATATTTAGAGAAACAAGAGGGTACCAACCTTGACCCAAGAGATAGCTTGATGGTCTAGAGTGGTGGAGGGAAATCCCCCTCCATGTTATGACTCGACATTTGTCCCAAATAAAGCAAGAACAACCTAGGGGACAACACCATGGAGATAGGTTTAAAACAACTTATGGAATCATTGATTGATCCCAAGCTTGCCACTTAAGGGAGTATTGAGGAGTACATTAGAGAGAATTTGAGGTCAAAAATGGGCCTCCAAACAAAACATGTACTATCAAAATCCACTATAAAAAAACTAATAAGATTCAAGAAGATCGTGTCAACATAAGGGTAAAAAGTATTGGAGGGAAATAAAAAAATTATTTGTTTCTTGTATTTTCAACTTATCTCCTTATAGATTTACTTAAATTTCAAGTGTAGGCACTCGTTGGATGGGGAATAAAACTATGCATCCAATAAGTATTTACACTGCATACTCAATAATAGACCCGTCATGAGATACTCTGAAAATACAATAAAAAGCACATTTTTTATTGTATTTTCAAACTATCTCATGGTGGTTCTATTATAAGTATTAAGCGTGGACACTCATTGGATGAAGAATTTAATTCCCCATCCAACAAGTGCCCACACTTGAAATTTGAGTAAACCTATAAGGAGATAAGTTGAAAATACAAAGGAAAAAAATAGTTTTCTTTCTTTCCCTCAAAATTCATGACTATTATTTTATTATTTTCCTTAGAAGGCCCATTTCAGACCTCAAAATTTCTCTCATGTACCAAAGGTTTTTCTTGAAAAGAAGGGGTTGACCTTGTTAAAAGTTCTACTTCAATTGTCAGAGGCTTTAAGGTGCATAAAAGAGATACCAATGTTTACAATTTCTTGGAGGCCCTATGTGGGCTATTGTTTACATTACAAGGTTGGTATTTCAGGATGGATGAGACTTATGTAGATCTTTATCTTCAATTTTTGACACTTGTCTTAGTTGTGTGTATAGTTGGGATTATCTTTGCAGGAAATTTTGAACAACTTGTGATATGGTGTGAGAAGATGTGAAGTTGACTTGAAAGATGATGGAATTTGGTAGGTTCTCGTTGATCCAAGATCGTGTTCCTTTAGATTCGCAGGTGGTCCATGTTCCTTGGAGGTTTGAGATGCGATGATAGTATCTTGGTTTGTTCCAAAACCTTTTTGGGATTAGTCCCTGATTCCAAGACTGAAGCAAACTTGGATTTGCAGGATGTAGGTAAATTTGATGGGTAGAGGGAGAAGACTGGTGTTGGTGAAAAACTCTCCTTGCAAAGAGGGAGTGTTATCTGTTAGGTTGCTCCAAAGGTGTTTACACCATGCTAGGAGTGCACTTCATGTGATGTGGGGTGCGTTACCTCCTGAATTAGCACGTCAAGTGTGTAAAAGTCACAAGCACAAAATGAAAACCTAAGGGTAGCTAAGAGGGGCTACCCATTGTCACCTCAGTAACACCCTCTCCAACTTTAGGTTGGCTCTCCTCCAACTCAAGGGGGGTATCCCTACATCAAATTGAAAAGTATTTGGTATTTAGGCTCAAGGTAATACAAGGAGATAGGCTTAATAAAATTATTGCAGATGTAGTATAGTGAAATGTACATGAATTGATTAAGAGGCAAAGATAAGGGATTCCAAGGATCAGTGCCTACCTAATCATGGGTTAAATGGAGTGAAAAGTGGATAGATCTAAAAGGGAAACTATGTGAATGTGTAAGGCACAAAAGGAGTTGTCATACCTGCCTCAAATCTGCCTTAACTTTTCTAGAAATTATTACAAAAATTTACTCTAAAACTATGTTATAAAAGTGATGATATATTAATCCCACAGCAACTGATTTTGTTGGATGCAAGTAAACACAACAACAATAATATAAGAAAAATACTCCTCGTGCGTTACATTATCCAAATAGCAGTTGCTCCATTAGAAGGCCCCGGTAACAAGTTACAAGGGTTTTACTACAACAATAAATTAGCAATGTGAATAATGAATATAGCATAAAAAGGCCTCACATGAAATAAAACATATACCTCCGATCTTCCATTAAGCTTCCATTTCTGATGTACAATGTAGCACAAAGGGAGAACTCCTTCAACCCCAATCTCTCAACCATCATCGAAAAAAATGGAGAGAAAAACTCCTTTATATAAGATAAAGTTAGATCTCTCTTACAATAAAATATGGTTATTTTCTAACCAACTCCTTGACAAGTCCAACAATAATAAAAAAATGGAGTTAGTTAGGCCTTTGACAAGTCAAAGATCTTCATTTCCTCAAGGAGAACTCACTCCACTGAAAGAATCAATAAAACATTACAAGGAAATCTTCAAGAGAGAGGGTGCACTTGTAAAATAAGCCCCTTTTACCAAGTCAAACTTCAAGAAACAATAAAATATGTTCCCCTTGTGCGCCCTACAAGATGCTTTGAAATGGTATAATAAAATAATGTTTCTTTCCAAATAACCACCTCCATGAGCTAAGTCAACAAATAATAGAATATTGAGGTGGTTATAACTTACACATATGCAACCTCCAAGAGAGATAGATCTAACCAACTTCCAATTACTAATCACTTAAAACTTTACAAGGTGTACAAAGTATGAACAAGACCCATTCAAAGATGCAAGTGGATCTCCTAAAGGAGCAAACCATCTAATGTTCTAAAGGAATGTGCTAATGAATGGATGAGTATAAGTGCATGAAGTGACATGGTAAAAAACCCTAGGGTGCATGCATAACTAACTCCTCGAACAATGTGCAAGGTCAACAACTTTCAGTTAACAACCTTCTCAATACATGTGCCAAGGGTAGGTTGGAACGTGTGAACAAAAGCTAATTTTAGGCCAAAAACGAATTGGTGAAGAGAGGCAACAATTAAATATTATTATTATTGTGTATTGCCTCAAAACTTGTGCCAAAAGGGAGGCGCTACCCTCAAATGTGTACCACGACTTAAAGCTACATTCTCTAGTGATTGATTGATATAAAACTTAGAGAATGAGGCTTCAAAGCCTAATTACAACTTTAGGTCAATTAGTGTAGCATTCAGCCTAAGGACTGGGTTTAATTAATCAGTAAATGAAAATATCCCAAACCAGTTTCACACTGGATATGATAAAAAGTGGAAATATAACAAAATGAAGGCCTAATATAAGATGAGACTTAGGGAAATAAAATTAAAATGTGCAATGCTCTCTCTAGGAAAGGGAAAGCGATGAAGTATAAGTGTAATATAGGTTTTACCTAGGTAAAAAATGAATATATAAAGAAATATTCAAATTACCTAGGTAAAACAATGGAAATGTGATGAAATGTAAATGATAATAATAAAACACTAAGGAAATGCACCACCATACTAGAGGACACTAACAACTAAGAAAAAAACATGAACTAACCATGCAACAACCAAATGAGAGTAGTGACTAGAGCATGAGGAAATAACTAGGTGATTTCCTTAACACCAATTCAACATGAAGAATGCCTCCTATTACCCCCCATTTTGCATGGGTGTCCACATGTGATTTAATCACATTTTCAGCAGGGGATTACATGTTGATGGAGATTTGGATGGCCTAGTATTGATGTGTGCCTTTGCGATGATGCCTTGGATTATTGATGTTAGTATCTATGGGATGCTTCTTCTCATGATGGCTTGCGATGGATAATACTCAGAATGCCCTTATTCCTAAACACTTGGTTGGCTCATATGGATGACATGGTGACATGTGGAGGTTTTTCTTGCCTAGATCTCTTGTTCATATGGTGCATTTCATGCTTAATGGTGCCTTGATGTTGTTTTTCCATGAAAAGCCTCCATTGTAGCACATGATTGATGGCATATAGTGTTAAATTTTATAATGCAGATCTGATTTGATAGCAGTAACAGTATTTTTCAATTTTAGCAAACTTTTAGCATATAATTATATGAATATATATCAATAGTAGATAACCAACAGTAAAGAAGTAACAACCAGTAGCAAGAACACAAAACTTTACCCTAGGGAAACCCTTTCAGGAATAAAACCCCAACAAAGAATAATCTCCCTTAAAATGAGATGATTGAGTTTTATGTGAGCATATTTAAGAGCAGACTTTTACAAACTTGCCACTAGGGCACACATACCAAGAGAAATTTGAAGAGGAGATGCTTGAAAGATAACCCTACTGATGTAAGCCCTTCTGATGATGACATCATACCTATTCTTCCTTCTAGGGTCTGTCTCTTTCAATGGCTACCCTAATCTACCATGCACTGCCCTAATCAACCTTCTAACTATTGTCTTTCCCTGCGGCTGCCCCGATATGCCTTCCTCTCCCTAATCTGAGGTCCCTAGCAGTGTTGAAAACCTCGCCGACTTCTCGCAAGAAATCGCAAAAGTCACGATTTTTTTAAAAATCGCCAAGTCGCGACTTTTTAGTAAAAAGCGCGCTTTTTTAGGAAAACTCGCAAGTCGAAGGAAAAAGTCACCCAAGCAACCAATCCGCGGCTTACAAAAGGAAAAAACGGTTTTTTTTAATGTCATTTGGCAAATCAGTTTGTTGGAAGTGGAGGAGAAGAGCTTGAGGAGGAGACCACCAACACCTTTGGAGGCTTTCAAACACCATTTAGCATCTCAACCAAGGATTTTTGTGGAGCAAGTGTTCAAGATTCTTCATAGGTATGTGCATTTTATCCCATTGTTTTTCTATCTTTTCCATGGACTGTTTGAAAGATTTCTTGCATTTTTTTCTTGCATATTTCTTTGACTATTTCTTTGCATATTTCTTGCATATTTCTTTGCTATTTGTTTTTACTATTTTGCCATTGATTTCCATGCCCAAAAAAATGAAAAACAGTCCCAATGTAAATGGGGGTTTTAAAAAATTAGAATGGAAAATAGCATGCTTGTTTTTTTAATTCTTAGCCACCCTCTTCTTCTTATCTTTCATGGCTTAAAATCTAAATTTAGAGGTCTGATTTTTTAAGCTAGAATGTTGCTATTTTTTTCCAATGGAATTTAATGTAATTTTTTTTTGTTTTTGTGCCCTAGGGTTGCATTTGAGTTGAAGCATTCCAATTGCAAAAATGCCAAAGATATTGGACCCATTTTGGTAGTATGGTGAGCCCGAGGATGGCATCAATAGGCAAAATTTGAGTTGCAAATTATGTGGGCATCACATGTCGGGAGGGGTTAACAAGTTGAAATACCATTTAGCCAAACTACCTAGCTATGATGTTGGCCTTTGTACTGCAGTGACCCCAGAAATCATGAGATCTGCCCATGACACCATCCATGAAAAACTTAGAAAGAAGGATGAGATCGTTGCAAACAGAGCTGAGCTTGCAGCTTTTGGCCAAGCAAGAAGTGTAGGTGCATCTCTATCTACCACTATTGATGAGGGTAGTGGGAGGGGCTCCACAGCTTCACCTCTTGGGAGGGCGGGGATCACATCCCATTTTGTTGCACCAGGATCACAACCTTCTATCAAGTCAATTATAAAGAAATTGGAAAAGGTAGAAGCGGACAGGGTAATGGGAAGGTGTCTTTACTGGGGTCACATACCTCTCACCATTGTTAAAAACAATCCATTTTGGCAGCTGATGTGTGATGCCATTGCAGTAGTTGACCCCTATAAAAATGCCACCTTTGAGGAGTTGCGGGGCCCAATCCTTAAAGCAGAAAAGATGGACATCGATGCTAGGTTGACAGAGTTTAGGTAGTCATGGGAGAGCACTAAATGCACAGTCATGTCAGATAGGTGGACAGATGGTAAGGGTAGAAGCCTTATCAACTTCTTGGTACATTGTCCTGGAGGTACCATGTTTGTAAAATCAGTTGACGCATCGGCACATGTAAAAGATGCAGCACTTTTATGCGAGTTGATGGATGGGTTTATCCAGGATATTGGGGTGCACAATGTTGTGCAAGTTATTACAGATAATGCAGCTAATTATGTGGTTGCTGGCAGGATGCTTATGGATAGGTACCCCTCTTTGTTTGGACTCCATGCACAGCTCATTGCATTGATTTGATGTTGGAGGATATGGGGAAAATTCCCTTTATCAAGGTGGTCATTGATCAAGCTAGGGCCATCCCCAAGTTCATTTACAACCATGGTTTTGTTCTTAGTCTCATGAGGAGGCACACCAAAAACAAGGAGTTGAAGCGTCCTGCAATCACGCATTTTGCCACCACATTTATTACTCTTCAGTCTTTGCTTCAATGTCAGTTTGAGTTGAAGCAAATGTTTGTTTGTGATGAGTGACGTGATTGTGCTTACATCAGGAGAGAGGATGGGAAAACCATTGCTAAGCTAGTGTACACTGACGCCTTCTGGGAAGGAATGGAGGAAGTGTGCTCGGTTAGTGAACCTTTAGTGAGGGTTCTGTGACTTGTTGATGGTGATAAGCCCGCAATGGGCTATTTATATGAGGCCATGGATAGGGCCAAAGAGACCATTCAGAATTTCTATGTGGGAAAGGGTGCCCCAGGGCATGACAGGCACATGTTGTTATGGGAGTTGATTGATACTCGATGGACTGGGATGCTTCATCGACCCATTCATGCAGCAGGACTCTTCCTCAACCCCGCATTTGCCTACAAATGCAATTTTGATTTTGATGGTGAGGTTTTGGAGGGGCTTCTCACTTGTATTCAGAGGATGATACCTGATTATGACACTTGCAATGCAGTCAATCGCGAGATAGAGGTGTATCGAGATGGTACTAGAGTATTCAGCTTTGTTGATGCTATTCATGACAGTACCAAATTCATGCCAAGTAAGTTATTAACTTATTAGACCGTTTTAAGTTTTCACCTTTATTTGAAAGATGAATTATGATTTATTTATATTTATTTCTTTTTGGTGTAGCCACTTGGTGGCGAACCTATGGTGTGAGGACACCAAATTTACGGAAATTTGCCATCATAATCCTTAGCCAAACCTGTACAGATTCGGGATGTGAGAGGAATTGGAGTGTATTTGAAAAAATACATGCAAAGAGACGCGGAAGGTTAGAAACTTAGAACTTGGAATTTGAACAAAGCAATTGCATTTAAATGTTTAATGCAATTTATGAATCTACGATTCTCTAAGATATTATAATTTATTAATTTATTAATTTATTACCCTCTAGACTCATAATTTTTTTATTACCCACTTATAGGTTGGAGTTCACATGTCTTAATGACTTGGTGTATGTCCATTACAACCTCCGCTTGTGGATGGCACAGATACAAAAAGAACCAGATGCAAATGCCATCTCCTTGGACAATATTGATATATTGTCTAAGTGGAGGGTGGAGATTGAGACTCCTATCATGGAGGAGTCGCCTACATGGCTAGAGGAGGGGCAAGAGGAGGGGCAAGTGAAGGAGGAGGAGGAGGAGGAGGAGGTGGTTGGAGGCACTTTGGAGGGTGATGTGCTAGCATCGCCACCACCTTCTGCACCGCTTGATACATCTAGTCCTCCATCCATCACTCAGCGTCGAGTATTAGATGCAGGCTCAGGGCTTTCTACTGCTACTTCTAGTGCTAGGGGCAGGCCTGACAAAAGACCCATGATATTTTCCCATAAAAGGGGAAGAGGGCATTGATATTAGATATCTAGATGCTAGTTTTCCTTAGATACATTTATATATGTGATGTCATTTTGTATTGTTTAAACTTTATACACTTTTGAGTCCTTAATTGGACAACTATGATGTTTCAGACTTTCAGTATCGACTTTGATGTATCATTTTATATTTGGCATGACTACATGATGATGATATATATCAATGCTTTCTTCATATTTATGTTCCAATATGTTTTTTCTGATGTTATTGTTGCTTTATATGTTTAAAATTCTAAAAAAAATGACTGTATTTTCTATTTTTTAATGTTTGCCGACTTTTGCCGATTTTTCCCGATTTTTTCGCCAATGTTGCCGAGAAGTTGTATTCAAGACCCTCGTCAACTTTTTGTCGAGGCCGACTTTTTCAACATTGGTCTCTAGGGCCTATATGTTGTTGGCTTCAAAAGATTCAAGGCCCCTAGGGCCTGCCAAAACTGTCTGTGGCATGTTCGTCTTGCTGTTTCCTTCCCCGAGCACTTCTAAGGGCATGTTCTTGATGCAACAACCCCCTCTAGTGGCTAGTTCGAGGCACTTTAGGGTCCTGTATTAGATATCGGCAGCCCTTTTAGGGATTAGACAAACCCTCGGCACCCTTAATTGAAGCTCTATGGGCTAGGGCAAACCCACGGAACCCTTCAACAGCAGCCCTGTGGGATAGAATTCAGTCACGGCATCCTTTGTGGAAGAGGAGAGCTCAGAGGAAGACGACAGTCCTTATGGGCTTGAATGTTGATCAAAAACTCAGAACTGAGATAAAGAAGATAGGTCGTAGTTGTGAAAGAAGTCTTGGACAGAGATGATGATGATAGAATGACATAATTTGTCTCTTGAGAGTGCTCCTTATTTATATTTTATTGTTGAACAATCTAAGGGGTCACTTCCATAAGTCAAGGAGTCAACAAATAATATAAAATACTTTAGTTAGGACCCTTTTACTTTCATTGTGGGCTTTCAACACTTTATTGGGGCTATTTGGGCTATTACTCGCTCTTCTTAGGTAAGTCACCTTTTGACAAATTCTTAGCCCCTTCTCTTGGTCTCTATGGTCCACATGTGCCAACTCAAAGTACATCATATACAAGGAAGATTATTCTTTGGGTGTCTTGTTCTCCCCACTAACACCAAGGTCCCAAGCTAGTTATTCCAACAAGGGGTGGCCAGTCCCTTGAGAGGGTGCCGTATCCCCAATGACCAAGGAGAGGAGTACATCACACATCACTTGCCTAGACCCAATCTAGGGCTTCTAGTGATGGCCTAGTAATTGACCAAGTGCCTCAGCCCCAGGCTGAATCAATTTGACCACTAGTCAACAACTTGGTAACATACCAAGTGCCTCAATCCTAGACTGAATGATATTCCCGATAAGTGACCAGGTGTCGTAACCCCAGGCTGAATCAAGTTGACCACTAGTCAACAACTTGGTAACAGACCAGTTGCCTCGGTCCCAACTTAATGATATTCCTGGAAACTGACCAGGTGCCTCAGTCCTGACTTATTGTCTCGGAAGTACACAAACTCTGTCAAGGATAGAGGCTTGGTCAACACATCTGCAATCTGCTCATCTGTACGAATGTACTAAAGTCTCATGGCACCTCTTTGGACCATATCTCTGATGAAGTGATACTTTATCTCAATGTGTTTCAAAATGTCATAAAACACTAGATTCTCTGAGAGCTTCATGCAACTCTGATTATCACAATGGATAACAGTTGGCTCAAGCTTCTCACTAAACAAGTCAGCAAGTAGCTTCCTAATCCACACTGCTTCTCGACAGGCATCACTAATTACTATATATTCATCTTTTCTTGTACTTTGGGCTATAGAGCCCTGCTTCCTGCTGGGCCAGGAGATCATGGCTCATCCCATACTGAAGCAATATCTATATGTGCTCTTTCAGACCACTACACTCCCTACCCAATCAAAGTCAGCATAACCAAGTAACATAGCTCCATTGCTGGAAGTGTTTCTGATCCTATAGGCAATAGTGCCTCGCAGGTATCTAAGCACATGTTTAGCAGCTACCCAATGTATGTGCTTAGGCTTAGACATAAACTAACTCAGTGCACTCACTGCATAGAATATATTTGGTCTAGTATGTACTAAGTACATCAAATGATCCAATAAGCTGATGATACAAGGTAGGATTCACTGACTTTGGACAAGAAGCTGACTCATGTAGCTTCTTCAAGTTTGACACCATAGGTGTGCTCATGGGCTTACAGTCTTGCATCCCAAATCTTCGTAATATATCAACTGCATACTTCCCTTGTGAAAGGATGATCTCATTTGGATTTTTCCAGAGCTCTAGACCAAGAAAATAGTGCATAAGACCCAAATCTTTCATTTCAAATTCTAAAGTGAGCTCCCTCTTACATTGAGCATTCAGTTATTCCTCTCCAGTAAGGAACAAGTCATCAAAATATAAGACCAAGATCAAGGGATGGTTCTGAACAACCTTGAAATACAGGTTGGAGTCAGCAGCACTCTTGGAGAAACCCAAGCTATGAAGGTAACTGCCAATTCTTGCATACCAGACCCTTAGAGCCTGTTTAATCACATACAAGGCTTTCTTCATCTTGCAAATATGGGATTCCTTCCTATGGATCACAAAACCTTCAACTTGCTCTAAGTAGACTTCTTCCTCAACTTTTCCATTAAGAGAAGTTGTCTTCACATCCATCTGGTGAAGTTTCCATCGCAAAACTGCAGCAAAGGAGATAATCATTCTAATGGAGGTGTATCTGGCAACTAGAGCAAAGGTTTCATCATAATCTATACCTTCCTTTTGAGAGAAACAGCGAGCCACAAACCTTGCTTTATATTTTTCAATACTTCCATCAACAACATGTTTGATTTTGTAAATCCATTTAGAAGTCATTACAGACTTCCCCTTTGGTCTTGGGACCACTTCCCATACATCATTTTCATAATAGAGTTGTATTCTTCTATCATTGCATCTTTCCATACCTATTGTTTGGATGCTTCCTTATAGGTGGAAGGTTCTGCATCGATAATGTGGCCTAGCCGAGTTATAAGACTAGAGTACCTTTGAGGCTTCTTGTTTTCCCTGAAAGTTCATGAAGGAGTTGTATGTTTTTCTGCTTCTTGCAAAGTTTCACGAAACCAAGCAGGTCTTCTTTTGGTAAGAGGAGCTTCAAGCAGTTTTTCTGTAGGTTATTCTGGATTTGTGGAATCAACTAGGACTGAAGGATCATTATCCTTCTCCCTCTAGTCATTTGAGACAAGAGAATCTGGGATTTCTAAAGGAGGAGCTTCTGAATCATTTGGAAGCTCTATGGAACGACGAAAAAGCAGCTTCTTCATGGAATATCACATCTCTACTGACCTCAATGTATCTCTAACCAGGAACATAGATAGGATAAGCTTTTGAGGTTTCATTGTATCCAACAAATGTACCTTTCTTCCTGAAAGGTTCCAACTTTGTTCTCTTTTCTTTTGGCACATGCATATAGACTAGACTTCCAAAAACCCTCATGTGATCAACTGTTGGTTTCTTACCTGTAAACACTTCCTCTTGAGTCCTTTCCCCCAGAATAGTATGAGGGATTCTGTTACGAATGTATACAACGATACTGGGAGCCTCAACCCATACAGGTAGTGGATTATCCTGGTCACATAACATCGCTCTGGCAGCTTCACATATTGTCCTATTTTCCTTTCAGCAATACCATTCTATTGTGGGTTGTAAGGTACAGTTAGCTCCCTCTTGATCCCTGCTTCTTGACAAAGATCATCAAATTGATGGGATTCAAACTCTCCCCCATTATCTAACCTCAAGGCACGGATGCGCCTTCCTACCTAATTTTCAATCAGTGCCTTGAATTCTTTGAACTTATCAAAAGTTTCATTTTTAGTCTTCAGAAAATGGATCCAAGATTTGCGAGAGCAATCATCTATGAAAATTACATAATATAAACAACCATTCATAGAAGGTGCAATTATAGGTCCACAAATATCTGAATGAATTAAATCCAAGATCTTTTTAGATATTCTGCTACTATTGGGAAAAGATTTCTTGGCATTCTTGCCAAGAAAACAACCTCTACAAACACCATCATGCTCAGAAGAAAATTCAGGCATACTTGTTACCATCTTTTGTAGACCAAGAAGAGCTCTTCAATGAAGGTGTCCAAACCTTCGATGCCATAGTTCACAGGGATTGATTGTATCATGGACCAGTGCCTGAATGGAATCCACAAAAGCCTTATAAAGGCCTCCCTCTCGGACCCCAACCATCATAGTTGAACTCATCTCTTCATTCTTTGGCCATAGGAACACTTTTTTTGTCCATGAAGACTACTTTGTAACCTTTGTCTTCTAACACTACAACAGAGAGGAGATTCTTCTTTAGGCCAGGAACATATAGTATCTCATCAATATGTAAGACAGTGCATGAGTCTAATTGAAAAGAAGCTGAACCAACTCCTTTAATTTCATAGGTGGCATCATCTCCAAGTTCCACATGAGTAGAAAACTTCTTCTTTCTAAAGTCTATAAGAGCCCCTCGAAATCCTGTCATATGTCTGGAAGCTCCATTGTCCACTAGCCAAGACTCAACACTGTAGGAGATGGAACCGGAGAGAGATGAAACAAGATGGTATTCTTTCCTTGGTTCTTGATTATTGAATGATCTAGTTTTCTTTCTCTTTAGTTCTTCTTCTTCTGCAGCAACAGATGCATGGAAATTTCCTTTGAACTTTCTCTTTTACTTTTTATAGTCTCTGGCATAATGTCCCATCTTGTGACAATTGAAACATTTTATCTTTGACAAATCAATGTGCTTAACTTGGGGAGTTTTGTCCTTATTCTTTTGATGAAAGAACTTCTTGCCTTTCCTTGTCTTAGTGAAGAAAGAAGCCACAACTTCATCATTTTCCAACTTCAAAGTACGAAGCTTATTCTTCAAGAACCTTTTCTGACTGGGAGTTTTCTTCTCATATAGATTTGTCAAGGTATCAAAGCATTCTTTGGCAATCTTCAATGGGGTTATGACAGGCATCAAATTGTCCTTAATTGAATCATAGATGATTCTTCTTGCCTTGGCTTACTTCTTCTTGAATGTTGCTCTACCTACATTTTTTGTATATTCTTCTGCAACATTGATGACTAAATCATCAAGATCATTTTCCTCTAGGGTAGCCAAGATCCTAGCCTTCGAATAGTTGAAGTTGGATGAACCTTCAAGTATGTCTTTTGGTTTGAAGGAAACTGGAGCCATTAAAAAAATATGCTAAAACAAGTCTGAAAAGTTCAGATCTATACCAAGATCACATGGATAACAGTAACCTGCTCAAAAGCGGTGCTCTTCACATCCTTTGCTCTAATACCATGTTAAATTTATAATGTAGATCTGATTTGATAGCAGTAACAATCTTTTTCAATTTTAGCAGACTTTTACCATATAATTCAGAGAGTATATATCAGCAATAGATAGCCAACAATAAAGAAGAAACAACCATCCACAAGAACACAAATTTTTACCCTGGGGAGACCTTTTCAGGAATAAAACCCCAGCAAAGAATAATCTTCCTTAATATGAGATGATTGAATTTTACATGAGCAAATTTTAGAGAGGACTTTTACAAACTTGCCACTAAGGAACACTTACCAAGAAAAATCTAAAGATGAGATGCTTGAAGGATAACCCTGCTGATGTAAGCCCTTCTGATGATGACGTCAGCCCTACTCTTTTTTCTAGGGTTCGTCTCTTTCAATGGCTTCCCTAATTTGCCTTGCATTGCCCTAATTCGCCTTCTATGGGTTGTCTTTCCCTGCGACTGCCCTGATCTTCCTTCCTCTCCCTAATCTGAGGCCCCTAGGGCCTATCTGTTGCTGGTCTCAATGGGTTCAAGGCCCCTAGGGCCTACCAAAATTGTCCACGGCCTATTCGTCCTGTTGTTTCCTTTCTTGAGCCCTTCTAAGGGCGTATTCCTGATGCGACATCCCTCTAATGGCTAGTTCAAGGCCCTTTAGGGCCTATATCAGATATCGACAACCGTTTTAGGTCTTAGATAGACCCTCGACACCCTTAATGGCAGCCATGTGGACTAGAACAGACCCACGGTACCCTTCAACATTAGCCCTATGGGATAGAATTCAGTCACAGCAGCCTTTGTGGAAGAGACGAAGAGCTCGGAGGAAGACGACAATCCCTATGGGATTGAATGTTGATGAAAAACTCGGAACTGAGATGAAGATAGGCCACAGCTGTGAAAGAATTCTTGGACAGAGATGATGATGATAGAATGACATAATTTGTCTCTTGAGAGTGCTCCTTATTTATATTTTATTGTTGAACAATCCAAGGGGTAACTTCCATAAGTGAAGGAGTCAACAAATAATATAAAATACTTTAGTTAGGGCCCTTTTACTTTCATTGTGGGCTTTTAACACTTTAATGGGGTTATTTGGGTTATTAACCCAGTCTTCTTAGGTAAGTCACCTTTTGACAAATTTTTAGCCCCTTCTCTTGGTCTCTATGGTCCACATGTGCCAACTCAAAGTATATCATCATATACAAGGAAGATTATTCTTTGGGTGTCTTGTTCTCCCCACTAACACCAAAGTCCCAAGCTAGTTATTCCAACAAGGGGTGGCCAGTCCCTTGAGGAGGTTCCATATCCCCAATGACCAAGGAGAGGAGTACATCACACATCACTTGACTAGACCCAATCTAGGGATTCTAGTGATGGCCTGGTAACTGACCAGGTGCCTCAACCCCAAGCTGAATCAAGTTGACCACTAGTCAACAACTTGGTAACAAACCAAGTGCCTCATTCCCAGACTGAATGATATTCCGAGTAACTGACTAGGTGCCTCAGCCCCGAGTTGAATCAAGTTGACCTATAGTCAACAACTTGGAAACAGACGAAGTGCCTTAGTCCCAGATTGAATGATGTTCCTAGTAACTGACCAAGTGCCTCCATTCTCCTAGAGAATGGCTCTCAATGTTGTTCAAAAATCAACATATAGCATGCTTTTCCTTGGAGCGCCCTTGTCTCTCATCACTCGGGTGGCTTGTATGAGTGGCATGGAGGCCTTTTCTTGTGGAGTGATCTTGATCTTAGCACACAAATGGCATCATAGCACATTTGGTTGCGCACCCTCCTAGTTTCTCTCTTGCAACATGTGTGGTAGCATTCTAATGGTTAGTCATCCCCTTCCTCATGGGTTGGTTAGTGGACACTTGTTCTTGAGTTTGATGCTCCTATATTTTATTGATGGTCTCCTTGGTTCATGGATTGATGAGTTGGCATGGAGGTTGGGGTTTGGTTGTTATGTGGACATTAATTGCAAATATGTTGAAGTTGTTCCCCACTTGATGGAATATTGCACATAGATTTATTTATTGATTGAGGGTTTGATTGGTTGATGTATGGAAGCAACCTCTTGCACTTGTTGACTTGTTCTACATTCATTGGATTTTCCATGATGAGCACCCACCATTTGGAGTGTGGTTTACACACTCATCTTGATGGGAGATTTTAGAGTGACATCCTAGCTTTGGGAGTTGTTATCTTTTGACAAAGTGCACATAATTGTGCCATCTCAAAACCATTAAATGCAAAGTGGCTACAAGATTTTTGAAAATTGGTTATAATAGAAAATCTAATATATAATGAGGAGTTAGCAAATTTCGGCATTGTCATTGAAAAAGTCACATCGTATTTTTGTCGTGCATGCCTTTTAGAGCCTTTTCATGGAGAGCATTCACCTTATTTGAGGAAGTGTTCCATCTTGTAAGGCCTTTTTTCCTGGAGTGCTACCTTTGAAGAGCATTCGGAGGCTAGGTTTGATTTCTTCTTGTCATCATTCACTTTCATTTGATGGATACACCCCCTTCTTGGACCTTTCTCTCTTGGATATTGTACTAGTGCTTTGACAACCACATCTCATATATGGTGTTAGAATTTGTTAGGGTTTGTTGGAGTATTTTGATTTGTTTACTCAATCCCAGGCTAGATCTAGGGTTGTATGATTATTTTATTGTAGAAGGAAGAGGTGCTTAAAGCTACATAATGGTTTACTCTCTCCTTCATTTCTCATGGTTAGATTTTGAGAGCTCTCTTGTTTTTGGAGCATAACAAACATATCTTTCATGGCGCAGCTAGAAGTGTAAGGATTTCTTCTCCATTCAAAGTGTGGCATCTAAATGTTGTTAATGAATTGTAAAATAACTAGAACTTGTTAAATAAAGCCAACTGAAGGATAAAATTCGTCTCATTTGAAGGGTTCTGAGAGATAAGACTTCAATCCCTTGACAGTTTATGAATGATGATATTACATTGCTTCTAGCATCTTTCTAGAGTTGTTGCTTTCTAATACTTCATTGCATAAGTCACACCCTAGTTAGCTATGTTTTGATGTGGCCACACTCTTGGGACATCCTAGTTGATTTCTACATTCATTTTTAACATGTTAGGATTTATTTGTGGCATGTGAACTTAGTCCTAATTTCCTTAATCCTTTCATGAACTCCCCGCTTTTTTGGACTAGTCTCCTCTGACTCCATTTTCCTTGGGGATTGGCACTAGTCTTCATGGTCCTCACATCACCCTTTTTTTATTTGCTATATTACAACCACAAAAACGTTTTGCTAAGGCCATCTCTACATATCACCTTATGTCTCATTGCCAAGCGTTTGCAATCCTATTACTAGGGAAGCGCCCTTAAGTTGGAAAAGAGCCAACCTAAAGTGTAAAGAGGTGGTTACTAAGGTGACAGTGGGTAGCACCTCTAAGTTGCAGTTGGGATAGCATTGTGCTTTTGGGCTTTAATCACACAAGCTAGTTTGAGTTTTAACACCTCCATCAAACTGAAAGAACATGATGCACAACTGAAGCACCCTCCAAGAAAGGCTCTATGAGGTATACCCCCAAGTCAATCCAATGCTCCAAAAATACTAGCTACAAATCTCCATCGATGTGATAAAAATCACAAGTTTACTCCTCATATGATATGAGGGGTAACAGGGTACATGGTGAAATCTTAGCCCCTTGTATCTTCAACTATTTTGGTTGATTGACATTTGGAGAGATTAATATAGATGGATGCTTGTCCTCAAGATATGTGTTAAGAGAGGCGTGCTTGTTATGGAGGTAGTTATCTTAAGTGGTAGTTGACAACTTCTACATGGATTTGTGTTGAGGTAGATGGGTGCTAGGCATAGAAGGTTGAACTATCTTGTGGAGGAGCACTAGGAATGAGGAGGAAGGGCACTTGGCCCTAGGAGCATCAGGACCACATGGCACATGGGTGGAATAGAGCACTCGGCTTGATAGAGTCTTGCTTGGAGGGTGCTCCATTAGAGGTTTCTAATGGGCCTAGTTACACACATCTAGCATAATAAGCATTGATCTAGCATTCCTATTTAGAGAGCATGCAGCCTTGTGATGAGGAGCACTTGACATATGGAGGCTTAGTTTGGAGAGAGGTCCACTTGGGAGGTGGTGCCCAAACACCTGGTGACATGTGTACTTTCTTGGTAGAGGAGCACTCCACTTGTGGACCTAGTCTAGTGACTTAGAGTAAGTCATTGTGGAGCTAGTCCACTTTTCTATTGTTAGCTTCCCTTACCTATCTTATATAGAGAGAGGAGAGAACATTTGTCATAACTACTATTCAATTATATATTTGTTATCTTGATGTGCTTTTCTCCGAGTCTTTGTTCCTGTGTGAGGAAAGACTTGGAAGACTTGGGTCTTTGTGACGTAAACCCCATAGAAGACATGGAACACTAGGGATTGTCTTGAAGTCTTGGTAAGCTAGACCTAGGGTTTGTATGCTAAAACCCTAGAGCAAGATTTGTAGCACTTGGATGCAAGTGGAGTTTATGTGATGCATACTTGGTGAATTTCCTTGATACCTTGTGGGATGCAAGTGGGAGATCCAAGGGTGGACTTCTTGGTGTTGATTCTAGCCTGTTGTGGAGCCTCTGGTGTGTCTAAATAGCTTGGTGGGATGCCTTGCTAGACCTTTGTATTGTTGGTTAGGGTTTATTGTTGAAGATGGATACCCTAGCTAGGTTTTGGGAAGCAATTGGAGAGTCCTTGCTTGGGATGAGCTGAATGGACTTATTGTACTAGTGTGGGATGAGCTAAGGTATTGTAGTTTATGTTCATTTGTGTAATATATGAATTGCACTATTGCTGTCCTAAATTTATATGTTGCAGATCTGAAAATCAGACTTTGGCTTCTCATTTTTAGAAGTAGTTTCATGGTTATTTTAATGATTTGATTTGTTAGGACAAACAGGCTGAAATATTATGTGTTTTAGCATGCCTAGATCAAACTAGAAATCAGATTTAGTGCTGTTACAAATCTGTTGTTATAAGAGTAAGTTTCAGATCTGTGTTGGTTGAGATTGTACCCTAAGGGTTGTGATATTCATCTAGCCTTCAAGTATATTTTTGGTGTCTATCTTCTTGAGCTTCCCAAGTCAAAAAGTTGGACAAAATTGAAGTATTTGCTATTGTAATAAATATTCAGATTCAGACCTAAGACTGAAAGTTCTGTGAAAAAGATCTCGGGAACCTCAAGTAAATGAGGTAAAATTTCTGAAGTGCCTTAAAGTGAAGATTTCGAAATTTCCACTACTCTATGTGTTAACCTGATCCTCAGAGAAGCTCGAATGCACTATAGGATATGTGGGAGGTTCAGCATGTGGCCATGCAACAAAGAAGAAAGTGGATGTATCCAAATACAAAAATTGATATGCAATTGTGACATGTCCTATCTAATTCTGAATGTCTCCTGGAATCCTGACATCCCTAGGAAGGAACTCTATATGCAACTCTATGCAATGACTACATGGTTGTCTCAATATTTTTTTCTTCAGTGTTCTTAGGCAGGAAAAACAACAGCTCAATAATTCACATGTACAGATTAAAACGGGGAAATACAACAACTTTTGAGGGATCAAATGCATTCATGACCTGCTATCTTGTGTCTTTGTTAAGTAATGATTCAATCAAACAGTTTTACAAAGACTCAACTTCACCACTTGGATTTAGTGCTACAAAAATGTGTTTGGATGATCTGTAAAGAACACCGAGTAAAAGTGAGGCAAGGAAAATTCATCAATTTCTGACATTCAAAGGAACGGGAAAAGCAGAGCTTAAAGCAAAGAAATCAACCATAACATTATTATCAGAAAAACATTAGATCTTCCAAAGAACTGAAAAGTAAATACTTGGTAAAGGAAAATCCATATATATTGAGTTCACGTGAATTAGAAAGGAGAAAAGAGAACTGAACAGGTAGTGCTGAATGGCTGGGATAATTCCGTGGACAAAAGGAATACGGTGCTAGACTTTCAGGCATTGCTTTTATCCACCAATGTTAAAAGGCTGGTGATCATTACACAGGAGAGCATACAGGTTTTTCATGGATGAATTAAGGAGGATATCTGAGCATAGCTTTGCCTAGGTATCTTGGCCTCGGCATGGTTAGTTCGTTGATCAAACTAAATAGCAAATCTGGATGTCACCAAAAGATAAAATAGTAAAATGGGTACAGATAGGCTTTCTCGAAGATTGCTTATAACATGATTGAAGCTATAAAGAAATTCTAGAAGAAGATGCCCTTTTTTAGCCATCAAAGAAAAGATGGGATCAGAGAAGCAGACACGAAGCAAATTGTAACGTCAAAGAAAGAAAAAACATAAATGAAAACTTATACTTAAAACAGTGTTCTTTTACTTTGAAATAGAAGTGCTGAGTTCATGCGCGCACACACACACACATGTTCTATATTTTCATGCCCCTTATAATCCCTGGAAAAGTCTTCAATTTGAGTTGACAAAATAAATGATACTATTGCGGATTCTAATAGATTTTCGTCCAGCACATAGCTTGTGACTGACTAATAATATACTTCCATACCTGTTAAAAACCCTGCCATTCGGGAGCAAGGGCATTCATCCATAAGGCATTGTAATAAAAACGCCTGATTTTAAAATTGATGCCACAGAGCCAGTCTCCAGAGGTACACCTTCTTAGCACATATCCATTGAAGTTGCGGACGCTTCCAACCTCGGATCGAAAGGAAATCCTTGCAATCCTTCTCTGCTGTCAACAAAAGGGCAATGGGGTATCCAACACCAGATCTTCTCATAAAAGTCATACATGAGCATTTCTGGGCTTCTGCTCATTGTGATCAGAATAACGTTGCCATGGCCAATGCAGGTAAAAGCTTCCTCTTCTGAAACCCTCATGAATTCCTCATACATGTCCTGTGGCATCCTTTCCAACTCTACCCACCCATTCTTCGATTGCTGAAGACCCCACATCCTGATGCTCTTAGGCACATTCAACTTACTCTTCTGAACAGCAGCTACCAAAACCAGCCTCCCCCTACACTCTACAAGGTTGGGAGTCTTCAGGAAACGCCGCATTGGCGCCTGTATCTTACTCCAAACACCCTGGCTCATATCATAGGCCAACACACTAAAAGGACTGTAATTCATGCAATAGAGAAAGCCGTCTGAATATGTCATCTTACCTGATTCCAAACTGCAGAGCCGAGGCAAGGGGCCTGACATTCTCCAATAAGGGCAGGTGGAATCAAAGACTTCGGTGGTCAGATTCTTCACTGCAAATGGGGATATCAAGTCATCTCCAGCAACGACAACCTTGTAGGATTTAGTTTCTCTGTCCACGACCAAACCTACAGAAGGAACAAACCTCTCCTTCATTGTGGGGGGCAATAACATGAAATTCTCTGTCAAGGGATTGCAAATTATCATTGACTTGCACCCTGCCTCCTCTGGCACCCAACACAGCAGCCCCCCCGATGAAGCAGCCACTGTGAAACGAGGTGGCATGAATGCAAACGATATCTTGAACCATGTTTTGGAAAATGGGTCGTAAAGAAACCCTTCTGTCCATATTCCCCTCCTGAAGAGGAGAAACCATGGCCTTGGTGGCGATACCTCACCACACACTTCAAGAAAGCTGTCGGAAAACATGAGACGATACCAATGCTTGCACACTACCCTCAGTCTGAAGAAGCTCGGAAGCGGGAGCAATGCAAGCACCCTGTTTATCAGTTTTAGCGGAAGCATGCTCCATATTCTTGGATCCATATTGTTGCTCGACGATGATTCCCCCACCCTGCCAATGACAATGCCCATTCCCATGTATGGGCCTTGGCCTTGGAGGATATTGCCCATTTCCGCTGACTCATCTGTCTGCATTGCATTGCATTGCATTTATTTGTTTCTACGATTAAGTCTAGTCCATGCCTAGACACGCAACAGAGAGGGAGAAACCAACCTGTTACTGGATTTAACAGCACTCGGACCGAAGATATAAGTGAGGAAGCTCAATTCGGAGACAATGGACAATTCTACTTACTCCCTGCCGACACCTCGGGAATAACAGACTGGTCGGCGATGTGATGGCCACTGCACCCTCACCAAGTCCCACTCGCCAGGAGATGTTGCATTCTAACTAGGCCTATTTAGGGATAGACAAACCATGTTGGCGTCTGTCAACATACATTATCGTACACACATCAGGTAGGTAGTTATGAGATTGGAAATTTTCTAAGATTGATGTGGGTTATACGATGTGGAATTCCATTTTTTAAAGAATGAATGTTGATACACACATTTCAATACCTCTCTTCTCCAGACAGAACCGACTGTGAAGGAGGCTGACTGAACATACAGACGACTGAATGACAGTGGCAGTGGCAGTGCCCGTGCCCTGACATAACCACACAATTGCAAGTGCAGTATCAGTATCTGTATATATCTGCTCCCCTTCCCTTGTCTTGGAAAAGTGGCCAACAGCATCATCGTCTCTCAAAGGGCTGTACAGAATCCTACTATCGATCGCAGAGTCCAGACGCTTGAAAGGAGTCATGTTGAAATGCTCATTGCATCATTTTCATCTTCCCAACTAGGACGGACACATATGACCGAATTTATATTTCACAAGGACATAACTGGTGTAAACTGTACCGTCAGATCACGGGTTTAGTGGGGTGTTTGTAATTTGATGAGTTTCGTTTTGCTCATCTCCAGGTCGACAATCCGTGGGGTAAAACCATGAACGAAAACATGATGCTGGTGAAATGGAAAATAACAATAAATTTGGGAGTAGGTATAGGGTCAATGATCTTGCCCTTTCCTCTTGCTTAGCCGACTCTCTTTCATCCATATGATGTTTCGGTCTTACTCATCTGCGAGTACTATTGTTTCTGGCTTGTTCCCTTTGTTTAATGTGGGACAACTCTTTCTATGAAGCATTTATTGTAGAGACAAAGTGGTGCATGTAAATGGTCTTTAAGATTTTATTTGAAATGGAAAATGTTGTTCAGAAATAGTTGAAAGTAAATTTCATTAACTCAATATAGATGAGGTGTCTTAATGATGATTTCATCTTCACAAGATATAATGCAAAATAAAATGGACGTGTTTTAATGGTGATTTCATCTTCGTCAAAACAA
This sequence comes from Pseudotsuga menziesii, assembly GCA_001517045.1. Lineage (NCBI taxonomy): Eukaryota > Viridiplantae > Streptophyta > Pinopsida > Pinales > Pinaceae > Pseudotsuga > Pseudotsuga menziesii. The sequence goes on from LPNX010507818.1 coordinate 141,282, forward strand.
GAAGAAGAAGAAAATATTTTAAAGTCTGCGAGGCTAAGAATAGCCTATGGGACCGACCAACTTGCATGCAGTTTTCTGCAATTCAATCATTTGCCTGTTCAACTTGATGATTAGTGCCCACAATTTTTCCATAGTCCCCTCGTTAAATAAGTCATCCCAAGATTTATCCATCAAGACATTTGTGTACCTGTCCCTACTGTCCTTAAAGGCTTCACACTCTAAAATGAAATGTTTTTCTATCTCCACCGACCAACTTGCACGCAGTTTTCTGCAATTCAATCCTTTGCCTGTTCAACTTGATGATGAGTGCCCCCAATTTTTCCATAGTCCCCTCGTTAAATAAATCATCCCAAGATTTATCCGTCAAGACATTTGTGTACCTGTCCCTACTGTCCTTAAAGGCTTCACACTCTAAAATGAAATGTTTTTCTGTCTCCACCTTACCAGGGGTGCAAAAAATACACACTTTGTCTGCCCAAGCTTCTTTTGGTCTTTTCCAGCACCCAGTCTCACAACGGAGTTGATGGGAATTAGTTCTTAATTGAGCAATAAGAATTTTTGGCTTTCCAAGGTATATTGGCCCCTATGTACGCCTTTTGATGCTAATTGTAGGTAGGGTTAAACTCTTCAATATAATACTTTCTCTTTCTCCCTAGCTCTTTATCCCAAGTTCTCTTGTGGAACTTATTGATAACAAAGGCCTTTATTTCTTTCCTATTTGTGGGGCACATGCTCAAGCATATATCCCACTTACTAAGCCATTTAATATTTTGCCGCATCTAAGTCTTCTTTCTCTTGCACAATATGTCATTGAAGACAACCTTAGGCCATCTACCTTCTTCCATTTGCTCAACTCTTTTTAGATATCTTATGAGTCTCACCATAGCGATTACTTCAATAGAAGCCACCCCAGTTTCACTTAGCATGATCTCGTATGGCACTGAACTCTTAATTTTGAACTTGCTTATAATCATGTGTTTTTGAATCTTTTCTATTTTCCTCCACTGTAAGTCAGAGGTACTACTGACCCAAACTTCACAACCATAGAGAACAACCGAGACCACTAAGAGCCCAAAAAGGGTTTGTATAGTTTTCCAGTCCCATAACTCTGCCTCTCTGCACCTATTTTGGAAAGCATAAAACACTTTCCAACCTCCAAGAGTTCTTTTTTTCCTGTAGCCTTCCCAACTCAAATTTTTGTTGAATTCGATTCGGAGGTACTTGTAATCTTCCACTACTTCCAGGGTATTGTCTTCAAAGTATAACTTATGTTGTTTATGTTTTCTTTTGCTAGAGAAAACTACCACTTTCGTCTTGCTAGTATTTACTTGCATCCCAACTGTTCTACAAAAGTGCTCAAGGGAAATCAAGTGCTCTTACAAGCCAAGAGCATATTTAGCAATCAAAATAAGGTCATCTACATACAAAAGAAGCCTTCTCACATGCTCACCCACAAGGGCGCCATCCCGTGGCCATCCCTGCCCTCTAAGTTTAACCACTCTCCAAATTTGTCAATATATAAGCCCAAAAGGGTAGGGGATAATGGGCACCCTTGCTTGACCCCAATATCACTTCTGAAACTTTCGGAGATACCATCTGATGTTATGATTTTGCCTTCAACCTCCTCATATAACCTGTGAACAGCTGCTCTAAGATGTATAGGAACCCCAAGTTCCTCCATTCTATGCCATAGCTTATCCCTGGGAACCGTGTCAAAAGCTTTTTTGAAATCGACAAAGCAACAAAAGGCTTCCTCTTTTTTCTCCCACACTTTTTCAATGATGTGCCTTAAAGCAATACCATGGTCCACCGTGGAATGTTTAGGTCTAAAACCTGCTTGCCCTTTAGCACGCTTGTCCCTTTCCTCTGCCCACTTGCTAATTCTATTTTCTAGCATGCTTCCAAATAGCTTTGAAAACAAGGGGTTTATCATTATGGTCCTATAATTGGAGGGATTGTTGACATCTTCGCTCTTGAAAAGAGGTATTGCGAGGCTAGTTGTCCAATCTGTAGGGAATCCCTGTTGAATGATGTTGTTGAAGATTCTCGTAATGTGAGGTGCAAGAGTTTTTGAACCCCACTTTAGATATTCCGCTTGAAGCTCTACTTAATATTTGGCTTTTCCAACACCCAACTTCTTAATACCCACCTCAATCTCTTGCACAGTGAAAATAAACATGAAAATGAACATGCATCATAAGAGGAGGTCGAATACTACTTTTTCTTTTTTCTACTATTGTAAATTACGACTCCAAAGGGCGTCAAGTACATATGGTCGCGGTGGTATCGGGTTGGATCCTGGGTGGGGACACTCCTAACCGACTGCCCAAGCCACCCTCCCTACATGGGCCCCCCTTCGAATACTACTTTTTCATTTAACAAATTTATTTAAATGAGAATTAAATGGAGAAGACAAGCATATATTCATTGGTTTATTCAACGCAATTATAATATACAAAATGGAAAACACATATGTAACTTGATGATTATTATTCCACCATTGTCAATGTGATAAGCAATTTTTTGAAATGCAATGAGGGCACTAGATAAGGACTATAAAATCTCAATCGTGGGCTTCTATTACTTCATTTCCAAGATATGTAGCTTACAAAATTTGTGTTTACAGAGAATAGGAGAATGAGAATAGAAAGAAAACATAACCGATATGATAGATCTTCCGAGCATGGGATCAATAAAACAACACATAATGATGGGACTTGTGATGCGGAGCATCTCACCTGGCATATTAGCTTCCACATTTCAATAAATTGCGTGTTTACTTTCTGTGTCTTGTTATTTTGTTTATGCTCGATAATTTTAGGGATATGTTTAATAGTTATTCATTTCTTGAGTTGTGGGGTAGCAAATAAGATGACAGTTAATTATGAGAAAGGGGGTTGATGTAACCTAGGAGACTATGTATTAGTCCATTTGAATAATAATGAATTAGGAGTTTCTGTGTGTTTATTGATGGTCGACTATACTTTGTTTTGAGTATTCAATTTGTTAATGTTTATTTGACTATGTCCATAGTTTACAAGTGTATCAAGAACAAAATATTGGTATTTGTTCCCACAAATCCTTTGGCGGTGCTAAAGCTTTGTCTGTAGAGTTTTGGATGCCTAAGAGTTGCAGTAGTTGAACTACATCAGTTGGTATCAGGGTAACCCAAATGGCCCAGATGGGACTCCATTTGAATTGGGGATGAAGAAGCTAGAGGAATGCAAGACAAAGAGAGGAGGAACTACTTAAAAGATTAGAGGCCCTTGAGTCCAGGTCGCCTCATGAGGATTTTGTGAAAGAACCAGAGGTCCAAAGGGTTCAGATTGGGACCATAGATCACATGGAGAGACTTATTGAAGCTATAGCCAAATAAGGGACCAGAGTTAAGGTTGAAGTCCCTAACTTTAAAGGTGAGATAAATCCATAAGTATTCATGGATTATAAAAGAATTAGGTAAATATTACGATATGGAAGGAATGGAAGAAATGATCCATGAAGGGTCAAAGTATCGACATAAAAAATGAAGTCTCGTGTTGCTTTATGGTGGGAAAACCTAGAGATTGTTAGAAAAGGACAGGGGAAAGAAAAAATCAGAATGTGGCTAAAGATGCTAAAACTTTTAAAAGCTAAGTTTATGCCCTCATATTACCAGCAAAAGATTTTTAGAGAATATCAAAATCTTAGACAGGAGGAGTTATCAATACTAGCTTTAACTGAAGACTTTTTAAGGCTGCAAATCAAGATTGGCATGCAAGAAGAAGATAAGCATGCAACATCAAGATATGTAAATACCTTTAAAATTCAACTCCAAGACTAACTAGCTTTGCTTAAAGTGAACATTGTGAATGAAGCCTACCAATTGGCCTTAAAAGAAGAAGAAAAATTAAAAAGGCATAGCAAAATGGCGATTAGAAGAGGTGGCAACAATTTGAGTTAAGAAGAGGAAGTTCCTCCAAATATGATAACAAAGAAGAACCAAACGATAATGTTAAGTCAGCCATCTGAGGAGGGGGAGGTTTCAGAGGTAGGGAATGAGGGCAACAATTTTCTAGAAATTTGAGGCATTGAAGTGTTTTATATGCAGTGAACCCCATGGGGACTTAGAATGCCCTTAAAACCCAAAAAGGGTGATGATGGTCTGAGAAGAAGAAGGAGAAGAGATCTTAACAAAAGAAATTGAAGAAAAGATAGGAGAGAATATAATGCTAAGGAGAACCTTGACTTCCAGGAGTAAACCAACCTCGGAAGCTTATTGGAAGAGGAAGGGTGTGTTCTAAACAAAATGCAAGTGCAAGGACAAAGTGTGCAAGGTGATCATAGATGGAGGATCTACGAATAATATGGTAAGTATAGAAATGGTGCAAAAGTTACAACTTGCTTGTATTCCAAAATCACATCCTTATAAGATTTCTTGGTTGAAAAAGACTATAATGTGTTGGTAAATCAATCTTGTATTGTTGACTTCAAAGTTTGGCCTTATGAAGACAAAGTATTATGTGGCATAGTATCGATGGATGCTTATCATTTGTTGTAGGGTATACCTTGGCAATATGACTGGAATGTAGTTCACCATGGTCGAGAAAACACTTATGAGATACAACAAGAAGGAAAACAACACACCTCGAAGCCTTTTAAAGGGAAAGAATCAATTGAACTAACAACTTTATCCATGATTACGACAGGTTGAAAGGAATTTTCCAAAGAATCCAAGGGTGAGGTATTCTATCTGTTATACCCCCAATAAAAAGAGAAATCAAGCTTGCAAAAATAGTACCATCAATAGTACAATAATTTGAATATTCATATTGATACCCTCTGACCTACCAGCATGCTTACCTCCTTCAAGAGGCATTACTCATCAAATTTATCTAATTCTAGGTGCCAAACTTTTCAACCAAGTTTCTTATAGGATGACTCCCCATAAAATCAAGAAATGAGGAGGCAAACTACATAATTATTAGAAAAGGGATTTGCAAGGAAAAGCATGAGCCCATGTGCCAGAAAAACTCTACTCTTCCCCAAGAAAGCAGTGAAATGGAGGATATGTACAAATTCCAGAGTTATTAATAAAATCACTCTGAAGTACCAATTACAGCTACCAAGGATGGATGCTTTACTAGATTGTGTGGCAGGTGCCAATATCTTCTCCAAAATTGATCTCAGAAGTGGATACCATCATATTCGAATTTGTGAGCATGATGAGTGGAAGACTGCTTCCAAAACCAAGGATGACCTATTTGAGTGGGTGGCGATGCCATTCGGCTTATCCAATGCTCTGGCTACCTTCATGTGAACCATGAATCGAGTATTTGGATTGCACATTGGAAGATTTATCATAGTCTATTTTGATGATATCTTATTTTTTAGTAAAAATATGGAGCATGTAGGGCATTTGAAAACAATAATTGACATACTTCAAATAGAAAGGTTTTTTTATCAACCATGAAAATATTGACTTTTACAAGGATAAGTTGGTATTCTTAGGTAGTGTGATTTCAACATGTGGATTAAGCATGGATCCATAAAAGGTGAAGGCAATTATTGAGTGACCTACTCCTCAAAATATCATATAAGTAAGGAGTTTCCATGGTTTGGTAAATTTTTATAAAAGGTTCATTAGAAATTCCAGTGGCATAAGTGCACCCCTGACTGATTGCACAAGAGGGAAGGTCTTTACTTGGACACAAGTAGTTGTTGTGAGTTTTGAACAACTCAAAATAAGGATTACAAAATCACATATTCTTGCTATACCAAACTTTGGGAAACTATTTACAGTTGAGTGTGACACTTTGGGGGTAGTCTTTGGAGGAGTATTAATCCAAAAAGGTAAACTAGTGGCCTTTTTTAGTGAGAAATTAAATGAAGACAAAAATAAATTTACCACTTGTGATAAGGAGCTCTATGCATCGGTACAAGCATTAAAATATTGGAGGCATTATCTTCTACACAAGGAATTCATTTTAATGACAAACAATCAAGCCTTGAAGTACATAAATTCTCAAGGTAGCTTGTCCCACAAACATGCCAAATGTGCTTCATTTTTGCAAGCATACACATTTTTTATGCAACATAGGATTGGTAAAACCAATGTGGTAGCAAATGCCTTAAGTAGAAGATGTCATTTGTTTGTGACAATGGGTACTAAATTGGTTGGATTTGAACAAATGAAGAGTGAATACACCAATGATTGATATTTTGGTAGCATATATGCAATTATAAGTAGGCAATATAGTTACTTATATAAATTCCTTTGTAGACTTTTTATTAATGGATGGATTTTCATTTAAGGGTTCTCAACTTTGCATTGCTTTTGGATCAAAGCAAGGAAATATTGTAAGGGAAATGCATTCAAGTGGTATGGGGGGGTAATTTGGAAGTGATAAAACTTTTGGATTAGTGAATGAAAAATATTTTGAACTAATATGAGAATATGCATGAGCTGATTTGCTATAGATTGTGTGGAGTTCCAAATGGTTAAAGGTGGACAATAGAATACATGCCTATATATGCCTTTACCTATTTCAGAAGTTTCATGGATTTTGTCTTGGGACTGCCACGAACCTAAAGAAGTCATGATTTTGTGCTTGTAGTAGTGGAATTCTAAAATGTCCCACTTCATACCCTGTAAAAAGACTAATGATGTGAGTCAAGTGGCCAATTTTTTTCAAGGAGGTAGTACAATTACATGGTATTCCAAAAACCATAACCAGTGACATGGGCACCAAACTCTTAGGCCACTTTTGGAGAGTCTTGTGAAAAAAATTGGGCAGTAAGATACACTTTAGTTCAACATACCATCCCCAAACTAACACTTAAATTGAGGTGGTTAATAGAAGTTTGGAAAATATGTTAAGGTGTTTGGTAGGTGACAATACTCGACAATGGGATTTGGTAATACCACAAATTGAATTTGCCTACAATACTAGCACAGATAGGTCTACATGTAAGTCTTATTTTCAAATTGTGTATGGTGCCAATCCTAAGGGCATATTGGATTTTATTATTTTCTCAGTAAACCCATATTTCATCCAAGATGCTACATATTTTGTAGAGAATATTCATGAGATACACTAACAAGTTAAACACAAATTGCAGTCAATGAATGAACAATATAAGAGAAATGCCAATTTTCATAGGAGAAGAAAAATATTTTAAGAGGGAGAAAAATTCATGGTACATTTGTGCAAGGAAAGGTGCCCCTGATGTACTACAACAAGTTAAAACCCAAGAAAATCAAGCCCTACAAAATTCTGAAGAAAATGAATGAGGATGCTTATATCATTGACCTACTTGAAGACTTAGACATCGATCATGTTTTTAATGTCATTGACCTCCATTGACTCTTAGTTGGGACAAATGATGACCAGACAAATGGTGAACAAAATGGGGAAGAATACAACAACTGGACCAAACAATTGCCGAAGAAGAAAAGGGATAAGGTTGAAAGAGTTTTAGATACCAAATTGATAGCCATGTGGTCCAAGTCATATAAATATTTTTTTAAGTGGGAAAGATTGTCAAGTTCCTACAATAGTTGGATCACAGAGGCTGACTTGCTTAAGTACAACCAAGCAACTACACCTGATGACCTTGGAGCAAGAGGTTAGTAATTTCTAAGAGAAGGGGAGGATGATGTAGAGCATCTCACCTAATAATTTCGCTTCCATGTTTCAATAAACTATATTGTGTTTGCTTTCCATGTTTTGATATTTTGTTCTATGCTCATTAATTTTAGGGATATGTTTAACATCTATTCATTTCTCGAGTTGGGGGGTAGAAAATCAGAGGCAACTCATTGTGATAAAGGGGGGCAATGCAACTTGGGAGACTATGTATTAATCTATTTGATTAATAACAAAGTAGGAGTTTCTATGTGTTTATTTATGGTCGACTGTACATTTTTTGGAGTATTCAATTAGTTAATGTTTATTTGACTCTATCCATAGTTTATAGGTGTATTAGGAACAGAGTATTGGTACTCTTTCCCACAAATCCTTTGGCGTTACTAAAAACTCTGTCTGAACGGTTTTGGGCACTTGAGAGTTGTAGTAATTGAGCTACATCAACTTGAATCTCCAAAAATTTCAATATCCTTATGGTGACAAAATTCTCGATGTTTGTTTTGATGTTGAGGGTTTCTTATATCAACAAAGTGGTATGTTTCTGCTACTAAATAATCATTTATCCTTTGGGATTAACCCTCAATTAAGGGTCAACACTCTCTCTTAATCCTTAAAAATTAGGGAGATACATGAGAGTCTTAACTGAAAATAGTTTCATCTCGGTTTTGTCTATTTCCCTTTCTTAAACCACTTCTTTTTTGAACTTAGGAAGGTGGCCTCATCTAATTGATGTTGTTGGTGCTAGCCATTGGGAAGGTACTTGTTATACAAGCAACGCCTAAGCAATAGGGTTCACTTTCGAGGTACTCATTGTTGGGATCCATTTTGGAGAATTCATACATGATGTTGAGTTGTTGCCATCCCTCTCTATTGATTTTCCTCCCTTAGCACAAAATCATAAAGTATTTGTTCAACGCCATCTTCTCCATATGGTTTATGGGGCCTAGAGAATGAATGATACAATTTATGAGGGTCCATGTGGAAATTGATGGGTGCAACTAATTGAAAACCTTTAGAGGTGAGGGAATGGTCCCTTTGTCTATTACAATTAATATCCCATCCTTAGTCAACTTCAATAACCCATTATATATATATGAAGAGAGCAAATTCAATTGATCATCCCATGGGCAAGGAAGGGCATGCCCTATAATGCTTCCCATGTCATGCAAGAATTCTTTGATGATTTTTTTCCATTGTAGAGGCCCTCTTGTCAATTATCCTCCAATGCTTCACTTTGGTAGCTCAAGTATTGATATTTACTTATGCAAACATTTAATTCATGACTTCCAACAATTCCAAGACTTTAATTGGGATCTTGTTGAGGACCTAGTAAATTGTCTTTTCCATCAAAACCATGTGCTTCACTTACTTTCAAGTCTCATTCATATATTTCTTCACCTAATTTTGGAGACTATAGATTCCAAGCAATATTGCAAGGAATCTCTAAGTCTTGAAGTATTTTTTAAGACATAATCCCAAATCATATTTTGAATCGATTTCATGGTCAATTGTAATCTAGCCTCTATCAAGGCTTCTTCATTCTTAGTCTTCCAAACATCCTTTCCTTTGATTGTATTGTGACTACTTTCTATAAGGATTTCGGGTTACCTTGAAAGTGTTTACACCATGTTTGGGGGTGGCCCATGATATTTCAGGTACATGGCGTATAAATAGCCCATGGATGCTCCAAGTTGGATTATAGCATGAGAGATGGTCTATAATGGATATGCACAACTGAGATAGCTTACTCAATTTATGCTTAACCTCTAGATGGTGTTAGATTGCCTTTCTTCTCTTAGGCATATGATATATTTTGGTAGATTGGTGGACACCCTTCATTAAGGCCTCATGGAGGAGCCACTTACTTGGAGAGTGCCCTTCAAGGAATGTGGAGTATTTTTCATCATGAAGGAGGGCTTCAAGATCTAGTTGACATGTGGCAATTTGCTAATCTATTTGGAGGATTGGAGATGGCCTAGGGATTCCTAGGGCTTCGCTAGTGTTATTGTAGGTGGTAGATAACCTAATGGAGTATTTTGCTTTAGAGGACAAATGGAATATTTCAATGCTTGTGATGGAGTGGTGTGGAATTGCCTTACATAGCTACATTGCCTTGGATTCATTAATGTGCACAACATTGACATTGGAGCATGACACTTGTACTTTTGAGGGGATGTCTCACTTGTGTGGAATACAAGGGATCGTGTTGGTTCCTTATAAGGGATTAGGCCCACATAGTATTTTTGGCCTCCCTTACCTCACATATAAATATAGGAAGGATAGAGTCATTTTATAACAAATCATCACATAATCATTTATATTCTTAAGCCCTAAATGTTGGGCACAATCCCCCCTATAGTGTGGCACTTTACCCCCTATATGGTGGTGTATTACATAGTATGGATGTAGGCTTGGGTCTATTAGTGGGTATATTAGTTGTTATTTTAGACCTTTGTCTCCCGTATATAGGAAGGAGATATTTTCATTTGAGAAAGTATTGTATATTGCTTTGTTGGGTACAAAGTACATTGTGTAAGGAGGTTCCTTCCTCGAAGAGGATTGGTATTTATCTCTATTATTCATTAATAAGGTGTGTATTACTCTCTTATTTTCTATTTCTTCTCTTTTTATGCTATTTCTAGGACTTTGTTACATAACATTTGGTATTAGAGCTCTTTCCTCGGGACTGACTTCTGCAAAATGAGTCATCTTGGAATTTTCAATACAACTTTTTTTTCTACAAAGATTAGGAGATTTAGGTTAAAAACCCACTTCTAGAAAAGGCCGAAATATCTCCAGTCTGAAATTTAGATCTTGATCCATTACATTTTCGGAGATATTGCGAATGAATCTAGGGGTTTTTATTAGTCCAAAACCTAGTCTAAAACAGGTGTTCTAGGGAAAAAGGTCATATATGAGGCATCCGAGATCCAAATTGAGTGAGAGCAGTTGAATCAGAAAGAAGACAAACCAGGGTATATGTGGTAAGAGTCGAAATTCAAATTTTATCTCAATTACAAGTTGGCCTTGAAACAATCTTCCAATTAGGGTTTGAAATAGGTGTTATAGGGAAAAAGGTCATATCTAAGGCATTTGATATCCAAATTGAGTGAGACTAGAAGCATTTGAAAGAAAAAGGACCAAGGTATACGTGGTAGAGTTTTAAGCCATAGAAACTAAATATTGGAGACATGGCATACCATACAAGTTCACTCTTCTAGATAGTCCAAAAATAAGAAGTTTTGCGAGATTTACAATAAATTTTTATTGGAACATCCAAATTAGGTTAACTTGCGGCATCAGAACGTGGACACATCAAGATGCAACATCAAATTATTAGACGTAGAGGAGTTGAAATTCTAATTTTATATCAGTTTCAAGTCTTCCCTAAAACAATCTTCTAATCAAGGTTTGAAAAAAGGTGTTCTAGGGAAAATTATTATCTGGAGCATCCGATATCCAAATTGAGTGAGACCTGTTGCATCAAAATATAGGACTGACCATTATATATGTGGTATATTTTTCATGGTTAGATTCAAAATATTGGACACTTGGCATAGTATACAAGTTCTCTCTATTGTATAGGCCAAAAATAAGAAGTGTTGGGAGAATTGCAATATAGCTTTACTAGAGCATCCAAATTAGGCCAGACTTGAGGCATCAGAAATAGGACACATCAAGCCACCACAAGCCGAAGTTATAGACCCAAAGGAGTTGAAATTTAAAACTTATCTCAGTCCAAGTCGACCATACAAAAATCTTCCAATCAAGGTTGAAGAAGGAAACTCTATAGTTCAAGAAGTGGTAGATCGCATAGAGCACTAGCAAGCAGTCTCCAAATACTGAAGATGTCCAAAAATAGGATGAAACAACATGTAGATCAATATCACAATCAAAGGGGTTTTGAAGAAGGAAAAATCATAAGGGAACTTGAACATATAATTGAAACAAGGACCAAACAACTACAAAATAAAGCTATTATTGAGTAGCTCATCAATTGAAGAACTTACCAGCTGCAAATTTGACATGGGAAGATCACGCCTTCATACGGATGCATCCACAACTACCCAAGTGTTGAGGACAACACTTTTCTAAAAGGGAGGGGCATGTTAAGACCTAAATGTTGGGCACAGATCCCCCTATAGTGTGGCACTTTACCCCCTATATGGTGGTGTATTACATATTATAGATGTAGGATCAGGTCTATTACTGGGTCTATTAGTTGTTACTGTACACCTTTTTCTCCTATATATAGGAAGGAGATATTTTCATTTGAGAAAGAATTGTATATTTCCTTGTCTTGGGTACACAATACATTATGTAAGGAGGTTCATCCCTCAAAGAGGATTGTTATTTATCTCTATTCTTCATTATTAAGGCATGGATTACTCTCTTCTTGTATATTTTTGTTCTTTTTATGTTATTTTTGGGACTTGATTGCATAACATATACACTTCTCTTTTTAATCATATTCTATGATAGATTCATTAGGGTTTTATCATGAAGCATAAGAGAACTTAATGGAAGGGAAGGAGGGAATTTTAGTTGGAGTTTTCACTTGCAGAGGAGACGTTAGTGATGATCTTGTCTTTTGCTCTCTTGGACCTTCAATTGTATGTATTTATCTCTCTCTCTCTCTCTCTCTGTCTCTCTCTCTCTTGAAGTGCCAGGGTTTCTTGGTATTTTATACATCTTATAATATCTTGGAGTTCTAGGGTTAGGGTTTTTTCCTTGGATATTTGAGATTAGGGTTTTGAGAGAAAACCCTATGGTGGATTTGTGAAGAAGAAGAGGATGAGGATGTCTTGTAGTGGAGATAATGTTGGGGATATTATTGCATTTGGATCTTATTGGTTGAGCTAGGGTTTGATGATTTACCTTGGCTAGTGATTTTTCGATGGTTGGATTTTTGTACTAGCCTTGAGAGAAGAATATGGTATGTACTTGTACTTCATCTTGAGCTTATATATGAAGTTTGTAGTTGTCGATATATTGTGCCATTTGCAAATTTGAACTTCCATCTATATATACTTTATGTTTTGTTATCTACAATGATTTATGTCTTGTTGATTTGACATATGTAAAAGAGCAAATTGTTAAGTAATTTAACATCTAAAGGAAGAGTATAAAGGGTTGTATTTACTATTGCTATACTATTGTTAAATTATGTTTTCAGATCTTTTGTTAATTGATAAGTTTCCCTAGAAGAGATGAAAACTTATGTCTTGGTTTGGTCTTTTCTCCTTGAATTACTATGAAGTTTGTAGCTATTAGAAGTGAATTATTGTGATCTTTTTATTGCTATTTTCAATTTACAATAGTCCTAAAGTTTGAAATTTCTAGGGCTAGGGCCTAAGAAACCTTCTATGAAGAAGGTGAATTTTCATTTTTGCATTAATTGCTCTAGTACATGCAAGTTCAACATGGTATCATAGATTATTTTGACTGACATCACTCTTGAGTAAGAGAGAATTTGTATGTTAGCTCGAATTTACCTAGGATAGGAACTATAATATCCCCCGATTCATAAACATTTAATTGCAATATTATATTCTAGACTGTATGTTCTGAAACATTATCTGTGATGATAAGTTCTAGATTGTATGTTTTGATGAGTTTGGTTGACTGTGGTGTCTGCCCAAATAGTCCTTGGAGGACATTTGTAACAACTACATTTTGCCTTTAATGGCAATCTGAATGAAAGGAACAAGCCACGTTAAAGAGAAGACTATGTGTGCAAGGGTGGGAGACGTATATTAGTAAACCTCGGGAAAGTACCTCAGGCACCGGAAATGCCTTAATGGTGCCGGACAGACCCTATAGAAAGTAGGGCACAGTGGTTGACAGGGGTTCAATGGTGAATGGACCATGGCTGTGGAATGAGATCAGACAAACCTTGGAGAATCAGGGGATGCAGTGGTTGATGGGGATTCCTTGGAGAATGGACCGCAACTGTAGAAGTAAGACCTAGGAAACCAAACTATAAAGGAGCATATGTGAGGAGGCAGGACACTGCTGAGTATGCTGGGAACGAACAAACTTTTGTTGTGGGAGCACTCTGTGAAGTGTTAGTCAAAGAGTTGAGAGAAATACTTGCTGTGTGAGCACTCTGAGATGTGTTAGGAAAGGGATTTATGCCTAGAAATTGACCTGAGGTTAGCTGTCTCCGCTCTTGGCACACATAGTTGAGCTCGGGGGTGATTGAGGACATATCATATATGTGCCTAATCTACGATTGGGTGGAATGTGGCTATCCCCTTTTCATTGCGGCTAAACATAAAAACAAGTTCCATTATTTGGTTTTGCTTCTGTAAACTATCAAGCTCTAGGTATGTTGTATATGTGTAAACCTGTGTTCATTATCAATAAAATGACAAATAACAACTTTAGACTTATTGATGGGAATGATGCTTATGAATGGGTGTACCCACACACTGTTTTGCATGACTGTACCTTACATTTGGTAAGATGATAACTCAGATGGGGTACTATTGTTTATATAGAGTTACTTGTATGTTGCGTGAATCCATGTGATTGATGAACTTAGGGCATGTCTCTATGTGTATGAATGCATGTTTCAACTTTGTAGAGATGATAAAGGAAGCCTTAGATTTGTTGATGAAAGCATTGCTCATGACCTGGTGTATGCTCATATGGCTAGGATTGGGTTTGTTATGTAATGCACCTATTTTGTTTGATGAACCGTAATTTGTATGATGATACAGACCCCTTAAGGAAATAAATAGTAGAATAGTGTAAAGGGTTAAGTAGAGTTTACTATTATTAAATGTCCCTGCATTTTACATCTGCATATGTTTTTGGTTCCAATGCATTTTACTTAAGTTCATGGAGGCTAGAAGCCTGGTTACAGAGTCAAAATACATATGACTTAAGTGTTTCCACACCTCGAAATCCTCCTGCAGAAGGCAGAATGCGGAAACAAAAACAAAGCTGAAAATTTTAAGGTAAAGTGTATGTTTCCACCCTCGGAGTCCGCAGCGAAAGGTGGGAGGCGGAAATAAGAAAGAGAAATGAGGCCAAGTGTTGGTTTTCTGTGATCCGGAGTCCATCTATGGAAGGCGGAAGGTGAACAAACAAAGGTGTTGTTTGTTAAGTTTTCGATTCCTGCAGTCCATAGTGGAAGGTGGAGATGTGGATAAATGATTCTGTTGCATGTTAAGTTTCTAATTCCCATAGTCCCCAGCGGAAGGAGAAAATGTGGATAAATGATCCTGTCGCATGTTAAGTTAATGATTCCCGCAGTTCGCAGCGAAAGGAGGAATGCAGAAGGCAGAAATGTGGATAAATGATTACGTCGCATGTTAAGTTTATGATTCCCGTAGTCCGCAGTAGAAGGTGGAAAGGCAGAATGTGGAAGGATAAAATATGGATAATTGATTCCATCACATTTTAAGCTTTTGATTCCTGTAGTCCATAGTGGAAGGTAGAAATATGGATAAATGATTCTGTCACATGTTAAGTTTCCAATTCCCACAGTCCACAGCGGAAGACGGAAAGGCGAAATGCAGAAGGCGGAAATGTAGATAAATGATTCCGTCGCATGTTAAGTTTCCGATTCCCGCAGTCCACAACGGAAGGTGGAAAGTGAAAATAAATATAGGACGAATTTAGGAGTTTCTTCCTACAGCAATCCGCATAGTGAAATGTAGAAGGTGGAAAACAAAAAAAGGAAATCGTAAAATAACGAGGTTTCTGCGACCTGCAAACCTCAATGGAAGAATGCGGAAGGTAGAAAGATTAAATCCTATAAATATTTTGATTATGGAAAGGACTTCTGTAGGAACAATTAAGTATAGGAATGAATGATTAAAGGAAATATTCATGGCCATGCATTATAGAAAAGAATTTCTTTTTATGCATGTTAGCAGGTTATATGGGTATGTTACATATGGTATAAGATCTACAGGTTTCAACCCTGTCACCTTTTAGGAACATCTAGTTCCATTGAATTATGGAAAGTTTTTTCTAATCATAACAATTTGTGTTGGAATGTTTTGTGTGCAAACATAGTTGTTCTGTAACAAGGTACAACAATGGCCTCACAAAGTGAGAATGAGGATCGATCCGAAGAAGGTGTACCAGCACTACACACATCACAACCAGAGCAAGAACACTCTGAATCCAGTCAAGTACTGGAAACGATAAAAAACTTGATCTTCAAAATATAGAGCTTCAAGGCAGATAATGAGCAGCTGAAGAAGGCTCAAGAGAAGCAACAAGAGATAAATGAAATATTAATGCAGAGTTTGCAAGAGAAAAACAATGGGGAAAATCCCCAAATAAAGATTGAAAGAGATCCAGAAATTCCAAAAGGTACCAAAAGAAAAGATAGTTCCTCCAATGGAACTCAGAAGTCTGAGAGTCGAGCTAAGCCAGTCGAAAAAAGGAAGATTGATCATCTGGAAGGGGAATTTAAAAAGATCAAGCCAACTAGCTTCGATGGGGAATCCAAGACTGGAGAAGAAGCAGAGGCATGGTTTCTAGATATTAAGAAGTACTTCCATATTTATAACTACTCTAGCAACATGAAGGTAAGAATGGGCATCTACAATCTGAAGGGAAGGGCCAACAATTGGTGGCAAGACTTGAAGATTTCCCAGGGAATAAAAGAGAAGAACCTAGAATGGTCAGAGTTCAAGAAGCTCTTCAAGAAGAAATATTTGTTAGAAAGCTATTATGAAAGAAAGACAAAGGAATTCTATGACTTAAAGCTCGTCCAAATGAGTATAGAGGACCTTATTAACAAATTCCTTGATATGTTGCAGTTTGTACCATATATCAAAGAAGAAAAGGTGAAAGTACAAAGGTTATTGAGTTGCTTGCCACAATCCTATAAGGACCCGATTGAATTTGACAATCCCAAAACCTTGGATGAAGCCTATGTTTTGAACAGTACAAACAAAGGAATGACCCCTCCAAGTCTTAGAAGGGTAAAGAAAAGGAAAAGTTCAAACAACAAAAGAAGGGATTCCAACCCCCACCCTTTGGGAACATGCCAAGGAACCCGCAAGGAAATTCCTACAACAAAAATGAACCGTCTCCATAGAGGAACTATAAGTCTATGAGCCTTGAACCGAAGGTGACTGTTGGAGCCCCTAGAGTACCCATAAAGTGTTGGGAATGTGGGGAGCCTCACATGCAAAGGAACTGCCCATGCCTCAACCAATAAAATAAGGGTTTTCACATCTTGCAAGAAGCTTCCATTGTTGGGGAAGTTAGGAAAAGTCACCACCAGATCAATGCAACCCTGGAAAATCGACAAGCAGACTACCAATCTGCAATTGTAGATATTGAAGGTACTATATCTAACCGAATTATTTCTATACTAATTGATCCAGTGGATACTATGAGTTACATTTCTCCCAAAGTGATGGAGGACTGTCGGCTTGCTAAGGTAAGGCACACAAAATCCTGGTCATTCCAACTGGCCACTGGAACAAGGAGAAAGGTAACTGAGTTTATTGCTGATTGTGAAGTTAAAATAATGGATCATGTGATTAGGATTAATCTAAATGTTTTTCCTTTAGGGTCATATGATATGATTATTGGCATGTATTGGTTAACAAAGCATAAAGTAATATTGAATTGTTTTGATAAAACCTTCACTTATGTGGTTGAGGATCAAATTGTTAGGAAGATAAGAGGTGTCATTAAACCTGTTTCCTTAAGACAAATATCTACCATGCAATTAAAAATGTGTATGAGAAAGGGGTGTAAGCTATATGCAGTGTGATTCGATGACCTGCTCCTTAATGAAGGTCACACATAGGTAAAGGGACACCCTATTTTAAGCAAGTTCATGGGTGTGTTTCCATAAGAGATACCAGTACTACCTCCTCAACGAGAAATAGATTTATCCATTGAGATTGTGCCTGGGTCTGCACCGGTATCTAAGATACCTTATCGTATGAGCATCCCTGAGTTATTTGAATTGAAAATTTAGTTACAAGAGCTGCTAGACAAGGGTTACACCAGACCCAGGGTGTCTCCTTGGGGGGCACCAGTTTTATTTGTTAAGAAAAGGGACGGGACTCTAAGATTATGCATAGATTATAAACAACTAAATAAAGTAACCATCAAGAACAAGTATCCCCTACCCTGGATTAATGATCTGTTTGATCAAGTAGGGGGAGCAAAAATATTCTCCAAGTTAGATTTGTGGTCTGGTTATGACCATATCGGTATTAAAGAAGAAGAAGATGTAAGTAAAACGACATTTAGAACCCAATATGGGCACTATGAGTTTGTAGTAATTCATTTTGGCTTGACCAATGCCCCTGCTACTTTCATGTGCCTAATGGATAGCATTTTCCACAAGTACCTAGATCATTTTGTGTTGATATTCCTTGATGACATCCTAATCTACTCCAAGATGGAGGAAGAACACCAACAACACTTGGAAATTGTACTACAAACCTTAAGAGAGCATCTACTATATTCTAAGTTCGAGAAATGTGAAATCTTTAAGGAAGAAATTCAATACCTAGCTCAGAGGATGGGATCGCAGTAGATCCACAAAAGATTAAGGCTATCTCAGAATGGCCCGTGCCTAAGGATGTTGCTGACATTCGGTCCTTCATGGGACTCACCGGTTACTACCAGAGATTCATTCAAGGATTCTCGAAGATAGCTTATCTCATTACTTCCTTGCATAAGAAGGGACTAAAGTTTGTGTGGTCCTTGAAGTGTTAAGAAATATTTGAAAACCTAAAAAAACTATTAACAATGGCCCCAATCTTGAAGGTGGATGACCCCTATAAAGACTACACTGTCTGTGCACACGCTAGTAACGAAGGATTGGGGGGAGTCTTATCTCAAGAAGGGCATGTGGTATGTTTTGAATCTTGCAAATTGAAAGAGCATGAACGAAATTATGTGGTGCATAATATTGAATTGGCAACAGTGGTGCATTCCTTAAAGATGTGGCACCACTACCTGTTAGGAAAAAGGTTCCTTTTATTGATAGACAACACCTTTGTAAGGAATATGTTTACTCTTTTGGGGCTAAATGCTTGACAAGCTAGATGGACGGCCTTCTTAAGTGAATTCAATTTTGAAGTGAAACATATCAAGGGTAAGGGTGTTAGAATTGATCTGCCAGTTAGATCATCAAGCAATGAGTCCAAAATATTGTTGACGCAGTGAATAGGAATGAATTATACAAACTGAACAAATCAAATCTCATAGGAAACAAACAAGTATTGCTCAGAGAATTACTGTATTATCTTCATTACATAATCCGGTGTTACAATAGTGTTACATAGGAAATAATTCAAATCATTAGGGATGAATTTGAATCTACCAATTGGATGCGACTGTATCTGACTGCATGGATAACTAAATATGTATAAATCACCATCGGAGTCCAAGTGGTTAAATCCAAATGTCTAACTAAGTCACACAATTAGTTATAATTAGTTAACTTAGTCTAACTGAAGTGGTAGGTGAGAAAAGGCACCTTATCCACATGCAGCCATGCATAATTGGCGCTAATTGAACTAAAAGTAACTAAAGAATAAATAAGCTTAACTAGTTCCAACTCCAACTAATTGAAGGAGGTTGGTGCCGGGACTCTTAGTGGCTCCTAAATTGTAGGGATTGGCCTAGGAGGCGCCTAAACTGATGCATGCAAGTGCAACCAGTCTCAGTTAGCCTCTATTAGTGTTCCCCACACTCTAGTGACTGGTACACGTGTCCCCATTAGGCCAAGTGGACCCAATAATTAAATAAAACTCCTAAGTTAGGCTTAAAATAATCTAATAGACAGTTTGGTAAAGGGAGGATTATAAATCCTAACACCCCCCCTAAATCCTAACTTGGACAACTGTGGGCCTTGGAAACAAGGTCATAAGTCACCCATATACAATCTAAAAGATAAAAAATGTTGCTTAATAAACCGAGGAAATATGGAAAACCTCATGGGAACCCCCCCCCCCCCCCCCCCCTCCTCAAGATAAGCAGGAATTAGGAAATTCAAGTTATAAACTTGCAAAATCTTTGGCTGCAATTTGCAGCAGTATGCAGCAACAAATCAATATTTTGGTTCTTTTGTGCAGCAGCATCCTGAATCTATGGATGTGAACCTCTGAATCCAAACTGAATGATTATGTCTAGAGGAATCTTCCTCTTTGGAAGTAGAAGAATATGCTCAACCAAATCAGAAATATAGGCAGTTGATGGATGAAAAATGGACCCATGTAGAGCAACTGAAATAAACTGATGAGAGAGCAAAGGTGCTTGAGAATTCGAACCATGTGAGGAACAACCAAACAACTGATATATTACAGCCTTGAACATCAAACCACGTGATGTAAAATCAGCCCCAAGTGTTAGGAGCAAGTGTCCAGGAAAACGCAAAATGCCTCTCTCTTTACTAGTTCTATGAGGAGATGAGCATGTGATCAAATAGATAGGTAGAGAAGCCTTGGGACTGTGGAGAGAGAATGCTTGAGATCCATAATCTGATATATCTTCATAAATAATCAATGATTCACAAAATAAAATATCAGCAAACTCATAAGAGGAAACTAACATCAAATCCCCAACAACAAGTTTGAAGGAGACTTGCAGTACTTGATTTGTCACACCAAAATAGATGAGAGCAGCTACAAGCTTTATTGAAAGCTCTTGAAACTTAAAAACTGAAACAATTAAGATCATATTAGATCCAAATAATTTCATATCAGATCCAAGAATGTGGAATAAATCCAAGTGCATCACCGTGATGGTAGATGCATAATTTTCTCCTTCTTCAAAACCCTGAGTATTGGTGCATGCAATCATGTAGGAATTTTATGAAATCTCAAGATTAATGAGGATGAATGGATCACTCCTCAAATATGATATTATTTCCAAAATATCCAGAGATACATAAAATATAATATCAGCAAACTCATAAAAGAATACTGACATCAAATCACCAGCAACAACTTCGAAGGAGAATTTGGGTACTTGATTTTTCACACCAAAATTGATGAGAGCAGCTTCAAGCATTACAGAAGGATTTTGGAATTTAAAAATTGAACCAAATAATATCATATCAGATCCAAAAAGTTTCATATCATATCCAAAAGTGAGGAATTATATCAAATCCCCAGTAGTAATTTTGAAAGAGACTTTTGGTACTTGATTTTTCACACCAAAATTGATGAGACCAGCTACAAGCAACACTGGAAGGTCATGAAATTGAAAGATTGAACCAAGTAATATTAGATCAGATCCAAATAATATCATATCATATACAAATAGGTTCATATTAGATCCAAGGGTGTGCTCCATCGAGATGGTAGATGCACAATTTTCTCCTTCTTCAAAATTCTGAGTATTAGTGCATGCGATCATGTAGAAATTTGTTGGAATATCTAGATCAATGAGAGTGAATGGATCACTCCTAAAATATGATATTATTTCCACAATATCCAAAGAATTACTTATCTACACACCAACAACATCAATAGAGACAAAGAAATCAAATTCCGCTCCCTTCCCTGGAGCAATCACTGGTAAACTATGCACAAAATTTATAGTAGAAGAATCATTGGAGAATTTTTGCATAGAATGAAAGGATGTCTCGAAACTATTGGGATGCAAGGCTATCAACTCATTATCCAAAATGTGTCCCCAAAGCTCATCTTTCTTTCCAAACAAGACTTCAAGCTTCTCCCAAGCTTCCCTGGGAGTCCTCAAATCTTCAAGGTGAAAGAGGAGATCTCTAGAAATGTGAGTACATAGATAACCGAAAGCTTCATCTAAGCAATTCAGAAACTTGTTTTTCTCAAATGGATGATGGGGCTCAGTATCCCTTCCTAGTATTATCCTATAGTAGCCTTGTTTGCACAAGGAAAACTGCATATCTTCCCTCCAATCAACATAATTGAAGGGTGTTAGGATCCAAGGTGTGGAAGATTGAGAATCCATAATTCTCCTGCTAATCAAACAATATCTCCAATCAAGATATGTAGCACTGAAAAAACTAAAAACATTCACGCTTGTTAGAATCAAGCCTTCCCTCTCGACATGAACACTTTCTCAGGGTCCGTCCCACTCGCACCGCCACTTTGAATAAATTCAGAGGAAGCAAGGCACTCTTTGCAGGACTTCTATGGAAACCCAACTGCTTCTGGTGTTCAATGGAGATTAGACATACTTGAAGCTTGCTTAAGATGGCTCTGATAGAATTGTTTTTCCATTTAGATCATCAAGCAATGAGGCCAAATTATTGTTGATGCAGTGAATAGGAATGAATTATACAAACTGAACAAATAAAATCTCACAGGAAACAGACAAGTATTGCTCAGAGAATTACAGTATTATCTTCATTACATAATCTGGTATTACAATAAGGTTACATAGGAAATAATTTGAATCATTAGGGATGAATTCGAATCTACCAATTGAATGTGACTATATCTGACTGGATGGCTAACTAAAGATGTCTAAATCACTATCGGAGTTCAATTGGTTAACTCCAGATGTCTAACTAAGTCGCACAATCAGTTATAATCAGTTAACTCAGTCTAACTGGAGTGCTAGGTGAGAAAATGTGCCTTATCCACATGCAACCATGCATAATCGGCGCTAATTGAACTGAAATTAATTGAAGAATAACTAAGCTTAACTAGTTACAACTCCAACTAACTGAAGGAGGTTGGTTCTAGGACTCCCAGTGGCTCCTAAAATGTAGGGATTGGCCTAGTAGGCACCTAAACTGATGCATGCAAGTGCATTCAATCTCAGTTAGCCTCTATTAGTGTTCCCCACACTCTAGTGACTAGTATATGTGGCCCCATTAGGCCAAGTGGACCCAATGGTACTAGTGGACCCAATAATTAAATAAAACTCCTAAGTTAGGCTTAAAATAATCTAATAGGCAGTTTGGTCAAGGGAGGATTATAAATCCTAACAAAGGAGAATAGAGTGGCTGATGCAATCAGTTGATGAACTCATGAAGTATACGATATCACTATGAGCCAACCAAAAAGTGACATGTTGAGCAAAATAAAGGCAGCCAACATCCATCATGTTGAATATGAAAATTTACTGAATAAATTGCTGAAGGACGAAGTAAACTTGAATGGGACAGAATTCAAAGTAGATCAGAAAGGGTTAATTTGGTTTAAAAGAAGAATATACACGCCTGGTGTTGTAGATCTAAAATTGTTTGTTCTAAATGAAATGCACATACCTCCTTATGTAGGGCACCCTGGTTACCAAAAGATGATGGCAACACTTAGAGAGTGATTCTTTTGGCCGAATTTAAAGGCATATATAGTTGATTATCTATCAACAATGTTTGGAATGTCAGCAAGTCAAATCTGAACATCAACATCCAGTAGGTTTGTTACAACCTTTGCCGATCCCTAAATGGAAATGGGGGGTTATATCTTTCAATTTCATCACAAGTTTTCCTTTAACTCTTAAACAACATGATTTAATTATGGTTGTGGTAGACAAGTTAAGCAAGTCTACACATTTTATTCCTATGAAGTCCACTTACAAGGCTATCAATGTTGTTGAAATATTCATGAAAGAAATATTTCGACTGCAAGGAGTACTAAATATGGTAATTTCTGACCGTGATGTTAAGTTTACATCAAAATTTTGGAAATCATTGTTTGAAGGGTTGGAAACCAAGATAAATTTCAACACGAGTTATCACCCTGAAACATATGGAAAAACAGAAAGAACAAACCAAGTCATTGGAGACATGTTGAGGATGTATGTCATGGAGAGGCCCACTAGGTGAGAATACTATCTGCATCTGGTATAGTTTGCATACACCAATGGTTATCAGGCCTCAACCAAGATGAACCCATTTGAGATCCTGTATGGGAGAAAGTGTACTACCCCTATTAGTTGGGATAGCCCTATGGATTGTGTGATGGTAGGACCTGAGATGTTGCAAGACATGGATCAGTCTATTAGGGAAGTAAAAAAGAAATTGAAGGTAGCGCAAGACCGCCAAAATATTTATGCTTCCTTCAAGAGACAACATAAGGATTTTTCTATCGGAGATCATGTTTACCTCCGAGTCAAGCCCAAAAAGAGCTCCTTGAGATTGGGAAGTTGTACAAAATCAGCACCACGGTTCTGCGGACCCTTTCAGATCTTGGAAATAATTGGAACCATGGCATATAAAATTGTTCTTCCATCACACTTGAGAATTCATAATGTTTTTCATATTTCATTATTGAAGAAATATATACATGATTCCACTCACATCATTGACTGGAATGTGGTGCAGGTGGAACAAGAAGGAGAATTTTAAATGGAACCTCTGCGTATTATGGGCAAGAAAGAAATAGTAATTCGAAACTGGGTCATTGCTTGAGTTAAGGTGAAATGGAAGAACTTTATCCTGGAGGAGGCGACTTGGGAACTAGAGGAAGATATGTAAAAGAAATAACTAGGTTTATTTCTAGAAGTTGTGGAGGAAGACTAAGAACACTGAGGACAATGTTGCATTAAGGGGGTGTGGATGTAATATCCCCTGATTCATAAACATTTAATTGTAATATTATATTCTATACTGTATGTTATGAAACATTATTTGTGATGATAAGTTCTAGATTGTATGTTTTGATGAGTTTGGCTGACTCTAGTGTCTACCCAAATGGTGCCTAGAGGACAGTTGTAACAACTACATTTTTGCTTTAATTAAAATATGAATGAAAGGTACAAGCCACATTAATGAGAATACTATGCATGCAAGGGTTGGAGACATAGAGCAACGAACCTCAGGAAAGTACCTCAGGCGTCGGAAACACCTCAATGGCGCTGGACAGACCCTGCAGAAAGCAGGGCGCAGTGGTTGATGGGGATTCAATGGTGAATGGATTGTAGCTGTGGAATGAGATTGGACAGACCCTGGAGAATTAGCGAATGCAGTGGTTGACATGGATTCCTTGGGGAATGGACCGCAGTTGCAGAAGTAAGACCTAGGAAACCAAACTATAAAGGAGAATATGCGAGGAGGCAGAACGCTGCTGAGTATGTTGGGAATGATCGAACTTTTGCTATGGGAGCACTCTGTGAAGTGTTAGAAAAAGAGTTGAGAGAAATACTTACCGTGTGAGCACTCTGAGAAGTGTTAGGAAAGGTATTTATTCCTGGAAACTGAAATGAGGTTAGCTCTCTTCACTCTTAGCACGCATAGTTGAGCTCAGGGGTGATTGAGGATAGAACATATATGCTCCTAATATATGGTTGGGTGGAACGTGGTTGACCCCATTTCATTGCAACTGAACATAACAACAGGTTCCATTATTGGTTTTTGCTTCTGTAAACTGTTGAGCTCAAGGTATGTTGTATATGTGTAAACCTGTGTTCATTATCAATAAAATGACAAATAACAGCTTTAGACTTATTGATGGGAATGATGCTTATGAATGTGTGTACCCACACACTATTTTGCATGATTGTACCTCACATTTGGTAAGATGATAACTCAGATGGGGTACTATTGTTTATACAGAGTTACTTGTATGTTGCGTGAATCCCTATGATTTATGAACTCATGGCATGTCTTTATGTGTATGAATGTATGGTTCAATGTTGTAGAGATGATAAAGGAAGCCTTAGATTTGTTGATGAAAGCATAGCTCATGACTTGGTGTATGCTCATATGGATAGGATTGCGTTTGTTATGTAATGCACCTATTCTGTTTGATGAACCGTAATTTGTATGATGATACAGACCCCTTAAGGCAACACACAGTAGAATGGTGTAAAGGGTTAAGTAGAGTTTACTATTGTTAAATGTCCCTGCATTTTACATCTGCATATGTTTTTGGTTCCAATTCATTTTGCTTAAGTTCATGGAGGATGGAAGCCTGGTTATAGAGTTGAAATACATCTGACTTAAGTGTTTTTTCACCCCAGAATCCTCCTAAGGAAGGTCGAATACGAAAATGGAAACATAGCCGAAAATTCTAAGGTAAAGTGTATGTTTCTGCACCTCGGAGTCCGCAGTGGAAGGCGAAAATAAAAAAGAGAAATGAGGCCAAGTGTTGGTTTTACATGATCCAGATTTCATATGTGGAAGGAGGAAGGTGAACAAATGAAGGTGTCATTTGTTAAGTTTTCGATTCCCACAGCCCGCAACGGAAGGCATAAATGTGGATAAATGATTTTGTCGCATGTTAAGTTTTCGATTCTCGCAGTCCACAATGGAAGGCGGAAAAGTGGAATGCGAAAGGAATAAATGTGGATAAATGATCTCGTCACATATTAACTTTTCGATTCCCGCAGTCTGCAGCGAAAGGTAGAAAGACGAAATGTGAAAGGTGGAAATGTGGATACATGATTCCGTCGCATGTTAAGTTTCCAATTCCAGCAGTCCGCAGCGGGAGGCGGAAATGAAGAATGTGGAGGGTAGAAATATGGATAAATGAATCCATCGCATGTTAAGTTTCTGATTCCCACAGTCCACACCGGAAGGCAAAAAGGTGGAATGCAAAAGGTGGAAATATGGATAAATGATTCTTTCTCATGCTAAGTTTTCAATTCCCGCAGTCCGTAGGGGAAGATGGAAAGGTAGAATGCGGAAGCTAGAAATGTGGATAAATGCTTCCATCGAATTTTAAGTTTCTGATTCCCACAGTACGCAGCAGAAGGTGGAAGGCGTAAAGTGAAAATAAATATAGGGAGAATTTAGGAGTTTCCGCCTACCGCAATCCGCATAGCGAAATGCATAAGGTGGAAGGCGGAAAACAAAAAAAGGAAATTGTAAAATAACGAGGTTTCCTCGACCCGCAAACCAAAATGGCGAAGTGCAGAAGGCGGAAAGATTAAATCCTAGAAATATTTTGACTGTGGAAAGGACTGTTGTAGGATCAATTAAGTATAGGAATGAATGATTAAAGGAAATATTCATGGCCATGCCTTATACAAAAGAATTGTTTTTAATGCATGTTAGCAGGTTATATGGGTATGTTACAAGTACTTAACCTAGTTGGGGTCATTGGGTGTGAAATCCTAGATTGCTTGGGATAAGCATTTATACCTTGAAAGGATTTTGTCCACTTCATTTACAACTGATTTTGTGAACTTGATATTTGTACAATGTCAGTTCCCCATCCATCATTTCAACTATGGGAGGGGGTCTTTAAAAATTTCTTTCTTATAAAATTCAACCCATGTGCGATAATATGAATTCATAAATAATAAATTTATGTGCAATGCATAAATGTAAAACAAGGCAAAAATAAAACTATATCCACACATACATTATGCATAAATAAATAAAAATCGTGCAAAATGTCAATTTAACTTCATGGGTGAGTCGATTATCTACTTATTAACTCAGATTAACAACTTCACGACTTCGACAAAGAAAGGCGACCATGCCAAGAGATAATTATCATCATGAATCCCATTAATAAGTGACGCAGATGACATGTTCTCATAGCCCAAGAGTACTAGGTCGTTCTCACACCAAGGGGATCAAGCATTGTTATGACAAACATCCGATGCATGTGAGGAACCATGTGTAGTGTATCTCCAAGATAAGAAAGTAATTAACAAACAGTATAACCATCTATCAAGGGAACTCAAAGACTTGCTTCTCTTTATTTTCTTTTACCCCCGTTGCTTGGAGATGCTTTCTTCACCTCCTTTGGATAGAAGGATTTTTCAATCCACTGCTATGCTTGCATTGTTCCTTTGGCTTATATGGAACTATTATGCCTCCTTCATTGGCACTCCTCCCCATTCTTACCCATGATTTTTCTCCCTCAAAATTTGTTTTTCTTTCTCTCGATAAATAGGAACTTCGTTTGGTTCATTGGCTAGTGAAAATGAAGCTGAATCAAATTCGTCAAAGGAAGAAAATAAAATTATTTCACATACATATACAGGACAATACTTGTCTTTTAACAAATAATATACAAGCCAATTGGTCGTGTAAGAGATATTTTCCACCCAACCATAAGTATTAGTTGTAGATACCACCCCCTAGCCATGTTATGAGGCCATCATGGTGAAAGAAACACCTACATAATTCTCTATCTCAACCCACAACCCATTTACTCTCATGCTTAACCAAGCTACCCACCTCTAAGCATTTACAAAGATCTCACTCATCCATACCAGCCATGGCACTCTTTTCTACTATCCCACACAACAAAAGGAATGTATTTCCCTCTACTGCTCCATGGTTCCCTCAGGAAATCCAATCCTTACAATTCTTACTAATGTGTGTAGAAAGAGTCCAACATGATGTATGTTGTTGGAGAACCTCCTATAACCTTAATCCATGGATTCTTAAGCATTCGGGTTTAACAAAACAAAATGGTAAAGGTTCCTATAAAGTTTCAACCTTTATGCTCACCAACAACCATCTTCTTTGTTCCAATGTCTGCAGTTTCCATTCACAATTTGAATTTCTAATTATTTCATAGTCTGGTATTGGTAATTATTAATGGAATGAACAAGAAGAGAAAAAAAAACTTTGTGTGAGAAATATGCATGAGAATGGGTGGTAGACTCTAAAGGATATGAGAGGATGGTGAAACGATAGCTAACATAACATCTAGACATAGAAGAAGGGACTCTTAAAATATCCTATAAGCATATTCATCCCATGATTCCATAACTACATGACGAGACTTTTCCCACCAACCTCACACATGCATTCAATGACTAGATATAATAGTCAAATGAAGTAAATGGGATCATTTATGGCATAAGGCAGTTAAATGATGAGTTATAAGGTTAACACATATAAATATAGGATTTAATCTCGTATAGGACCCCTTTCTTCTTCCCCTCTAGTGGAATCAAGCCCCTGTAGTGCTCTTTACACAACCATCTTGGACCACTTTTATTAATTTTCTAACATAATATTTGTATAGATTTTTGAGTTAGCATGATAGGCTAATCACATGGTCCGTATATAACTATTTACATTATACTTGCCTAGCCATTCACCAGTTGAACCTTGGGCTTGAGCTTCATATCACACTAGGAATCCATATTAGCACATTTACATAATTTAAATGTTTTTATTTAATACATTCCAAATCAAAACTAGTGGTGTTACAATCCCCCCCCTTGAATAACATCGTCCTTGTTGTTTCCTCAAAATCAGAACAAAAATGGGCATGCCTCTCTTGTGGAATCCTCCAACTCCTATGTAGCCTCATCATGACCAAAGTGCTTCTACTACACCTTTAATTGTCTGATGGCTCGATTATGGAACGATATTACCTTCTTGTCGAGGATGCATAGTGGCTCTATTTGGAACTCTCCATCGGGAACTAAGTTTATCTACTTATTTCTTATTCCTTATTTCTAAGTTGATATGTTCCAAGGCTGCTTTGGAACTATGCCAGGGGATCAATAAACTTTGTATTTATGTATGATTGTAGTCTTTTGTTTAAGGAACATAAACCTCTTGTTACTTGCTTCTAGTATCTCTTGAATTATCAGATTTTGAGCATTATGAGTATGCGATGTAATGAGTTAGGTGGGCATTGGTCTTGAGATAATAAACATATAGATTGTCAAGATTAATGAAATGGTAGAATTAACAAAACTGGAGATACAAGGTATTGCCATGAGTAAATCTTATTTCTCTAAATGGAGGAAAATGTACTAATCAAATGGAAAATTTAATAGTTGACATGTAATGTAGTTGCATACACATGTATTAAATTTGAGAGAAACATCATTTATGCCATAAAACAAATCATGAACATTTGATAACATATCAATGGCATAAATACATTCATCACAACATATGACCCAATAGATAAGATGAGTGGTTGCCTCAAAGGGATTTCATTATAAAAGATGATTAATTACATAGAAGTATAGGAGTTATGGAGATACAAAAGGATTATACAAAATTACAATTGATATTATAGACTACTAGCACAAAAGGTTTGAATTTGCTTATCCCAAAAGCATCAAAATCATAAGATCTGTCTCTAATATATCTATGATCAAACACAATCAAGATGAGTTATCTTTTCTCTAAAAAATGTGATCCTCTATATGATGAAATATGCGTCGCTATAATTACAAGTGTTGATTCTATTACAACTTCTCCTTCTTTTTCTTTACCAACTTTCTTTCTATTTTGGGATAACTGACAAAAATTTAAACTACAAGTTTGTTATGGCCATCGACCTTGATATTTACTAGACTTTTGAGTTGGATGTTGAGATGATTGCTAAGATAGATACTATGCTAGTTGTTGATATGGATGTGAGGATGAATCCCCTAGTGATCCTTGAGGCATTGCCAATAGGCCTTGCTGAGCGGCTGATAGAGCAATAAATTTGGCGATGGTTTTCCATTTCTTTCCCATTGGATATTCATAATCTCTCTAAGGGCCATATCCAAATTTGTATAATGATGTGTAGGTGGGTTGAGGAAAAATTCAAAAAATTGCTTGTAGATTGGACAGTAGTCCAAAGTCTTCTTACAACTTATTAGGCACAATATTCCCTTTAAGAGTCCCTTCCACATCTACAAACTTAAAGTCATTATATTGCAAAATGAAATCAGAGTTTCATAATGTTGCTTGGGATAGAGATCCCCATTTCCATCCCAAGGGGATGGGATTCCTTAACTTATGTATCATCGAATATATATTTGAAAGAATTTAGATCCCTTTGCAGTTGGGTTTCTTTGTTATATACAATCTAAGCTATATTTCTTTTAGGGATCGATTTAGAAGCATCCATGATGGTCTTTGTTCTATCTCTTATTGCCAAGGATTCCAGCTCCTCATTGGTTCTAGAATTCGAGATCATGTCTATAACCTATTTGGAAATCTTCATTTTGTTCTACAACTCAGTAACTTTCCTCCTGACATCTTGTAAGGAAGTATAAGCCAAGGTCCATTCATCCTAAACAATAGAAAAATAGTTCCAATGTCTGATAAACACAACAACTATTTGATCCCAAGCTAAGCTCTTTACTACCTTTAAACGAGGTTTCCTTGACTTCTTCTTTGTAAGTTGATACTTATTTATGCAACTTGATCTTGGTCTCTTGTAGGTCATTAATGACTAAGTCTCATTTTTCTACCAACTCTCTTAGAACTTCTACCTCCTCTCCTTTTTTCCTCAAGTCTTCTTTCACAAGGTTGAGTTCAATATTTGGGTCTGACTACTGGAAGTGATAAGGGAGATTATACATAATCATGTAGAGGAGATATGACTGGTATCTGGAGAATGTCATGGTTGGAAAACTATTCAACTGTTCATGCTTCATATCAGATAGGTAAAGGGAAAAATCTAGCTTGAAAAATGACTCTCCATATAGGGGACAAATACAGATTAACATACTAAATATAATGTCATCCATTACCTGATCATGATTTTTACCAAGGACTTGACATGCCATAGAAATTGTGATTTGAGCCAATTATGAGAAAATTTCTAACTTGTATAGGAGAGGTCCTACTAGTAATTATGCTCTAGGAGGAAACAATTTCCTAATAAATTTCTCCCTATATTTCTAGGATAGTTCTTGGAAATTTGAGCTTAGGGACTCCTCATCAAAATACTATCAAGTATCATCTTTTGCTATTTCCAGCATCTCCTATATAAATTCCCTGGTGATGGGGCATATGATGATCCCATCTCTAGCCACTACAACCCTCTTTTCTAGAAAGTATAATTCCATGCACTGCGTAATTAACTTTGGAACGAGAATATTCTAGAACGATGTCCAATAGTAAACCTAACTCCCAGAGGCGCAGGAAATCTTGACCTGCATCAAAACGAGCCTTAGATTATTTCACAACCTAGTGTAGATCAAGAATTTCTAGCCCATGGTTGAACACCTCACCTTGTGTATCGACTTGATGATCATGTTTCAAATAGGGATTGCCCGAAGACCTTAAGGTCGTGTTCTTGTTTGGAAGTCATTTGAAGCAATTAAGGAGGATAATTATCAGTGAAAATAGAAGAATTGATGAGTTTCAACACAGGTTTGAGTAATGTGATCTAAAAAGTGTTCTTGATATTCTTAGAGCTCTTAGGAATAATGAAGAAACTTGTATTTTGGAGGATTATAACATCATATATTAAAAAATTGGCGCATTAAATGAAGGGACACGTGGAAAGAGTGTATAGGGTAAGGAGATGGGGAGCAGAGATTTATGTAATGCTTAGCTATTATGAGTACAAGTGCGCGGTGAGTAATTATTCACTGGAAGCATGTCAACCTAGCTTGTGTTTCTCCCTTCCTATGACTAGCATGGTAAGTTGTTTCATGATGGGAGGAAGAGCGGTTTTGAAATACTACTAAGGGAAGCATGAACACCTGAATGAGATCCATGTGGATTGGTGGTTTTTTATTTAGGATCATGTGTATGCTTAATGCCCAAGCTGGTCAGTGGACCTGAAGAGATATGAGAAGTTGATATTTTGACACATTCATTATGCATGTACCTTTTAGGTCCCACTTCACACTGAACTTCTCTATCCTCGGTCCCACCTTCACATCAACTGTCAGGCTCCTAAGAAGTCTTAATTCCTGCAGGTCTTGGTAAGCGGTTTTAGGCTTGAGCAAATGTAGTTTAATAATTATGATTTAGGGAGCCAAAACATCCATTATAGCACCACATGGCAAGGGTGGTATTAATTGAATCCTGTGTGTGTTGGTTAACTCCTGAGCGCTTCCACGAGCCTGAAGGTTCTTTGATTTGGAAACTTTCAGTTTAGGCCATCGATTTGACCAATTTCAACGTGATAGCTAGCACCTTCCTCTCGACTAGTTTTGTTTGTGTGGGTGATTAATGATCATTTCTTAGCGTAGAGTCTGAACCTTTCCTTCTGATGCCAAATAATATTTGGGTAGTGTCCCTTGTTCACGTTGTCGTTATTATTTCTAACTTAGGAATGGATGGATCACGAACTTGATTTTTGGTTGGATCCAATCAATTATTGCGTAATCATGACAATTACTAGACTTTCCCAATCATATCCCATCTCCTGTATTAATCAGAAGTGCATACTAGTGCTCGCATTGGCTACAGTGGTGGCAACCTTTCTTTTTACAAGAGAGGCCAAGGAGTATGCTTTATTCAATTTACTTTCACAGTGAAACTTTGTGGCTCTCATTCATATTTTAACACTAACAAACATTAAAACATTAAAATTGAAAACATTCAAATATTAGTAGTGAAGACAGAACTTGAAAAATTATCCTATCTACTATTTTACATTCTCTACAAATCCTTGAGAAATCAATACTATAAAAAAACATTTTAGGAATATGCGATTAATAGGGTTCCCAAAGATTTCACCATTCATATGAGCTAGTACATATGTTTTGTTGTCTTGGATAGTCATAATTCGAAATGGCCCCATCCAGAGATTATCAAACTTTCCATGTTTAGACTTATCCTCCCTTCTTGCATCCCACTTTAGAAGAATATCCTTGTCTGGAAATATCTAGCCATCGACTTTTGGTAAAAAACAACCTTCATCCTATTTTGGTGAAGGTGATTTTTAGTATCAATATACTCTCTTGTCCGCTACACTTCTATTGACTGATGAATTCTGCTTTCCATGTCATTAATCTCTTCCTATTTGAGTTGTAGCAACTTAAGAACTAACAAACCTAGTTGAATAGGGAAAATAACCTCTTTTCCATATACAAGATGAAATGGTCAAGTACTTATGGACCTTTTGGTACTAATTATATATCCCCATAAGGAATATTTGAGGTTTGAGTCCCAATCCTTCTTATTCTGAGTGAGTATCAACTTGATGATTGTAATCAAACTCTTTACTTGACGATTATGTGAATCCATTTCCTTGTGGGTATTAGGTTATTGAATGACCCAATTCTATATTGTAATACCGGCAAAATTTCATCATTTTAGCATACTTAAAAGCTTGTGCATTGTCGATAATTATTTTCTTAGGTCAACCAAACCTTGGAAAGATATTTTCCTCTAGGAATTTAATGATGATAGTTTCATTGGATTCTCTAATTGGGATGGATTCCACCCACTTTGTGAAGTAATGAATGGAAGTAAGAATCCATCTATTCTGGACACTTAAGGTAGGGTGGTTTTCTCCTATGAAATCTATTTCCCATTGTTGAAACAATGCTTCAACTTTAATGGGTCTTAGTGTTATAGGTTGCAACTTATGCTTTCCTACAGACATTTGGAATTCCAGACATTCCCTAACCATTCTTCAAACAGTAGAGAACAAGGTAGGTCAAGATTACCCAACCATTAACACTTTGTAGTTTGTTTCCCTCTATGCATGATGGCCCCCATAGATTCCCTTGTAAAAGTATAACCACAAAAAGAGTACCCAAATACAAAACGCCCTTATGGAAGCAGAAAAGCAGGCCAACCATCCTTAATCACGCCCTTATGGAAGCAGCAAAGAAGTTCCAAAAGCATTCTTATGAAAGCAGCAAACTAGCACAGTAAATCTCTGGAAACTATAAAATTTTAGGATACCAGTTCACTAACAAAGACCATTACATCCTTTAGAAATAACAACAAACATTACTGACATTATATACTACTGAGAGAAATCAGAACATACGGTATTCAAGAAGACTAGAAGGAGAAATTACAGACTGCATTTAACAAAAGGATCAACCACGAGCTTATTGTTTTCCCCATAGGGACGGACCGACGAACCTGAATTATTTGCGCATTCCAATTTGACCACCCTCAACTTGAGCTTTTCAACCTTCACCTCCAGGTTTTCCAATAGCTTGATGACTACAGTTTCAAATTTTTTGACTGTGCATTTGAATTCCTTCCTCAGAAATGCAAGGTCCCCTTCCACATTTCCCATCCACCTTCCTCCTTCAGTATCGATTACATCCACTGTGCCTTTCAGCTTCTCCACTTCCTCTTTAATATCGTAGTCTATCATTTCTGGCAGGGATGATCCCAAAGATTCAGAGGAGGCCATAATTACAACATTAAAGACACCAGATATACTAGCCACCTTCGGTGCCAACACCCTCAAACTCTTCCCACAGATTTACCTATTATCTTCCTCAATTCGCCTGCAGACCATCCATACCAAGATTCCTCTCCCCTTCTCCTTCCTGGAGTTTATATCTCTGCTCCTCACAAACATAAACACTAGACCACCAGGAATCATCATGATGCTCATTAATTCATGCATCACCTCACCCAGTTCATGGTAAATCAACGAGACCATTAACCTTATACTCGCTTGCTTGAAGTACTCCATCGTACTGTATTTAAATGCAACCTGTCGGTGCCATAATATCCCACACGACGGCACATGTCCACTGAACTCACCACAAGACAGGAACGTGGGAGAAGCACATGTCCATGTGGACTCCAAGCACTCAGCCTCGATATTATGGAAGAGAGCAAAAATCATAGGAACCATTGATCAGGAGGGAGTCGACACTTAGCAAGGATCCAATGTTTTCCACAAAGTCCTCATATTTGTTGTGGATCCTGAGAACATGGAACAAGTATATTTTGTGAAAGAAACGGGAAAGGGACTAGATCCTTTTTATCAGTTGATTAAGGTGCAAATGATTTGGAAGGGAGCCTTCGACTCGCACTTGGATAACTATCCTCAAATCACCCAACACTGAAATCTTTGTAATTCTCTTGTTCTTGGCGATCAATAGACCTTGATAAAGGGCTAAGGCTTCAGAAATGTTATTTGATTTTGTACCGAGCCCCCAGGAGAAATTGGTTTCTATTTTTTCGTCCGGGGTGAAGATAACCCCGCCCCCCTTACCACCCCACCCTTGTAAAAGTATGTTATTATCCCTTATGTTTCTTATTCAATAACACAATTTAAAATAATTCCTAGTAGGTCTTTCCAAAACAAGTATTCATCTGAAATACAATACTTATTTTCTTTGAGTTGTAAAGATACATCTTTAGCCTTATCAAAACCTTGAGGGAAACAAAGATTTTTTAAGTAAAAAACAATATCTTTATTCCCTTTCGAGCTACAAAACTTAGGATTAATTTCAAGTGATAATCTTTGAGAGTTACCTCCTCAACTCCTATTGTTGTTGGAATCTTCCTTATTATATTAACGTCCAAATCTTGCCAGTTTGATTTAGTTAGGAGTTTAGATAATCCTTGACCTTTGACCAATATAGTTTCGTTTATCTCTAGCTCATATTCTTATATTTTAGAAATCCACTTTCCCCTTCTACCTTCACTATCAGGTTGACTGAGAATATCCTTGATTGTGATACCAGGTACATATGCAATAGTTTTGGAATGAAAAATGTAGTCTTTGAAAGATTTGAGTGCTTTGACTAAGGGATATGATTCCTTCTCTATGGTGTTATATTTTAACTTTGCATCCCTCAATGATCTACTAAAAAAGGTAATTGATTGCTCATGGCATGCATCATTTTTCTATAAAAGGACATCTCTAGTAGTGGTTTCAAAGGAAAAAGAGAAAACTAGGAATTATTTAATATAATTAGGACTACTTAAAATAGGTGATTGATGCAATCATATTTTATATGATGAATGACTCTCTTACTTCTCTTGTCCATTTTATTTCAGCATCCTTCTTTAACATGTCAGTAGTTTTGTTTACAAATTTTGCAAAATTGAGTATGAATCTTTTGAGAAATTTTATCTTACGAAGGAAGGGTTGTATTTCTTTTTCTGTTTCTTGGTAAATCAATTAGGTTAATGAATTCAAATATGTTTGGGTCAATTTTAACACCATCTTTTTAAACAATATGAACCACTAACTTTCCTTCCTTCATAACAAAGTAATATTTTATTGGGTTCAAGGATAAACCAAAATTCATGCCTTTAGCAAAGGTATATATGAGGTCTTTCAGGTGTTATTCATCAGTGTTAGAGAATACAATCATATCATCTAGATAAATAACTATGAAATTATATTTTTCACCAATGAATGCAATGTCCATGTCTCTTTGAAAGGTAGCACTACCGTTAATTAAGCCAAAAGACATATTATCGTACATGAAAGTACCCCAAAATGTGGTTAAAGTAGTTTTCTCTCTATCATCTAGATGCATGGCCACCTAGTTGAATCTAAAAATGCATCCATGATAAAAATCCTGTTGGCTCCCACTACCTTTTGAAAGATATGATCCATCTTTGGGAGAGGGTAATTATCTTTGGAGGAGAATTTGTTAAGGTTTCTGAAGTCCACACATAACTTGATTTCTCCATTATTTTTCCTTACTGGTACTAAATTGGCAACCCGTTTAGATTATATAGGAGGAATGCTAATTTTAACATCTATAAAATTTCTAACTTCCTTTTCATGTATGGGAAACAAAATAGGCTTAACTTGTCTCAATTTCTATTTAATGGTATTAGCATCTAGCTTAAGGGGAACCTAAGTTATATGATAGCAATATCATAGGTCTTCAAATCCTCATATTTCCATACAAAAATATCTAGATATTCTTAGAATAGATTTGCATACCTATTCTTTGTACCATTATTTAGAAATTTGGATAATTTAATTTACTTTTGACATACTTGATTCCCCAAATTAAACACTTCAACATCCTCTTTCTTTGGGTGAACAACATGTTTTATAGGAACACCATTCATATAAAAGAGTTTTTCTATACGAACCGATCCTTTTGGGATAAAGTTATTATTTAACTACATGATTTTATGATTGGCAATCTGGTCTGCCATTTCAAGAGTTTCTCTAGTCTTAGCTTGGATTTTATCTTCATCTTCTCCTTCTTCACCTTAATCAATTTTGGCAGAGGAAGATTCATTAACCATTTCCAAAATATATTGATTTGTAAATCATCTTCAAAAACCTTCCAATGCTTGACATTATCTAGAATTGATGGCCTATATCTTATCTCAATATCATACTTCAACTTTGGATTCTTTGGAGGCTTGAAAGTACTTACTGCAAAGGCTAAAGAATCAACCTATTGATTTTGGTCTTCGGAGAAAACAATTATGTTAAAGGAATCAAAATATGTATCCACTAGACTCCATACTTGATTTATGTAAGCTCTCATATTTGGATTCCTTGTTTTATATATACCTTTGATATGGTGTATAACCAATTATGAGTCCCTAAAGGCAACCAAATTGATAATTTTTATGCTTTTGGCAGCTTGGAGACCAATCATAAGGGCCTCGAATTTTTCCACATTATTCATGGCTTCGAATTCTAGCTTGTATGATATTGAAATTTTTTCTCCTATAGGAGGGATAAACAGGACACCATCTCTTGCTTCATATATAGAGGAATCCCCATCAAAATAAAGCTTCATGATTTGATCAGTATTCTTTTCAGGGATTTGAGGCATATCTTGCTCATAGTAACCATCTTTGAAAACTTCATTTATTGACAAAATACAACATACCATATCTTCATTGGTGGCATAAAGTTCTAGTCACTAACCACGTATGCAAATTTAGCTTCCCACTACAACCTTATAGTTTCTCATGCAAACATTGGGACAATGGCATACTTGATATCCATTTGGATAGTGCCTCCCAACTTCTTTTCCCAACTTCTTGACAACAACATCCTATCCTTAGCAAGCACATTAACAACTACCATGCCCATCATAATAACTTTTGTTTCCAAATGGGATAATGTGACTACCAAATATTTGATCATTCCCACACCTTTAACCTTCTCTGAGTCAAAGCTATACAAATCATGGTATGGTCTAGTTATATCCAAACACAATTTCTCCATGATAGATTTAAACACCAAATTATGTGAGACACATGAATGAATCATACAATTGTGTAGTATCTTGTCATGTGTGCTTAATGTCACATAAAATGGAGCTATGTGTTCTTTTTTTTCATTGATGTGAGGGCTAAATATGACCATGGTATGCTCGTATGAGATGTTGAGGGTATCTAGTTGTATTGCTGACATTACTCCCCCAATAATTTGGTCAATTTTCTTTTGGTAGAAAAGATTCTTTTCCAACTCATTCAAGGGGATATGGATCATAATCTTTCCTAACTCACACTTAAGATTGAAAGGGGTAGCAATTATTTCTTGTTCCATTTGGTATTTTTCTAAATTTTTGAGTC
Source organism: Pseudotsuga menziesii (assembly GCA_001517045.1). Classification (NCBI taxonomy): domain Eukaryota; kingdom Viridiplantae; phylum Streptophyta; class Pinopsida; order Pinales; family Pinaceae; genus Pseudotsuga; species Pseudotsuga menziesii. Next base: position 179,949 of record LPNX010507818.1, read on the forward strand.
GATGATTATTATTTCTTTTGTCAACAACCAAATTCATAGGCTCATTGGTTTTGTCTTGAAGACTAGGATGGCTCATTTGGGGTGATCAAATATTCTCAAGATGTTAAAATTAAGGAGATGTCCAAGATCATCAAAATCCTATTAAATAATCTAATTATATTGGAGTTAGAGGGTAACAGTCCAAATATACCTCCCCAAATGAGATCATCAAGGAATCCAAACTAGTTTAGGAGGCCCTACAACCCTCATATGATGTATAGGGAAAGAGGAGTTGAGTAATATCTTATTCAGCCACCCGTGAAAGAAAATAATAATAACAATAAAAACCTCTCTAATTTTCTCCTCGAGGAAGAATATTTGGATCCTTAGGAAGAAATGTACTAGCTCCAAGATGAATCAAATACCATGAACCTAACTCAAGATGACTATGAAAATTCTTAGTTATATAACACATCTGAGTTATACCATGACAAGAAGGTGAATATGAGCAATCATTAGCTTAGTATTTCCTATTTGTTGACACGTTGCAAGCTAAATCGCAAAGAAAATATGACCTTATTCCTAGACCACCTATTGCAAAGCAAACTAGGATGATCATCCTCATATAAAAAATCCTCCTGCAAACTAGCTAAAGGATAAAAATCGTAATACCTTATCTTATGCCAAAACCAATGGCCATTCAATGTTTTCTTTTGTCTTTTTCTTCATTCTGATTCCTAGGTTTGATTTTCCCTGCAACTGTCATGTTTCCTTCCACATCAATTGCATCATCTTGCATGATGAGTAGGATTTCTCACCTCCTTTCCTAAGCATCATGGTGAAATCAACTTCAAATGATCCAACATATATAGGTGATCTTTGTGGCTTCATGAGTGGGTTTGATGTCTATAGGGATATTGTTGATTATTTTATTAAAATTCCCAATTGGTATTGCATGTCTCTTCTTAAGGGAGGAAAACTATATCAAGTAGTACTGGTGATCTCTCTTCTCTCCCCACTGTCTCATAAACGTGGACTCTAAAACTTGACATGATCCTATAGAACTCGCAGGAATTTCTCTGAACCATTTTCTTACATATCGCTCCAATGTTTGGGTAAGGAGTCTCGTGAACACATTTCCATGCTCAATAAAAATATTGCTACTGAAGTCCTAGAACAAAAACCTCTTGTTACTTGCTTATTGAATTTCTTGAATTATCTAATTTTGAGCATTATGAGTATGTGATGTAATGAGTTAGGCATGCATTGTTATCGAGATAACATATATATAGATTTTCATGATGAATGAAATGGTATAATTAACAAAACTTAGAGATACAAGGTACTTCCAAGAGTAAATCTCATTTATCTAATGGAGGAAAACATAATGAGCAAATAGAGAATTCAATAGTTGACATGTAATGTAATTACATACGAACACATTAAATTTGAGAGAAACAACTTTTACACCATAAAACACATCATGAACATATTTTAACATATCAATAGTATAAACACATTCATCATAACATATGACCCAATAAATGGGATAAATGGCTGCTTCAAAAGGGACTTCATTATAGCATATGAGAAATTACACAGTAATATGGGAGGTATGGAGATACTGAAGGATGATACTCAAATACAATGGATATACAAATTTCTAGCGCAAAAGGTATGAATATGCTTAGCCCAAAAGCATCAAAATCAAAAGTTGTCTTTGATAGATATGTGATCAAACACAATAAGGAGGAGTTACACTCTACGCTAAAAAATGTGATCCATTATATGATATAACTTTGCTTCATTATAATGCTAAGTGTTGACTCTGTTACAACTGTTCCTTCTTGTTCTTTACTGGATTTCTTTGTGTTTTAGGCTAACTAACAAAAAGTTGAATTGCAAAGTTGTTATGGCCATCAACCCTGATAATGACTACACCGTTGAGTTGGTCATTGAGATGAGTGATAAACTATCTCTCGTGTTATTTACGGAGATGACTATGAGGCTGAATCCCCTAGGGATCTTTGAGGCATTTCCAGCAGGGCTTGTTGAGTGAATAACAGAGAAATAAATTTGGTGATGGATTTCCATGTATTTCCCATTGTATATTCACATGATTTCATCTCTTTGAGGGACATATCCAAATTTGTATAATGAGTGTAGGTGGGATGGGGAAAAATTCATAAAATGGTATGTAGATTGGCTAGTAGTCCAAAGTCTTATTGCATATTATCAAGCACAATCTTCCTTTTAAGAGTCCCCTCCACATATTCAAACTTTAAATCATTATTTCTGCAAAATGCAATCATAGTTTTGTAATGCTTCTTGGGATAGAGATACCCATTTCCATCCCAAGGGGATAGGAGGCCTTGACTTTAGATATACTTGAATATGGATTTGAAATAATTTCATCCCTTTCCAGTTGGGTTTCTTTGTCTTGTACAACTTGAACTAGATTTCTTTTAGAGATCAATTTGGAAGCATCCATGATGGTCTTTGTTATGTCTCTTATTTCCATGGCTTCCATATCCTCATTGGTTCTAGAATTTAGGATGTCTATGACCTATTTGTAAATATCCAATTTGTTCTCCAACTCGGTAAATGTAATCCTGACATCTTGTAAGGTATTAGCACCCAGGGTCTATTCATCCCAAACAATAGAAAAATAGTTCCATTGTTTGGTTAGCACAACGACTATTTGATCCCAAGCTAAGTGCTTTTCTTCCTTTAATGGAGGATTCACTAAATGATTTTTCATAAGGTGATATACTTCTTTCTACAACTTGATCTTGGTATCCTGTAGGTCATTAGTGACCAAGTCTCTCTTTTCTTCCAAATCTCTTAGGGATTCTACTTCCTCTCCTTTTTTCCTCTAGCTTTATTTCACCTTGTTGAGTTCAATCTTTAGGTCTGAATGTTGGAAATAATATGGGTGATGATACATAATCATGTAGAGGATATATGATTGGTATATGAAGAATGTCATGGCTGTAAAACTATTCAACTAGTCATGCATCATATCATATAGGTAAAGGGAAAAGTGTACCTTAACAACTGTCTCTCTAAATAGGGGACAAATAAAGACTAACAGAGAAAATACAATGATATCCAATACTCTCAGTCTTTGAGCAAAAATTGAATATGCTTGAAATTTAAAACTTTTTTGATAATCAATTACATCATATGTTAATCTCATAAACAATTCAATCACACAAATCATTCAATCCATACTGTTGATGTATTTGTAACTTCAGAAGATATTCTGATGTATATTATCATTGTATGTTGTTGTACCCCCATTGGGGATGTGTGTTGCCCCTTTACGGGATGTCTAAATTGTGTCTAGACATTGAGGTACAATCTCAGTTGTAAGTCAGGGAAATAGTCCCCAGTGTAACATCATGTAATATGTAATTGTGGTCTATTTAGGAGAAGTGGGCCCCATTGAGATGACATGTAGGCTCGAGTCTTATATTTGGTCAGTGACTTGAAAGGGTATAAATAGGGAGGCGTTCTCCCTCATTTATACATGCCACACACACTCTCTAAGGCGCATGAGAGAGAGAGAGAGATAGTAAGAGGAGGAGAGAAAGATAGCTGATGAACATTTCTTATTACTTCTTTTGATATTCTTACTATTATGAAGAAGTTCACGAGGTTTTCTCCTTTATGGTTTCCCCGATGAAAATATTTGTGTCTTGTGTATATTTTACATCTTATGCATTTTTTTGTACTTGTTATTCTTTTAGATAAAGATCCTAGATAATCTAATAATATCTTAGTAAAATATAACATGGTATCAGAGCCTCTCTGAAAGAAGGCACTGTGCCGCTGTGGGAAGTAGGGCTTCCTAGTTGAAGGTGTTCTCTCTAGAGATCATCAAGCAAGGAGAGTTAGGCTAAATTGCCTCACTAGGGTACATCTATTGGTGGTAGCAGTTTCTGAATCAAAGAAGTTTCACTATGTAGTCGAAATACAACTACAATGGTAGCTAATGGAAATTAGGGTTTCATGCTTGAAAACCCTAGAAAACTAAATTTAGTCATTCTAAAACTCTCGCTATAATGAGATATTGGAGAAGGATCATAAGCCAAAACATTTACAGGCCGAAGAGACATTCGTGTTGTACAATGTGTAAAAATATCAGCCTCATATTCACTATACTTTAGGAGATATGGTTCCTCCAAATCAGGGTTCCAGCCTCCTCTAGAATACAGTCATAAACAAGTGACCTAGGGATATTTGCTATATCTCGGGCTAGGAAGGTCCAAACGAAATTTGCAAAATGTTGTAGGTAGGGAATGAACTTTAGTTTATGTGGTCAGTATTTTAGACCCAGAATGTGAAATAGTGACATGTGGCAGTCCATGCAAGTTCACTATGCTGCATAGTCCCCAAAACAGTCACCTTGGGAAACTCAACATAAGTACCACTTGGAGAATCCATTTCTTCTCTAACCCATGGGGTTGGAAAGAAGACTTATCAAGATATCACAGTGAGAATTTTCATACTTTAAGGATTTGAAACTTCATAGATACAATAGAATCAATATTAGTCATTTCTGTAGAAGAAAATGGAAAACCAGGGCTTCCTGTTTTGGGAGATTCCCTCCATTGTTTTCCTAAAAGGAGTACATTGGATAGATAGCCTTGAAGAGGCCCATATTTCTATCCAATAAGAAGCTTGAAATTCTAAGTTTTTCAAATTAGGGTTTCTCTGACAAACCCTAGATCAGCCAGCTCTAGAACCAGGATGGATACCTCAAATCGGTAAGATCTAATTTTTTGCTATTTACATTCGAGGTTCTCATTTCAAAATGACTAATCACACCAGCTTAATCACAAGCTCTGTGAAGTTGACAATTTATGAGTATGGAAGTATAGGACCTCTGTTATCCTTGAAGAAATTGACTTGGATCAGTATTTCAGTAAGGAAGTTATAAGAGCCAGAGGGAGATGAGGCTAAGGATAGAGCCAAGAGAATCATTGTAGATTCTATTAAATATCATTTCATCCCTCTTTTATCATCCTTAAATACACCAAAAGGAAGTGTTCGATGCTATGACGAAGCAATCAAAGAAGAATAAGATATTGTTATGACCACCTTGAATGGCCTCCCAAGATCATGGGATTCATTCATTCGAGGAATATGTGTGAGAAGGAAGCGATTACCTTCAGCATACTCTCGGACGAGTGCACACAAGAAGAAGCTCGACTCATAATAAGAGAAGAGAAGATGGGAGCAATTGAAGATTAAGCTCTCACGATTCAAAGAATATCCCTCAAGCGATGAGGAATATGAAGGACTCAATTATTGAAGAACCTCTTATCCATCTTAGCATTTGGATAAGAAATGATGTTGTTAGGAATGAAGAATATGATGAAGCTGAAGGCGCAAGAAGGAGTCTACCCATGAAACAAATAAAGATAAGTATTCAATTTTCATTTCATGATATTGTTCGGTTATGCATTTATTTATATTCAGTTGATGTGTTATGCATGTTTGAGTATTTGCATTTATACTACTGAATTGCACACGATGGGTAAGAAGTCAATGATGTTATACAACATTCCATTACTACTTATCTAGAACGAAACCTATTTGTTGGCATATTAGGAGTAGTACACACTCTTAATAACATTAGGGTAGAATTCATCTAGAAGTTATTGTATGTATACATGATATGGATGAATGTTGTATCATTGGCTAAAATAGTCGCATGGCTATGTGACATATATTTGTCACTATTAATATGTTTTGGAAATTATGATATGTTTCTAATACGGCAAATTAACTTGACTTGTAGATCATTCCAAATAACAAGTAACGACAATTCAGAAGAGGAACCTGAAGCTTCCCAGGTCAAAGACACCATAGCGAAAGAAAAAGCTTCAGAAGAATATAAAGAGAATGGTAGATCCACCTCGAGAGATGATGACCACCTTGGGCACGAGAAATAATCCAAGATGAATAATAGTATGACAAGACTTCCAAAGAAAGAAAGAGGCCTCAGAAACACTCTAGTTATGTGACACTGTTGAGCGACATCATTGATGCAGAGCCTTCCAGCTATGAAGAAGTAGCCAAGAAGAAAGGGAAGGAGACTATGATCAAAGTACTAGTTCAAGAAGAATGATGTCTAGGACACGGTGTCGAGACCTGAATAAAAGTCCGTAATGTCTTCCATATCGAGCATGCAGTAGATGGAAGCATCGTGGGATACAAGGAAAGATTCGCAGCACGAGGCTTCTCACAGAAAGAAGGCATACACTATGAAGAGACATTTGCACCAGTGGCGAGTCAAGTATATGTAGAGGAACCACTAGGATTTGAGACACATGACAGGAAGACTCATGTGTGCAAACTAAAGAAGGCCTTGTATGAGCTTAGAAGGCACCCATCGGATAGAACATGCAGCTACATAAGGAGTTTGAAGATCACTTAGAGTGATGAAGATCTTAACCTTTGCTACAATATTGAAGATGAAAGCCTATAGAGGATGACAAGCTCACAGATGGGTGTGAGAAGAAATTCTCAACAAAGTTCAAGATAGAGGATCTTGGTATCTAGTGACCCTAGATGGATACATATAATATTAGTAGCAGAGGAAGCTACTTGTCACTCCATTACAGAATGCTTCAATACATAGAGTACGAAAGGCAGAGGGAGAATGATGCTCTGCTTCAAAGGGAGTGACTACAGAAGTTCCCGACGTTCGACATGGTATGACAGGATGAAAAAATTACTGATGGCTCTAGGCTTTACTGAGATTAAAGCAGATTCCAACCTTTACTACAAGGTTGAAGGCAAAAGACCAGTGATGCTCATGTTATATGTCGATGACCTGTTCTTGATAGGAAAAGAGGAACTGATTAAAAATGCAAGAAGGAGACTTGCTGTTGAGTTCAAGATGAAGGACTTGGGTATGATGCACTACTTTCTAGGCATAGAGGTGTGGAAGAGTGCGGATGGAATCTCCCTTAGATAAGAGAAGTATGCAGTGGAGATCCTGAAGAGGTTAATGATGGTGGAATGCAAGGCCATGGCCACACCTATGGAATCGAACCTGAAGCTATCGAGGGATGCTTCATCAGAGACGGTTGATTCCACGGTGTATGGTCAGATGATTTTTTCATTGATGTGCTTGACGAATACAAGACCAGGCACACACTTTGCTGTAAATGACCTGAGCCAGTTCCTGATGGATCCGAGACATGCTCACTAGGTTGAAAAGCATGTAGTGAGGTACTTGAAGGGTACAGTTGAGTATGGGATCAAGTATGATACGAATCATAAGACTAACTTGCATGGTTATGTTGATTTGGATTAGTAGTGCCACTAAGAAGAAGAACACTTTGGGTTGCTTCTTTAGTTTGAGATCCAGTATGGGCTACTGGTTTGGAAGGATATAGTCCTACATGGAACTAAGTACATCCGAGGAAAAATATGTTGCCACTTGCATGGCTATTTGTGAGGTACTATGTTTCTTTTGAAAGCTACGATTTGATTTGATTGTTTTGGATTTCATTTTTTGATGTAGAGAGGAGCAGTGAAGCTCTAGTATGTGATCCAGATCGAGATCTCTCAAAAGAGGGAGTGATGAGTTCTAGCATCGTCGACGAGACAGGTTGGCTGAGCATAAAATCCCAGCGAAGCTTGTAGGTTGCTCAGACGTAATCAGTCCTGTAGGTTTTCCTCAGATGTAATCAGTCCTGGAGAAGCTCGTAGGTTATCCTTGGACGTAATCAGTCGTGATGTGATTCTATGCTATAAATGGCTAGAGTGAAGTTTGAATACTTCATAGAGAACCTTTGTGTATTTCAGTTTGAGGTTCCTTCCAAGGGGAAGTGATGAGTCAGGAAGATGCAGATACGGTGCAGAGCCTTTTCGACATGGTGGTAGGCTAGGCCTCCCATGGTCGTGATGTAAGTGAAAATCCTTTTTGACATGGTGGCAGGTTGGGCCTCCCATGGTCGTGATGTAAGTGTAGAGCCTTTCCAATATGGTGGCAGGTTGGGCCTCCCATGTTCATCATGTAAATGCAGAGCCTTTCCAACATGGTGATAGTTTGGGCCTCCCATGGTCATGATGTAAGTGCAGATCCTTTCTGACATGGTGGCAGTTTGGTCCTCCCATGGTGGCAGTTTGGTCCTCCCATGGTCATGATGTAAGTACTGGAGCCTTTCCCAGATGGTAGTAGGTGTGTCCTACCATGCTGGTGGATGTAAGTGCTGGAGCCTTTCCGGGATGGTAGTAGGTGTGTCCTACCATGCCAGTGGATGTAAGTGCTGCAACCTTTCCCAGATGGTAGTATGTGTGTCCTATCATGCTGATGGATGTAAGTGTTGGGAGCCTTTCCTAGATGGTAGCAGGTGTGTCCTACCATGCCAGTGGATGTAAGTGCTGGAGCCTTTCACGGATGGTAGTAGGTGTGTCCTACCATGCTCGTGGATGTAAATTCCGGGAGCCTTTCCCGGATGGTAGTAGGTGTGTCCTACCATGCCGGTGGATGTAAGTGTTGAACTCCTTTCCCGGATGGTAGTAGGTTTTTCCTACCATGCCGGTGAATGTGAGTGGCATGTTGTGTATATGGGTTGTGCTCCATGTGACGATAATATGATCTGAAGATGATGAGGTAACAATAGGGTACACAGGTGTTGCAAGGAATGTAATAAGTCTTGGGATTCTCCTTCAGGTTTTGTTGTGGCATATAATTAGTCCTGGGAGATTCTATAGGTTTTGAAAGAGGCATATAATAAGTCATGGGATGTACCTACTTGATGGATTGCTCGTAGAGATGATGAAGACCTGGCAGAGGGATAGGCCTACATCCAACATGAAAAAGGGCTGGAACTATAGAAACTTCTGATGACAGTTAGTATGGGATGATGATCAAATTACAAGAAGATGATGGCATCAGCTATGATGAAGACTCTATGACTCCATGATGATGAGGATGCAATGAAGACCTGACCAAATGTGTTGATGACTGTGTAGAGAGAGAATACCTTCCTAGTTAAGAGGGAGTGTTGATGTATTTGTAACTTTGGAAGATATNGGACCCCCATTGGGGATGAGTGTTACCCCTTTACGGGATGTCTAAATTGTGCCTAGACCTTGAGGTACAAGCTCTGTTGTAAGTCGGGGCAATAGTCCCCAATGTAACATCATGTAATATGTAATTGTGGTCTCTCTAGGAGAAGTGGGCCCCATGTGAGATGACATGTAGGATCGAGTCTTATATTTGGTCAGTTACTTGAAAGGTTATAAATAGGGAGGCACTCTCCCTCATTTATACACACCACACACACTCTCTAAGGTGCATGAGAGAGAGAGAGAGTCAGAGGAGGAGAGAAATATAGCTGCTGAACATTTCTTATTACTGCTTTTGATCATCTTACTACTCTGAAGAAGTTTGCGGGGTTTTCTCCTTTATGGTTTCCCCGATGAAAATCTTTGTGTCTTGTGTATCTTTTACATCTTATGCATTTTTCTGTACTTGTTATTCTTTCAGATAAAGATCATAGATAGTCTAATCAGATCTTAAGAAAATCTAACACATAAGACATAAGATGTACCATGGGAAAACCCTCCAAACACGAAGGATGAAAAACCTAACAATTCTTTGAGTGTAGAGAATGATTTACAACACATGAGAAAATTGCTTGATAAGAGATATCAATGCAACAACAAAGAATAGAGATCACTAGGAACACTATAAAAACCTTGCCAAGTGCGTAGCACTTTAATAACAAGCTTACAATTATACAAAAGAGAAGGTAGTGAATGGTTGCATGCTTTTGGTGCACTTTTAACACTGTGTGCACTCAAATTACTTTTCCACACCAAAACATTAGCTCCTTCCTTCATTTTGTGCCAAATTGTCACCTCATATTCTCTCCCATGCAAAATATATCCGCCTTCCTTATTTCACCGAGTGTTAACTATCTTTAACTAAATGTGAACTGACGGAACTAAACTTAATCATCAACTAACTGCTTGACCATTACTTAAGATTTTAACTAAATGTCTTTAGTGCTTCATAATCAGTGCCATACACGCACACACACTTTGCATAAATCAAGGAGTATATTCTTTATTTAACTAAAACTTGTTTTTCCACAACTGAGACGTAAATGATGTCTCTGCAATTCGAGCTCACTAAAGTTTTGACATGGGAAATTCGAATCCTTACTCTTTCTCTATGCTTGTCTCATTTATCATTAATTAAATACTGCATGGTCCATATGTATATTAATTAATTAATCATCTTATCATATCATACTCAGAAGAATTGTTCCATACTAATGATCATATGCATTACCCCGGGTCATATAGTCATATGCTAAAGTAATCCACTCTAGGGGTATCTAATCCCTAGAGGATACTTATAGAACCTAGTGACCATGAATAGTAATACATCGCATTGCATATCCAAATGACTTGATAGAACACAAGTCTAGATTTTGATACAACACAAGTCTATAGTCTTGATACAACACAAGACCAGTCTTGATACAACACATGAATCCAATCTTGATACAACACAATATTTCGATCTTGATACAACACAAGATCACTGTACATGCATCTTTCATGAGTAGCACTTGATACAACACAATGCCCTAACTTGATACAACACAAGTTTTCTTAGCTTAATAAAACATAAGTTCCTTCCTCGATACAACACATGTCACTTACCTTGATACAACACAAGTTTCTGAACTTGATACAAGATAAGTTCTAGACTTGATACAACACAAGTCTCCTGGATAATGAATCCTGATGTTGTACATTTAACACTCCCTCTCAGAGAGGGGGACATTCTATGCCATACCAATCTTATCTTGGAAGTTTCTGAACTTTGTCATAGATAGAGGATTTGTCAACACATCTGCAATATGCTAATCAATAGATATGTACTGAAGTGTCACAATAAATTTTTATACCATGTCTCGAATGAAGTGATACTTCATTTCTATGTGTTTCAACTTGTCATGAAACACTAGATTTTTAGAAATTTTTATACAACTCTGGTTGTCACACCTGATCACTATAGGCGCTATCTATTCACTAAACAATCCTCCAAGTAGCTTTCTCAGCCACACTGCTTATTTACAAGTAGTACTAGCAACAATGTATTTAAGCTCTACGGTACTCTGGGCAATTGAACCCTACTTTTTGCTAGACCAAGAAATCATAGCAGAATCATAACTAAAACAATAACCAGAAGTTTTCTTTTGATTAAAAATTATACCACCCCAATAAAAATCAGTAAATACAACCAATAACACTCCTCCATTGGAGGCATACAGGTCCATCAGCGATTGTATCACGGAGGTATCTCAAAATATGCTTACCTGCAATCCAATTCTTGTGTCTAGGATCAGTCATGAACTGACTCAAAATGTTAATTATATAGCAAATGTTTGGCCTCAAGTGTATCAAACACATCAACGAGTCGACCAACTATCTGTATAATGTGGGGTCCACTGGATACAATCCAGTCTTAGTCTCATGGAGTTTCCTAAAATTGGAATCCATTGGAGTATTCATGGATTTACAATCCGCCGTGCCAAATCTGCGCAAGATGTTCCTTTGCCAAATCTCAAGGCCTAGAAAGTTGTGCATAAGACCTAATTATTTAATCTCAAACTTTGAGTTAAGCTCCCTCTTACACTCAACAATCATTCTTTCCTCTCCAACGAGGAAAATATCATCAACATATAGAAACAATATCAGAGGTTGGTTCTCCACTACTTTGAAGTACAAGTTTGAATTTGCATCACTCTTCAAGAAACCCAGTTTATGAAGATAATTGTCTATTCTGGAATACCAAGCTTAAGGAGCTTATTTTAACTCATACAAAGCTTTCTTCAACTTACACACATAGTAATCCTTCCCATGTATCACAAAACCCTCAGGTTTCTTAATGTAAACCTATTCCTCAATCTCACCATTGAGGAAGGAAGTCTTCACATCCATCTAGTGAAGCTTCTAGTCCAATACCGATGCAAGTGAAATAATAGATCTAATGGTGGTATACTTAGCCACTGGAGAAAAAGTCTCCTCATAATCAATTCCCTCTTTCTGATAAAAATAATGGCAAACAAACCTGGATTTGTACTTGTCCACACTACCATCTGCAACATGCTTTATCTTGTAAATCCATATGGAAGTTACAACTGACTTCCTCTTAGGTATGGGAACAATATACCAAACATAATTCTTCAGAGTAGAATGACATTCCTCTGTCATAGAATATTTCCACACTTGTTGCTTCGCAGCCTCTTCATATGACGAAGGCTTTGAGTCATTGATGCTACTCATCAATGCAACATATCCTGAATGCCTTTCATGCTGCTTGCACTCTCTATAAGATCCCACTAGTGCTACATGCTTCTCATCATCTCTCAATACATATCGACACCATGTTGACCTACTGTTTGTAGGAGGTTCATTAACCAGTTCAATTGGTTCATCAATGACAGGTTGCTGTGCATGTTCTGCTAGATTCTCCCTCTGAACATTAGAAGGGGAAGTATCATCATCATGATATTCTGATATACAAGCCTCAACTTCCTCTGTCTCTAGATCACATTCAATCTCTTTTGATTGCTTGAATGCTGCCTCCTTATGGCAAGTCACAGCCTGACTAACCTCAACATTTCTCTCACCAGGTACATATATTCTGAATGCCTTGGAGGTCTTACTGTAGCCCATAAAAGTTCCCTTCTTGCCAAAAGGTTCGATCATGGTTCTCTTTTATTTTGGTATGTGAATATACACAGGACATCCAAATATCCGAAGATGTGAAAAGTATGGTTTCTCACCAGTGAACACCTCTTCAAGTGTTTTCCATTTAAAAGTTGCATGCATACTTTTGTTATGTATGTACACTGCTATACTAGTGGCTTATTCTTGCAAATAAGAAGATAGATCGTGATCATGTAACATGGATTTTGCAGCCTCACTAATAATTTTGGTCTTTATGTCTGCAACCCCATTCTGATGTGGGTTGTAAGGAACTGTTAATTGTCTACATATCCCTACATCACTAAAAAACTCATTAAAATCATTTGATTCAAATTTTCCACCGTTATCAAACCTTAGGGCACGAATATGCATGCTTGTCTAATTCTCTACTAAGGCTTTATATTCTTGAAATTTACTGAAGGTTTCACTGTTGGCTTTCATGAATAAATCTAAGCCTTATGGGAGAAATCATCAATGAGAGATACATAGTAAAAGCGTCCATTAAGGGAAGGGGATGACATGGGTCCACATACATCTGAGTGAAATAAATATAAGATGCCTTTAGATCTAGCATGGCTGCTAGGAAACTTGTTTTTAACATTCTTTCTTAAACACAACCCCAACAAACAACATCATTTACAAAATCAAAACTAGGCATACCTTTCACCATTCGCTACAAACCAGGGAGTGATATGAAGTGGAGGTGTCCAAGCCTCCTATGCCAAATCTCACATCGGATTATAGTATGATGTACCATGGCTGAAATCTATTTTCCAGAGACCTTGTAAATACCTCCTTCTCGAACTCCAATAACAATAGTAGTATCAATGTTCTGGTTCTTCGGCCACAAGTATGCTTGATTCTCCATGAAGATGACTCAAAAGCCCTTATCTTCAAGTACTGAAACAAAAGTAGTTTCTTATTAAATATAGGGACATGAAGGATATCCTCCACATGTATTTCATCTTCCAAAATTATCTGGAAGGATGTGGATCCAACTCCCGGGATCGAATATGTGGACTTGTCTCCCAATTCTACCATGCATGCAAACCGTTTCTCTTTTAGATTGGAGATTGCACCCTTGAACCTTGACATGTGCTTGAAAGAACTACTGTCAATGAACCATGTATCTTCTCACGTGATGAGATATACAGACAAAGAAAAGACACGGTAATAGTCCCTCCTTGTCTCTTTCTCCTTGGGTGCATCTTTCTTGGAAGTTTCTTCTACAACAGTGAAAGCATGACTTCTTCCCTCTCTTCTTTTCCTTGCATGGCAATTATGTGTAAAGTGGCATGACTTTTGACAATAATAACATAGAATATTTGAATTTTTTAAGAAATGTATTAATATCTTTCTTCTTTGCACGAAATAAATTCTTGGGAGCGAATGGCTTCCTCCCTTTCTTGGTTCTTGTTGTGAGGGAAAGATTCTCCTCTTTAGTGCACACAACTTTGTTTTGGATGCACTCCTCTTATTGGATGCAATCATGCCAAAGTTTTTAAAAGTTTGGATGATCTTCTCTTCCATTTACTGTAGCCAAGAAGGTCTCCCATGAGGAGGGGAGTCCGTCAATGGAGGTTTGAAGAAGGTCATCCTCATCCATCTCCACACCGATGCTTGCTAGTTGACGCTTCACCTGTGAAATGTTTGTGAAGAAGGAAGCTACGATCTCATATCTTTCCATATTCATGTTGCACAACTTGTTCTTTAAGGCCCTCTTTTGAGTAGGATCCTTCTTCTCATACACGTTTGTGAGTGTTTCAAAAAACTCCTTTGTCGTCTTTAATGGTGAGATCATTGACATGAGGTTGTCCTTCACGGAGTCATATATGATCCTCTTTTCCTTTCTTTGATTGTTCTTGTAATGAATTCTTCGTACATTTGTAGTGGTTTCTTCGATCACTATGGTGACAAAGGAATCAATATAATGCTCTTCAAGAATGTTAATCACCCTCCCCTTCCATGTGTTGAATTTTGATGTGCCTTCAAGTCAATCTTCTGGTCAGATAGAGATTGGTGATATTGCTTCAAGCTCTTTGCTTAATTGTTCAAGATCCACGTAGGTTTAGAATGTTTGCACAAAACTAAGCTATTTAATGTGCTTTCTCTAATGCCATGTCAGTGTTTGAGCAAAAATTGAAGATGCTTAAACTTTAATTTTTTTTTATAATCAATTACAACACATGTTAATCTCATAAACAATTCCATCACATAAATCATTCAATCTATAAGACACAATATGTACCTTGGGAAACCATCTAAACATGGAGGATGAAAAACCCATAAATTCTTTGAGTATGATAGATAATTGCAAAGAATGATTTACAACACATGAGAAGTTTGCCTGATAAGAGATATCAATGCAACAATAGATAATAGATATCACTAGGAACACTGTAACAGTATTGTCAAGTGCATAACACTTTAATAACAAGCTTACACTCATACAAAAGAGAAGGTAGCGAATGGTTGCATGCTTTTGGTACACTATGAAAATTGTGTGCACTAAAATTACTTTTGCACATCAAAACATTAACACCTTCCTTGACTTGGTGCCAAATTGCGCCAAATTTCCACCTCATATTCTCTCCCATATAGAAGAATTGTGCCTTCCTTCTTTCACCGAGTGTTAACTATATTTAACTGAATTTGAATTGACTGAACTGAATGTGAACCAACTTAACTGAATGTGAAGTGGATGAACTAGACGTGAACTGAACTCAATCATCAACTGACTGCTTGAACATTAGTTAGGAGTTTAACTGAATGTTTTTAGTGATTCACAATCAGTGCCATCCACAAAGAAACACTTTGCATAAATAAAGGATTAGATTCCTTATTTAACTGAAACTTGTTTTTCCACAATTGAGACTTAACTAATGTCTTTGCAATTCGAGTTCACTGAAGGTATGGCATGGGAAATTCGAATCCTTACTCTTTCTCTATGCTTATCTCATTTATCATTAATTAAATACTACATGGTCCATACAGTGTATTGATTACTCAAACATCTTATCATATCATACTCAAAAGAATTGTTCCATATTAATGATCATCCCTATGCTAAAGTAATCACCCAGGTCATATAGTCATATGCTAAAGTAATTCGCTCTATGGGTAGCTAATCCCTAGAGGATACTTATAGCACATAGTGACCATTACTAGTAACACATCACATAGAATATCCACACGAATTGATACAACACATGTCTAGACTTTGATACAACACAAGTCTATAGTCTTGATACAACACAAGACTAGTCTTAATACAACACAAGACTAGTCTTAATACAACACAAGACTCCAATCTTGATACAACACAAGATCAGAGTACATGCATCTTTCATGAGTAGGACTTGATACAAGACAATGTCATAACTTGATACAACACAATTTTTCTTAACTTAATACAACATAAGCTCCTGACTTGATACAACACAAATCCCTTACCTTGATACAACACAAGTTTTTGAACTTGATACAAAACAAGTTCCTGACTTGATACAACACAAGTATCCTAGAGAATGACTCTTGATGTTGTACATTTAACAAATACCTGGTCATTATTGTACCCAAGGACTTGACATGCCATAGACATTGCGATTTGAGCCAATTTCGAGAATAATTCTTACTTGTATGGGAGAGGTTCCGCTGGTAATTTTGTTCCTAAAGGCAATAATGTCTTAGTAAATTTCTCCCTGTCTTCTTGGGCTATTTATTGAAACTTGGATCTTAGGGATGCAAAGGGAAGGTGGTGTCACCATTGGTACAATCTCATGAGTTTTGAAGAATAAGTCAAGATGATCTAAGCAGGTTTCAAAACAAACATCATGCGAATGCCTAGAATTAATGACTATATAGTTCTAAGGTTTAATGCTCATTATGAATTTAATGAGGATGACTTTAATGATATGCATTATGTATGTTGATGACATCGTCCTGCAATATTAGTCAAAATGTCACATATGTACAATATTTTGGCGTTAACAAATACCCCCTAATGTATGAGGTTAGGAAGGTACTGTATGGCTGAAATGCATCATAGTTTCTTTCTCTCCTATTCGAAACGATAAGTTATAAAGTGTTGGAAGTAAAAGGAACTAATCATAGGGAGGTTTTTGGTGATGAGTGCTAAATCTAGTAACTGAACAATGATAAAAAAAATAGTAATTGTTGTTTATACAAATGAGGAATTAGAGTAAGAAATCACCGTTGCTTTGCACAACTGTTACACCTAAAATTTGTCACCTTGCCTGATTCCCTAAAGTTTATATTCCAAAGAATATTGTGGAGGAGTTTTTTCTTATTAGATGCCATATCCTACAAACTCTAATGCACCTTGTCTCTTGACATAGAGCGTTAGACAAGGTTGACTCCTTTTTCCTATTGACAGGAAGTGCCGGTGACACTTGTTGCACTTGGAGAAAAGAGTCGACCACCCCTAACGCCTATTGCTAGTTGACAAAAAGCATTAACACTCCCCAAAAGGAAAAATAGAACTTTCAAGAACCTTCTAGAAGAAATTCCTCGTGGAGGATTAGCCCAACTGACTAGAGTAGGTGGAACTTGAACCCCTAACCTCTAGGGATGATCCCTCAAATTTCTCCCAAAGAATGTCAGCCCATTCGATCTCCCTTTGGCCTATATATGAAATCTCACCCTCATGGATTAGGGGAGGGAGAGGATCAAGAAAGGACCTTTATGTTGTTGGAATCACTCTAGGTGTGAGAGGTAAAGAGTGCAGTCTTGTGAGTGAGAGGTTGTAGAGCTTGTGTGTGTGGATCAAGATCTTGTGAGAACAAGGCTTCAACATGAAGTCTTTGGTTGTAGTTTTATTCTCTATTTTTGTTAATGAAAATATGTTTTTTCTTTCCCATAAATGATTTGTTATTGATGTGAGTTATTTATTGATTTTCTCCTTAATCATGAGCATCTACTGTTAAGTTATATTGTTGCTTTCACTTTTGTATCTTTTCCTTTGCATCTTTTTGCAGGTATAACTAATCGTGAGAGAATATAGAAGGAAAGGATCATATCCATTGAGAGGTAAGAAATATTTACATTTAAGTGATTTGACAATATAGGGAAGGGTTACAAATTTGTGTGTGTTTTGTTCTAGATCTGGCCAATGTAGACTAGGGAAACAATCTTTGTCTTTATCGATTGAGAATTTTCAATAAAAAAATTCGCGACCATACTGGGGAATCGATTAGATCTATGAATTTTTGCTTTGATTTTCATTACAAACTCTCAAATTTTTTATTTTCCTCATTAAAGGATTTAAGGTGTGAAATTCATCTTATATCAATTCCAATTTGCCTCTTCAAGTTAGTATCCATCCTCAGAAAATTCCAGTTTATCCAGTGATTGTTTATTTTAAAGGTGTTTATTCTTTTTTATTCTCTAGATATGCTGACGCACCTGGGCCAGTCTGACAGAGCGCCAACCCCTCTCTGACAGTTTCTGTGTGTTTTGATAGAGCATCATCAACACCTCTTTCCCATAGACAGAAAGCATTGCTGAGGCCTTTCTATAGTGAGAAAAGTGCATCAACCACTTGGGGACTCTCTGTTTCAGACCTGCAATGTGCATCGAGGTAGGTACTTGGTAATACCCCCATGACATTATTTTTTTATTTTTCATGTTTTGAAAAATTATTATTTATTATGTAATGAGTTTTAAAACTCAAAGACTGAAATAACATTTGCACAAAAAAACATTTTATTTATTAATAAAGAGAAAGACACTTGGAGAACTCAACTACATGAGGGGACACCAACCATGGCACCAATGAACATGTGTAAGCAAGCTAAGAGTGATTGACACCAATGAACATGTGTAAGCAAGCTAAGAGTGATTGACACCAATGAACATGTGTAAGCAAGCTAAGAGTGATTGACACCAATCAAATCCAATCCAAAGCTCAACAACCAGACAAGATCCTAAATCATAGGGATTTAGGGATCTGATCGGAGATTTGATTGGGATGGCATAAGACCTGGGCAAAATTATTTATATGGGTGCACTGGAATGGCATGGGACACCGTGTTGTGCATGGGAAGAATGATTGTTGAGCATTCTTCTATTTTTTTTATAAGTCCATCGTGAGAACTTGTTACGGACTCGAGATTGAGTGCCGCGAGGAAGTGTCTTGCTGTTCTGGTGCATGGTTGGTGATCCAGCTTGGGGGTGGAGCGGAGCAAACAGATTGAGTTGCTGCCTCCTATGGTTGGGAGGAGTTGAATCTCCAAGTTGTTATTTTTTCAAGTAAGTATTGGAATCTTCCGAATTTTTTCCTACAATTTGTATTGGCTATGGTTTCAAGAATCATTGCAATGTATAGTTTATTTGTCTTTTCAAATCCAGATTTGAATGGTGGTTGAATTTCAGATCTGAAACTTGATTGGCTATTAGAGTTATAATTTTATCACTATGTACTATTTATCTTTTGCCGTTAAATATATGTATATATACACCAATCATGCTATCTATATTTGAGATATAGGAAACATTTTGATTTCTTCCTTGACTGTTTTTCAATAGAGATTGAGTTTTGGTTGATCTTCGATTTGGCATTTCATTCTCCCAAATGATCCGCGATCTATACTTTGGGTTCTTCCTTCTAATAAGCTGTTTTGTAATCGCTGTGTTTTATTTTGAAGAACCAGATCCACGGATTTGTTGAAAAGCATTGTGTTTTATTTTGAAGAACCAGATCCAAGGATTTGTTAAAAATTTTGGAGTATTTATTTATGCCTATGTTTTATTAAAAAATTGGAGTAATGGTTTATGCGGGCTTGTTGTTAAAAATCTGGAGCATTTGTTTATGCCAGCGTTTGTAAGATCTGGAACATTTACAATTATGCCTACGTTTTATAAAGATCTACAACAGATATTGTATGCACACATTTTATCTGAATTATGCCATTCCTGCCTGTGTTTTTGCAAGATCTCGAAATTGATAGACTCTGATTTGATCTTGTGTAGATCTAGAAATCGTTTTACTTATCTTTTTCCTGCGACTTGATTATACATTTGGATTGAAAATGGATCTCTACTTCCATGCAATTTGTTTATGCATTCAGATCTGGAAATCTCTTATTGCATACACTTAGATATGAAAGATGATCTCCTCATTGCCAAGATTTTGGTTTTTTGTTTTATTCCCAGATCTTAGTTATGCGATTCTGTGTGATCCATTTCTATTTATGGCTTGCTATATTTGTAAGATCTGATCTGATCTGTATAACATCTGGGTACACATTTTCTTCTTGACTGCGATCTTGATGAACTATCCCATGCCTGTATGTATGCGATTGACTGCATACGTTTGTAATTGTTGAGCTGTAACCCTCTACCTGCAATTTCATGGATTCTCCTTGCTGCGTATGTGATTGACTGCATATGTAACCCTCTACCCATGATTCCATTGATCGATCTCTAGAATGCGTTGATAATACCTTTTAGATCCACCTCGAAATTGCTGGATTTACATTCGATTTTCTTTATATATATATATATATATACTCATACTCAAATTAAAACCCTTTGCCTGCATTTTCATGGTCTTTCCTTACTGCGATTTCATTCCTTAACAGCATGCATAAGATTTACCGTCCATGCCTTTGATAAGAAATGAGAATGTTTAGAATTATCATGTGTAATACAATATGAAGAATGATGATGTATTTGTCTCCGTTATGATTAATGGTGACAGAGCCCGCGATTTGATTTATTATTTCGGAGCTGCAAATGTATCCCAAATGGCTGCATCTTTATTTTTTTGGATCTGAGATATTTTTCATGTAGGCGGTTCCCTCGTATATGCATGTTCAACATAGTCTCCGCTTAAACTCAATATAGTGCCAATATTGTTTTGTTTTTAAACGAGTTATTTTTATATATGTGTATATATTTTTATATCACAAGCTGTCCAAATAAAAAGTTTCATATTTTGCACATATATTTTCCACTAGAATTATATATATATATATATAGTCAGGAGAGGAATACAATAAACAATATGGTGATGTTGTTATATGTAAATATGATAGGAAACTTCCATTTATAAATACTATATGTTTTATTTTATATCCCAACCCTACTTGAGGAATGAAGAATGAAACTTGGAAATATATTATTTTCATAAAGTTGAAAATCAAGGTTGTTACACTGTGGTATCAAAGCCCAAGTTACGACACTTGGCCCTATGGTGTCTACACACATATTTATGAAAACTAATAGTTGTAACCTTTTGTTCTTATTTCTTGTATAGTAGAAAACTGTCTTACTAAAATTGCAGGAAGATATGGCCGGAAGACGATCCCCTACCCCACTTGCTTGGGTTGAACTTAATAATGAGGATCCCCCTAATAACAACGTTGTTAATTTTGAGATTCTACAAACAGTGAGGGACTTACAAGAAGAAATTATGAACTTTAAGACTGAACATGAAAGGGTACTGAAAACCCAAGAAGACTTAAATGAAGCCCTACTTTTTAAACTGCATGAGATAACTAATGAAAAGAAGAAAAAGAAACATAGACAAGAAAACTCATCCTCTGACTGTCCTTACTCTGACGGAAGCCATTTATCTAGTGAATCAGAGTATTCTAGTGACAGTTCTGAGGGTAGACATAAGAAAAAAAGAAAATATAAAGATGATCTAACAGGAGAATTCAAAAAGTTAAAGCCTCCTACCTTTGACGGTGAAGTAAAGAATGGAGAAGAAGCTGAGGCTTGGCTCTTCAGAATGAAGAAGTACTTCACTATGTACAACTACTCCAACTCCATGAAGGGAAAAATGGCCATCTTCAATCTCGTCGGAAAGGCTGAGATTTGGTGGCAAGACTTAAAAAGAGCAAAACGAATAAATGATAGGAAAGTAAGTTGGAACTGGTTTAAAAAGGAATTTAAAAAAGAATACCTCTCGGAATATTACTACGAAGGGAAAGCTAACGAGTTCTATGAGCTAAGATTAGGATCCATGTCCATGCATGAATTTTGTACTAAATTCTTATCCCTTTTAAGATATGTTCCTTACTTAAATGGAGAAAAACCTAAAATACAAAGGTTTCTAGGTTGCTTGCCTAACTTTTATAAAGACAAACTTGAGTTTGATGAACCGAAAACTTTGTATGAAGCAATGAGGAAGGCCAAATTAGCGTATGACCAATCCAAGAGTATAAGTGAAAATCCCTTTAATTTTAAGAGAAGAGATGGAAACGGTTTTAAGAAAAGAGAGTTCAAACCTTTTAATAATAAACATAAAGGTTTCCAGAAAAATACCTTTAAGGACAAACAACTAACACTAAGAATAGAATATAAACAACCTATGAGAACTACTGAGTATAAAGATACTACTTTTAATAAGAAAAGTGAAGAAATAAAAAGAGAACCCTTGTAGTGTTGGGGTTGTGGGGGGATTCATTTCTATCGGGATTGTCCTCATAAAAAGGATAATCAAAATATTCATACAGTTCGAGGAGCAGCTATAGTGGGGGAAGTTGCTCGGAATATACCACAGATTAGCGCAGCGCTGGACAATCATCAAGCGAATTTTCAGCCCTCCATGATTGAGGTAGAAGGTAAGATCCTTGACAAACCTATTTCTATATTAATTGATTCTGGTTCTACCCTAAGTTATATATCTCCTAAGTTAGTAGATTTGTGTAAAATGAGAAAGTATGATTTTGAAAAATCGTGGTTAGTACAGTTAGCCACCGAAACAAAAAGAAAAGCAACCAGTTTTATTTCTAGTTGTGAAGTTCATATGCAAGATTTGATTACAAAAGTAGATTTGAATGTTTTACCATTAGGATCTTACAATGTACTGATTGGAATGGATTGGCTAGAAAAACATAAAGTGGTGCTAAATTGTTTTGAGAAAACTTTTGATTGTATTGATGAAAATGGTGAAAGTAAAATGGTTAGACGAATTCCAAAGAAGATTCTTACTAGGAAAATTTCTGCCTTGCAATTGAAAAAGTGTGCTAGAAAAGGATGTAGGTTTTTTGCTATACACATCACCGAAACTAATGTTAAGGAAACAAAACCTAATTTAGAGGATCTTCCCTTTTTAAACGATTTTAAAGATGTCTTCCCAGAAGAGATACCGGGACTACCTCCGAGGAGAGATATTGACTTTACCATTGAATTGGTACCTAGAGTAGTACCCTCCTGGAAGGCCCCTTATCGAATGAACACACCTGAATTGGTAGAATTAAAGTTGCAATTATAGGAATTAATAGATAAAGAATATATTAGGCCAAGTGTGTCTCCATGGGGAGCACCTGTCTTGTTTGTTAAAAAGAAGGATGACACACTGAGGCTATGTGTCGATTACAAACAATTAAATAAAATGACAATTAAGAATAGATACCCCCTCCCTCACATTGATGACTTGTTTGACCAAGTACAGGGATCGTCGGTATTCTCTAAAATTGACTTAAGGTCTGGATACCATCAAGTAAGAATTAAAGACGAGGATGTCCATAAAACTGCATTTAGAACAACGTACGGGCATTACGAGTTCTTGGTTGTACCATTTGGCTTGACCAATGCCCCAACCACGTTCATGTGTTTAATGAACAGTGTTCTTCACAAATATCTAGAAAAATTTGTAATAATATTTATTGATGATATATTAATATACTCGAAAAACGAAGAAGAGCATAAAGAACATTTAAAACTAGTCTTGGAAACCTTAAGAGAACATAAACTTTATGCAAGTTTAGTAAGTGTGAATTCCTTCAAGATAAAATTCAGTACCTAGGTCATGTAATAACTAAGGAAGGTATTTCGGTGGACCCAGATAAAATCAAGGCAATCAATGATTGGCCAGTTCCTAAGGATGTAACCGGGATTCAATCCTTTATGGGAATCACAGGTTACTATCGGAGGTTCATTGAGGGGTTCTCCAGAATTGCTTATCCAATAACCTCACTTCAAAAGAAAGGAACTAAATTCATATGGTCTAATAAATGTCAAGAAAGATTTGAAAAACTTAAGCACTTATTAACCACCGCACCTATTCTAAGGATTGCAGATCCTTACAAGGACTTCGTCGTATGTACAGATGCATGCTTAGAAGGATTAGGTGGTGTGTTATTACAAGAGGATTATGTAATAAGTTACGAATCGAGAAAACTTAAAATACATGAACGGAATTATGCAACACATGACTTGGAGTTAGCTGCTATAATACATGCTTTAAAGATGTGGAGACATCACTTAATAGGAAGAAAATTTACCTTAATGTTGGATAATATAAGCTTAAAATATTTATTTGATCAACAAAACTTAAATGCTCGCCAAGCAAGGTGGCTAGCGTTTTTGAGCGAGTATGATTTTGAAATTAAACACATTAAAGGAAAAGAGAACAAGGTGGCAGATGCCCTGAGTAGAAATGCCATTCCGTTTTGTTCAACTGCCTTCAGTAGTTATAAAACAAATCTCGAAGATTTAATAAAAGAAGCAGCTAAAAATGATGAAGAGTACTTAAAGATTAAATAACAATTGGAAACAGATGATAAGGGAAGTTATTCAACTTATTCTATAAGCTCAGAAGATTTTTTAGTCTATAAAAACCGATTATACGTACCGGATTCTGAAGAAGTAAAACGGCTAATTCTTAATGAACTACATAAGAAACCATATTCCGGACATCCGAGATACCAAAAGATGGTAACTAAGTTAAGAAAAAGCTATTATTGGCCTAACATGAAGAATGATGCTGCAAATTACCTAGCTAGGTGTATTGAATGTCAACAAGTAAAAACTGAACTTCAACATCCTGCTGGGCTACTACAACCCTTACCTATTCCAGAGTGGAAATGGGAGATAATAATCTTAGATTTTATAACAGGATTACCTAAAACAAATAAGCAACACGACTCAATAATTGTAGTTGTGGATAAGTTAAGTAAAGCTGCTCACTTCATACCTGTAAAGTCTACTTTCAAAGCCATTAATATAGCTGATATTTTTATGAAAGAAATATTTCGGTTGCATGGTATTCCAAAGGTTGTGATTTTTGATAGAGATGTGAAATTTACTGGTAACTTTTGGAAATCCTTGTTTAAAGGTCTAGATACACAACTAAATTTTATCACTACTTATCATCCTCAAACGGATGGACAAACTGAAAGAACTAATCAAGTGTTAGAAGATATGCTGCAAATGTACGTAATGGATAAACCAGGTAAATGGGAAGAGTATTTGCATTTGGTAGAATTTGCTTATAATAATTGGTATCAAGCTTCTTTGAAAATGAGTCCATTTGAAGTTTTGTATGGCTAGAAATGTCGCACTCCTATGTCTTGGGATAACCCTGCTGACAGGATTGTTCTAGGACCCGACAAGTTAAAAGAAATGGAACAAATGGTGAAAGAGGTACAACAAAACCTAAAAGTTGCCCAGGATCGACAAAAAAGTTATGCAAATTTAAAACGAACTCCAAGAGAGTTCAATGTTGGGGATCATGTATATCTAAAGGTAAAGTCAAAGAAGAGCTCTTTGAGTTTGGGAAGATGTTCCAAGCTAGCACCAAGGTATTGTGGACATTTTGAAGTGTTAGCTAAGATAGGGCCGATAGGCTATCAGCTGGCACTTTCTCCTAATATAAAAGTGCACGATGCATTTCATGTTTCATTGTTAAAAAAATATATACATGATGCTACTCATATAGTTGACTGGGATGTGATTCAGGTAGAACCCGAGGGAGAGTTCCAGACCGAACCTTTCCGCATTCTATACAGGAAGGAATGTATGCTCCGGAATCGAGCCATCGTTCAAATAAAAGTGCAATGGAAGCACTTTAGCCTTGAAGAGGCAACTTGGGAAATGGAGGATAAAATGTGGGAAGCATATCCCTCCATGTTCCAGAATGAGGAAAGGAGCTCAGAATAAAAAGAACACCGAGGACGGTGTTAAAAATAAGGGGAGGAGAAATGTAATACCCCCATGACATTATTTTTTTATTTTTCATGTTTTGAAAAATTATTATTTATTATGTAATGAGTTATAAAACTCAAATACTGAAATAACATTTGCACAAACAAACATTTTATTTATTAATAAAGAGAAAGACAGTTGGAGAACTCAACTACATGAGGGGACACCAACCATGACACCAATGAACATGTGTAAGCAAGCTAAGAGTGATTGACACCAATCAAATCCAATCCAAAGCTCAACAACCAGACAAGATCCTAAATCATAGGGATTTAGGGATTTGATTGGAGATTTGATTGGGATGGCATAAGACCTAGGCAAAATTATTTATATGGGTGCACTGGAATAGCATGGGACGCCGTGTTGTGCATGGGAAGAATGATTGTTGAGCATTCTTCTATTTTTTTTTTTAAGTCCATCGTGAGAACTTGTTACGGACTCGAGATTGAGTGCCACGAGGAAGTGTCTTGCTGTTCTGGTGCATGGTTGGTGATCCAGCTCGAGGGTGGAGTGGAGCAAACAGATTGAGTTGCTGCCTCCTGTGGTTGGGAGGAGTTGAATCTCCAAGTTGTAATTTTTTTCAAGTAAGTATTGGAATCTTCCGAATTTTTTTCCTACAATTTGTATTGGCTATAGTTTCAAGAATCATTGCAATGTATAGTTTATTTTTCTTTTCAAATCCAGATCTGAATGGTGGTTGAATTTCAGATCTGAAACTTGATTTGCTATTAGAGTTATAATTTTATCACTGTGTACTATTTATCTTTTGTCGTTAAATATATGTATATATACACCAATCATGCTATCTATATTTGAGATATAGGAAACATTTTGATTTCTTCCTTGACTGTTTTTCAATAGAGATTGAGTTCTGGTTGATCTTCGATTTGGCATTTCATTCTCCCAAATGATCAGTGATCTATACTTTGGGTTCTTCCTTCCAATAAGCTATTTTGTAATCGCTGTGTTTTATTTTGAAGAACCAGATCCACGGATTTGTTGAAAAACATTGTGTTTTATTTTGAAGAACTAGATCCAAGGATTTGTTAAAAATTCTGGAGTATTTATTTATGCCTGTGTTTTATTAAAAATTTGGAGTAATGGTTTATGCGGGCTTGTTGTTAAAAATATGGAGCATTTGTTTATGCCAGCGTTTGTAAGATCTGGAACATTTACAATTATGCCTACGTTTTATAAAGATCTACAATAGATATTGTATGCACACATTTTATCTAAATTATGCCATTCCTGCCTACGTTTTTGCAAGATCTCGAAATTGATAGACTTTGATTTGATCTTGTATAGATCTAGAAATCATTTTACTTATATTTTTCCCATGACTTGATTATACATTTGGATTGAAAATGGATCTCTACTTCCATGCAATTTGTTTATGCATTCAGATATGGAAATCTCTTATTGCATACACTTAGATATGAAAGATGATCTCCTCATTGCCAAGATTTTGGTATTTTGTTTTATTCCCAGATCTTAGTTATGCGATTCTGTGTGATCCATTTCTATTTATGGCTTGCTATATTTGTAAGATCTGGTCTGATCTGTATAACATCTGGGTACACATTTTCTTCTTGACTGCGATCTTGATGAACTATCCCATGCCTGTATGTATGCGATTAACTGCATACGTTTGTCATTGTTGAGCTGTAACCCTCTACCTGCAATTTCATGGATTCTCCTTGCTGCATATGTGATTGACTGCATATGTAACCCTCTACCCATGATTCCATTGATCGATCTCTAGAATGCGTTGATAATACCTTTCAGATCCACCTCGAAATTGCTGGATTTACATTCGATTTTCTTGATATGTATATATATATATATATACTCATACTCAAATTAAAATCCTCTGCCTACATTTTCATGGTCTTTCCTTGCTGCGATTTCATTCCTTGACAGCATGCATAATATTTACTGCCCATGCCTTTGATCAGAAATGAGATTGTTTAGAATTATCATGTGTAATACAATATGAAGAATGATGATGTATTTGTATCCGTTATGATTAATGGTGACAGAGCCTGCGATTTGATTTATTATTTCAGAGCTGCAAACGTATCCCAAATGGCTGCATCTTTAATTTTTTGGATCTGAGATATTTTTCCTGTAGGTGATTCCCTCGTATATGCATGTTCAACATAGTCTCCGCTTAAACTCAATATAGTGACAAGATTGTTTTGTTTTTAAACGAGTTATTTTTATATATGTGTATATATTTTTATATCACAAGCTGTCCAAATAAAAAGTTTCATATTTCGCGCATATATTTTCCACTAGAATTATAATATATATATATATATATATATATATATATATATATATAGTCAGGAGAGAAATACAATAAACAATATGGTGATATTGTTATATGTAAATATGATAGTAAACTTCCACTTATAAATACTATATGTTTTATTTTATATCCCAACCCTACTTGAGGAATGAAGAATGAAACTTGCAAATATATTATTTTCATAAAGTTGAAAATAAGGGTTGTTACATACTTCATAACTCTTAAAGGATTTTTTTGAAAAAAAATGTTTGGTTTGAGTTTTTTTGAGTTTGTTGCATTGTTTGTTTTCATATCTGTCAGTGTGTTTTACTCTAAGTCTATATTTAAGCTAGATATTGCAAGATAACCTTTGTAAAGGATTCATAATTTAGTGATTGTGTATTTTTGAGTTTTGGTCTTGGGTATCATTGTTTGCATTAATATATTTGATACTTTCTTCAGAGCCATGAAAAGAAAAATTGTATTTTTCTTATGCTTTCGTGGAATAATATTTATTTGTTTTTTGCATTTCCAGTTTGAAAATATATCAAAAAACAAAAAGAAAAGTTAGATCTGTTGATTTTTGTTTTGATTAGGCATTTGAATCTTATTGATAAAGTTGAGTGATTATTGTTTTTCTTTTTTGAAGTTTGACTTTGGAGATCATAGAGTTAAAAGCATTAGTGAATCTTTTCTTTTTTTATGGTGTTAGATATCTCGTTTGGTTAAGCATTAGGAGGTTTTGTGTGTTTGGAAATTTTTGAATATTGAAAGATGAATTGTCAAAATTGCATGGTGTTCTCATTGATTGTTTGAAAGGAAATTTCTCTTCTTTAATATAGATAGATATCATAGAAAAGGGAATTGCATTTCATTTAAAATTTTAGTCTTGTAGTTCCTACAGAATCCATAAAAGTAAATTAATTGTCAAAAGATAAAATTGAACAGTAGCTTAGGTTAAAATTCTTAAAAATTTGAGTGATAAGTTAGAAGACATGTTCCAATGTCTATAAACATAGGAGATTTATTTTCTTACCTGCACTACATACCGGGGACTGTGTGGTTCTTCAACGTACTAATAGGTATGATGGAACAACTTTTAACATACACTTGAGGTATATTGAAAGGTTCTCCATGTACTCGACGATATATAGGAAGGCCCCTTTTGAACAATTGTGCATTAGAAAGCACTAACACCGATTTGGGCTCCCACATACCTTGAGTATTTCGAGAGACCTTTGTAGAACCTATACCAATTGAGAAAATACATTTGGCTGTCTTGTTGGAGCAATACACCAAGAACAATAATCAGGGAGATACTACAGATACTATCCAGGTATTCAGATATTCAAGCAAGGGTACATTCCCAATCCTCCTCATCGCGTTTTACTATTGGACCCTGCGGTATATCACGAGTTGTGACAATTTGAAACTCGGGTGAGGATTTGACTTTTAGACCCCTATTATCACCTAAGTTTGCTTGTAGCCTTAGCTTGCGTAGGACTTTTGTGTGCGATATTTTTTATTATAAGACCTTTAGGGTAGAGTTTTTAACCTAAATTTGGCTAAGACACCTGTGTGAAGTTATCGCAGGCTGTAGGGTTTACCACCTGAACATCCTCCCAGCGGGGAAGGAAGAGAAGGGGAAACCATGGACCAACATGTTACGGGTGATCCACATGTATAAGGAATTTCGGTTAGTGAATCCGAGGAATACTATTCTTCTTTCAAAAATCCATCTACCCCTACTCTGGTAGTGGTTCAATAACCTTCTGCATGTGACTCAACCTTTCACTTTCTAGTGGAAGGGTATTCTGGTGCATAATATTGGGTATTTACCCAACCTTCAGATGATTGAGTAGCATCAAAATTTGGTCCAACTGCTCCATTTTGGGAGACTTCCTTAGGAAAAACCATTTACAAATATGGAACTAGTACTTTGTCATATGCCATACCCCCACAAAAGACAAGATTTGTCTCAAATGATGATTTTTTTACACCAATCCATGATACCGTTTCTCGCTTGCATGAAATTGGGAAGAGCATAAGGAGACACAGTTTATCTCCCTTACCTAGCCCTTTAGAAATGACCAGTCCTAAATACCATGGTCCTACTCGGTCTCATGTTGCAATTTTTTCAGGAATACCGGTTCAAAATGTTGTTTCTTAAGATCTAGGTCAACCTTCTATCCGAACCCTATCACTTCAAAATCTCCTGTTTTTTTTCAAATTATCCTCTCAATTCCAGGACTAGGGGGTAATCCCTAGCCTAAGTTGTTTCAACAACTGGGAGAATTTCTTCAGATGGTGGGAAGAATATTGCTCTAGGGAAGCCAATAGTTAGTTGACATTCTATGACTGTAAATGTGGTTATACCTTCTCTTGTCACGAGACAACCATCATGGGTAAAACCTATGTCTATTCAACCTACATGGGGTTATACTTATCCATGAAATCAATCTGCAATGGTTAATCAAAATTATCAACCGGTTTCCTTGGGAAATATTTGTCCTAGAATCCCTTATCCTAGGAATATGAATACCCCATGGAAGAAACCTAATTGGATGAATGTCACGATCCGTAGGAGACCACTTGTGAGTTCATATGTAGGATCACCTATCGGACCTAGTGGAGGTTATCCAAGAGGTTCACCACCTAGAGTATACCACCTAGATGTCCACTATCTGGAGTACCACCACCTGGAGGTCCATCACTCGGAGGTCCACCACTTGGGGGATGAACATGAGGATCATATGGAAACCAAACACCACAGAAATAACCTGTTATAGGGGTATCATCATTACCTATTTATCAATTGTCTCATGGTCCTACTGGTACATAGATGGCTTATCAATATTACCAGTACCTCAACAAAATAAAAAATTTCCATTCTTTGCTACACTTGGTCTACCATATTTATCATCAATGGTTAATAATCCTATTTACCATCATCCTTCATGGCCAACCATTCCTATAAAGTTACGGTAAACTTAGTGAAGAACCAAAAACAATGTGATGACTTATCATCTCTGGTGCTCATCAAATTCTATCATGGATAGTTCTATTTGTTTGAGAGTGTTTAAGAGGACTCTCATATGAGCCGCTGATAAATGGTATATAGAATTACCTTAGCATTAATTTTTGGATTTCAACACTCTAGTAATGTCTTTTCTGACAATTTTTTAGTTACCGGTTAGATACGAAACTGGTACAAATATTTTGACATCACTTCACTAGACCACTTCCAGCCATATATAAGATCTTATACATGAGTGTAGACAATGACGTAGGTTGATTAAGGCTCCTATCCCTAATCACTTACATCTTGATTGGTTTACTAAGTCATTACTTCCACCCATTTCCAGAGATATTTCCATGGGAGGAATTGTTACCGAAGAGGAATCCATTAGCCGCACTTAGTACCTGGACTTGGTTTATTCACATTCAGGCACTTTGTACGATTTGATTTCGAATTCCCCTTGTCCTACTTCATACCCTTCAAGACCTTCGATAGAGCCACCTTCTGATGGAATCCTCAGTTCTTTCCAAACATAGTCTTTGGCTAAATCCATGAAAAAACAAAATCCAGTTGCTTCATCCGCTAGTCGGACTGTTTCTAATCCCAAGACTACTTCTGCTCCTATTGTTTCCACCAAATTGAATGAGGTTCAATCCTCATAATATTCGGTAATAAAGAAAAAGGAAGAAACAAATCCAAGAAATCTATGAATCAACAGGAATATAGTAAAACACAAATTATGGATGTCGAATAAAAAAATAAGAGAAATGTTAAATTTCCCTGCCTAATATGTGGAGGTGATCACTTCACCAAATAATATCCTCGTCACGAGGAGGTGATCAAATTCCTAAAAAACACTTCCACCCTGGTAGTTTTGACTGATCCTTTCCCTACCCAATAACAATTGATTGACCATCAATCCTTGCATGGGTATTCCTCATCTTCCATTGATGATGTTAAAATGATGTCCAGTGAATGGGTTCACATTACGACTAGATATCAGAGATATGACTCTCCTCTAGAGAAAAAAGGTGATAGCACTCAAATTGATAAAACTACATATTCCATTTCTCCTCCTAGAAACGATATTCAAATTGAAAAACCTTTTCTTGATGTAGTCCGACGACCACCCAAGAGTACCATTCATAAATCTGTATTCAATCCTAGTGCACGTGCCGCCTAATACTACAATGTAGTGGAATATTTGGCTCAAGTATCTTGTACTATGTCTACCCTCGAAGTAATCCAAACATGTCCTACACACAGGAAGAATCTATTGTCGATGCTTGTGGTTATGGCTACTAAAAACAACAATCTTATCACTTTTAAATTGGAGGATTTTAAGTTGAGGCTTACCCATCAACTAGATTTTCAATTATCCAGGAAATTAATTGGGAATAAATTCCATCGTACCATTTTGGACGAAGTTGCCTTGAATTCGGTCACGTCTCTGTCCTGTTGGAGAGCCATAGGTTCCCCCAAAATTGACCATTCACCTATGACATTGAAGGAATTTGATGGTCATGGTTTTCAACCCTATAGATTACTGTCATCCTTATTGATAGAACTAGGAAGAAAATCATTGTCCATCCATGTCGAGGTTGTCGACGCTCCTCTAAATTGCAATCTCTTCATAGGTAGAAATTGGTTTTACATGATGTAGGCAGTGGCATCATCCATATTTTGTGTGATCCAGTTCCCATTTAAAGGGAAGATTCTTATTGTTGATCTGTTAGATTTTTGTTCTCCAGATACAAATTCTAAGTCGATGAACAATGTTCCACTCTTGGACTCTCTGGCTCCACATTATCAAAACACTGGAGTAGGCCTTCTTAAATACTCTTCACTTATGGGAGTCTTTCTATTGAAAACTCCTCCGCCTTCATAGGTCACATATGTGACAATGATGTTGATGATTCATGACAACTCAATTAAAGAGAAATCAATTGCTAATTCGACACCTTTGAGTCCTTTTGAAGAGATTTACCAGGCTATTAAATTCACCTAAGATGACCCTAGTATTAATGATAACCTTATGGTGGAATTAGATCCCTACCATCTTCCCTATTTGTTAAATCCCCCCTACCCATATCTATATTATATTTTGTACCTACTTCCATCGGATGAATCCATCATGGAATTTATGTCTTTAGATGAGAGAACTTGGAAATATCTTCATCATCGATATTCTTTCCTTCCCCATTACCAATTGGTACAAGAACAGTTTTAGTCATTGGTTTCATCTAATATCATAACTACTCCTCAATCACTTGTACTCCTTCAAAATGTTGAGTCCGAAGGTAATTTGATTAATATTACTAAGACCACTCCTATCGATATATCAATGAAACCTTGAGTTGTGGAACACGTCCATTTTTGATAGAATTGTTCTTCTTCGGAAAAGGAAACTTATGTGACCCTTTTGAGAGAGTTTCGAGATGTTTTTGCTTGGACATATGAAGAGATGCTAGGGATTTATCCTTCGATTGTCATTTATGAGATAAAGTCTTACCGTGATGCCAAGTCAGTCCATTAAAAACCGTGTCATGTTCATCCACGAAAATCAGCAACCATAAAGGAAGAAGTTCAAAAACTTCATAACGCAAGGTTCAATTATCCCGTACCATTGTGAGAGCGGGTTTCTAACATTGTTCCTGTTGCCAAAAAACAAGGTACAATTAGGGTTTGTATCGATTTCAGATCCCTTATTAGGGATTTTCCAAAATACAATCACCCTACTTTGTAGATTGATGAAAACATCGATAACTATGCCATAAGTTTCATATTTTCATTTATGGATGGTTTTTCTGGCTCTAATCAGATAGATATACTCCCTTCCAATCAACATAAGATGAATGTCATATGCCCATTGGGGAGATTCGCCTATCCTAAGTTTCCTTTTGGTATTAAAAGCATTGGTGCTACATTCCAACGTGCCATATTTTATGCTTTCCATGATGTTAGAGTAATAAGCCATCCTAGTACCATAGTCTTAGACCTTAGACATATTAATTTGTTTTTATGCAGTGTTTTCTATGGTTTAGACTTAGGGAAATTGGAAATTATGACAGTTGAGGCACTCTTAGTTGATCATTCTGCATAGTTGAGGCTCTCTAGGTTTATCATTATGACAACCCAGGAACCCACATTGATGATAGTCAACTAGCATGCACTCCCCTTCCCCAATTTTAGGTATTTGGACCAACTTGAGGCACTAGTGCTTGATTTAGGTTGTTTTTGGACTCCCTTGGGAATTTATTTCTCACCTAGAGACACTCCCACTCACCCATGTGCTCACCCACACATGTCATAACTTCATTGATGTTCCAACATTCCTTTCCCATGTTCACACAAGGATTCACAATTGTTTGGGATGAGTTTGAGGCTCATTGGTCCACCTCGGGTGGTTTCAGGGTCAAATATTGGGATGCCACTTGTATGCATTCACATGGCCTCCAAGGCCTCATGATTTTTCCCTATTGTACTATATACTTTTTCTAAACATAGTTACATGTTAGACAGTCACAATAATAAACATTATTGACTTCATGTGTGTATGCAATTTTTAAGTCTTTCAGCTATTTTGTGCATGTTTTGTAAACTATAGCGAATTGTGAGAGTTTCTTTGGATTCTAGATCCAACTTTGTATCAAATCTCACATGGTATCAGAGATTATTGAAGCTACAAGTCCATTCCAGTGTGTTTGATTTGCTGTAAGAGGGATTCTCTAGATAGATTCGAGAGTTTTCATTGCAGGTACATTCAACAATTTTTCACCAAGAGCGCAAGAAGAAATGGAGCATACCCATGTTTTGTTAACAACATTCAGCTACTTCAAATGGAAGTTCAAAATGGTTATCCATATGAGCTCAAAATTCTTATACAGGGTTACCATGGGGATAGAGGTTGAACCAAACTTTTTAGTTGAGAAATCGAAGTTCTTCAACATACTTGATGAAGCACTTGGAATGCTTTGTCTCAACATTTCTAGAGACTTTCTCTTCCATGTTGACAGTCTATCTACTCCCAATTAAGTATGGCTGAAGCTTGAATATTTGTTCAGGAAGAATGATGAGATGAGAGGTCACCAGCTCGAAAATGAGCTCATCTCCTTGATTCCTGCTCATTTTGAGACAATACAAGATTTCTTTACCAAATTCAAGTCATTGGTACTTCATCTCAAGAAGTGTAGCATCGAAAAGAAGGATGACCAGCTCATACTCTCCATACTTTCAAACATAGGGTTTGAATACTCTGTGTTTGTTAGCACATTTAACTCAAGCAAGCTCACAACTTGAAATTGGCAAATTCCATCACTAGCTAACTTCATGGAGTCATTGACTCAAGAGAAAGATAATCTAGTGCAAATGGCCACCATCAAATCTAGTAAAGACCAAGATCTTGCAGCAGGGGTTTCGAATCCATCCAAAGTAAAGAAGAAAGCTAAGGATTTGAAGCAATAAGACAAGAAGAAGCAAGACATATCCAAATTTCCAGATGGGGGTTTGAATCCTTACAAGGACAAGGAAAAGAAGAACAAGTAGAAGACCAAATTCACCTACTGTCACAAAATATGGCATATAGAGAGTGCATGTATGAAGAAGACCATAGAAATGATGGCATAGTTATTGTAGAAGAACAATATCCCAGTCCTAGAGGGTGCAAAGAAGAAGGATGGAGGTTCGGGCTCAGACAACAAAGGGAGGTGTCATGCATTGGTTGCTAATTATTTAGATTCTTAATCCTTCATCATTGATTCAAGAGAATCAAGGCACATGGCCTCTGTCAAATATTTCTTCACATCCATGTATTGAGACAGTGGACCGACTGTTCAAATGGGTGATGATTCAGATATCCAAGCCAAGGGGATTGGCAGGATTGATCTTGAAGATGGGTATTTCAATAATGTAATGTTTGTACCAAACTTGGAAATGAACCTACTGTCACTGTACCTAATGACACACACCGGGGTATCCAAGAGACTAACATTTACTCCGGACATAGTGGAGATAGTTGAAATCTCTACTAACAAGGTGGTGGCATTGGGGTTTGTTGATCATCAATCTAGGATGTACAAATTCTCTCATTTCTTTACCAATTGAACCAAAAAACCATGGCATGAGAGGTTCAGCCATATGAACTAAATATGCCTACAAGCATGGATCAAAGAAGGCATGGTGGAAGGGCTACCTCATATCAAGGCCTCCAATGGTACATGCATTGGTTGTGTGGTGGGAAAACATCCAGAGCACAGCTATCAGAAAGGGAAAGCAAGGAGAGCTACTCAAGTGCTTGGATTGGTGAATTCACATCTTATTGGAGCTCTCCCCACACCTTCATATGCAGGATTAAGGTATGTGTTTATCTTCTTATATGATTTCTCAAGGTTTTGTCGGGTTTACTTTCTCAAACTCAAATTTGAAGTCTTTGAGACTCTCAAGGTTTGGAAAGCCCTGGTTGAGAATTAGTGTGGGAACAAGATCAAAGTGATTTAGACAGATAATAGTAAAGAGTATGTGAAAAAACATTTGCAGCACCTCTGTGAAGAATTTGGTATCCAAATCCAGCATTTGGTCCCCTACACACCACATCAAAATGGTGTGGCAGAGAGGAAAAACAAGGCACTCAAGGATATGGAAACCTATATCATTGAAGCCAAGGATTTAAGTCATAAGATATGGGATGAATCCATTAACTGTGCTACATACATTCAAAACATGTCTCTTCACAAATAAGTATATGGAAAAACACCATATGAGGCTTGGTTTGGTCACAAAACAAATATTTCATATTTCAGGATTTTTGGCTCAAGGGATCGGGATATAATATACAAAGGTATACAAGCTATTTGATCCCTCAACTTAAAATACTTTCATAAAAATAAGTGTGCAATTTGAAGAAGAAGTCATTCCAGATTTCGAACTAGCACCGGGGGAATGCTCATCTCCTTCACCACAAGATAATGTAAGTGATGAATATTTTTCTGATATTTCTGATTCTGATATGGCTGAATATTATGTTGATGATCATGCCTCACCCATTCGGCCCAAATGGGTAGAGAAAACCATAGAATAAGCTGGGGATTTAGCTGGCAATCCACTAGTTCCTAGGAAGACTAGATCACAATTTCACAATGCTTCCTTTGCAAGTGAAGTTTTTCTTTCTGAGAAATGCTTCCTAATGGTTGGATTTAATCCTCAATCATATAAGGAATCATCAATTAAACCAATATGGAAAAAAATGATGCAAGAAGGGTTCAACTCTCTACAGGAAAATGAAACTTGGGAATTGGTTCCTTCCCCCCCCAAGAGGAAGCTAGTGCAAAGCAAATGGATATATAGGACCAAAGTTGCTACTGATGGGTATGATATAAAGTATAAGGCTATATTGGTTTCTAAATTCTTCTCTCAATTCCAAGGAGTGGACTATATAGATACATTTTCTCTGGTTGCAAAGATGGACTCTATGACGCTAGTTTTAGCCATTGCTGAATCCAAGCGCCGAGAGTTTCACCACATGGATGTCAAAAGTGATTTATTCATGGTGAGATACAGGAGGATATATATATATGTAGCAACATAAAGGTTTCCAATAGTATCCTCCTCTTGTATGCAGGTTAAAGAAGTTTCTCTATGGCCTCAAGAAAGCCCCAAGGGCTTGGTATGCCAAGATGGACAAATTTCTACTACCGCTTGGATTTGAAAGATGCAAATATGATCCTAATGTTTATTTGCATAATATTGGTGATGTATTGCAGGTTATTGTACTCTATGTTGATGATATTTTTATTATAGGTAGCTACATCAAATAAATTGGGTCAATCAAAGCCTCATTGCACAACGAGTTTTCAATGACCGATCTTGGATTGTTGAAACAATCTCTTGGTTTGGAAATTGAGCAATCTGAAAGAGGAATCAATCTCAGATAGAAAAATACTCTTCAGACCTGTTATTGAAGTTTAAGATGGCTGAATCTAAGGCATCCAAGTTACCATTCCTTTCTGGTATCAAACTAGGTGAAGTTGGTGACTCTCCATTGGTGGACAACTCTTTGTATAGACAACTAGTTAGGAGTTTGTTGTATCTTACTCATTCTTGACCTGATTTTCATGTCCCCACATTTTGGAACAAAAAAAGTGTGGACCGTGCTAAACACCAAGGGGGACTAAGTGGAATTAATTAAGTTTCCTAGGAAAATTTTGCTAAATACATTATTGAGGCATGTATTTAATTTTTATTATTATTATAAATTAATTATTGTGCAAATAACATGTGGAACTGAGATTTCCATGCCAGGCACAATTAGCAAGCCAATATTCCAATGGAGGAGATTAAGAGAGTGGAAACTCTATGAAAAAAGTAGTCAGAGAGAAAAGGGAAAGTGCCCAAAATCTATGACAAAATATGTCATAAAAAAATAGGAAAGTTTTGGCAAAGGAGGGCGCAGTTTCCTTTTGGAGACTCAGTCTCAAAAGCAAGTAAAAACATAAATATGTCAGGGATAAAAGCAACAACTCTTTGAATAAAGAGGGCACGGTTGCTAATTCATATGGATGACTTCGATAGGGAAACATCCCCACATGGTCCTACATTCCAATTTGCTCAAAAAGGGCGCGTATGTGGCTAGGGTTAGGGATTCTAGGTGGATGGCTTGATCTCACAGGCCACCTATTGCCTTTACTTGCTAAAAAGGTCAACCATATATATATTAAAGAACAATTCAATCTCATTCATACAATTTGGTTGATGATTTAATTGATTGATTCTTTGTGAGCATAGTTTTCTGAGTGATGCACCTCAGAGCTTTGGGAGATGAGCCCCAAACCTTCCTTTCCCCACTCCTTCATTCCCATTCCCTTATATTTACAGGTATGGAGCACATAATGTTCAGCCAGTGAAGTATTATCAGTCATATTTTTCAGCCTCCATATCAGTCAAGTCGAGCTCCAGTGAATCCCTAGCTTCACCTACGCTCTTAGTCTCTCTCATGTCCAATTTTGGGAGTCCTGCCCATCATTTTGAGTCCTCTGATGTAATGGTCAGTAAATATATTTATTTATGATGTGTATAATATTATAAATAATTTTATTTATCTCTTTTAGGTGGAAATAACTTTGTTCATTAAGTTTTCATACTTAGTTTTCCATGTATAAGCTTAACTAGTCATTGAAATGAGGGATTTGAGTATTCTAGTGCAATAATAATTGATCCTTGTTCATGGGAATGTGTTTGGATGGTTTAATATGATGTAATAATATGTATTAGGTTCTATCAAATGAATTTATCAGGTCTAGTACATTTATGTACGAATTCCAAGCTTACTTACACACACCCTAGCTAGATTACAAGTTAAATTTGAGTAGTCTAGCTGTTCTTTCAATTTAGAGAGTTATATTCAATAATTTTTTATTTTGTAAGTTTATGTGTGTCACTGAAAGACCCAATTACCCATAAATACTTCCATATAATAAATTTTTCGAGGCTGTACTATGTTTTGGGAGCCTTCATTGCGCAGGACTTCCTTAGGCCAAAATTACCTAAAAACCCCAATTCTTTCCTAAACTCTATAGAACCCTCAAGATATGTTAAAAAATATCCCAAACCATATTTTATGATATATGAGGGCGTTATAACACCTCTGTGATTTTCCCCAAGCCCCTGGTCGGCGGGACTGAATAAATTTCCCTAGTTTCACGGTTGGGTGACCCAGAAGCATGGGAGTAGGTTTCTGCATAGCGGAGTAAGAAATATGAAAGGTTCCCAATATAAGTGTGCGAGGGGAAATAAATTCACTATTCTGAAACTTACCCTTGGTTTCATTCCTTATCCTACTGCCTTACTTGCAAATTTCCCAGCACAACTCCTTGAAATACCTAGTCTGAAAGTTCATTGAGTGTTTGTAAATTTATATCAGAAATTTTATGCAATTTGCAACAGTAGTTAGTGTTTAGGTATGAATATTAGACCTCAGATAATTACAGTGGCATCAGGTCTCTTTCCTTGGATCATCCTGTGGAAATAAATCTCTCAGTGAATAGAGTTGCAGCCATGAGGCTACTACCATACTTCGAGGAAGACTTTGATGAGCAGTATGAAGAATACTGTAGCAGGTATGAAGACGACATCGAGCAGTATGAAGAAGAAGATATGAAAAAACCACATGCAATACCTCAGGTAGATTATGTAGGGAATATGTTGTTGATTTCTTGCCTCCATATTATGATGAATCCATTTGGCAGAAATCTACTAGTGTCGGTGGTCAAGTGTTCAATGGGAAGAAATATAAGAAATATTCCCAGTATTTTATGGAATATTGTGCCTTGAAAGAAGAGATAAAGGAGGTTTTATATTTTCAATATTTATTTACTCTAGAGATATATAAGCCATTCAGATATCCCCACTATGGGGAAAACATACAAAATATTGTATCCATGTTTGATGAAGTGTGCCAGAAAGTGGAAATTAGTTGTTTACCCCCTAGAGTAGAAGCACAAGATTCATCAAAGAAATTTGCTTGCCCAAGCATTAGGAGAATATTTTTTTCTTCTTCTAACAGTGTGTCCAATATCTATGAGTTGAGTACCACTCAAGAGGAAGAAGCTTCAATCTCCTTGAAATAAGGTGAATATATTCCATATGCAGATGAAGACACAACAATAAAAAATCTGGTTGTTGGTAGTGTGGAGAATGAATGCACCTCTAATTTCTTTGTGGGTGATATACATATCACTGATAGAGATGTTGGATAATGTATTGGTGGAGAGACACCTTTTGTATCAGATTCAAAGGGAGGTTACAAATCAGAATTACTGTCACCTTTGGATCCACATAAGGAAGAAGAAGACAAGGCCACACCACTTGGGTGTGAAGCATCAAATTTGGTGGAGGAGCAAGACACCATAGAATCACTTCGGAAAGATGGAAATGTTAAATACATGGATAATAAAAGTTTTGATTTTTGCAGCAGCCATGTACACCTGCAACAATTTGATCCATGGGAGGATGAAAAGACTTCACTTGCATATGCAGACTGCAAGATGAAGGACAATTGTGAGGGAGATGAATTTGCTCCTAGTTTTTTTGTTAGTGAACCCAAAATCAATGCAGAGGAGGGTGATACTGTCAATGATGATAAGGGATATTTTGGATCAGATACAAAAGAAGAAAACTATTATATCTAAATTCATCATCTAAACTTTCCAATGAATTGGAAGACAATCCCCCACCAGCTAGGTGTGAACTAGGAAATCTGAAAGAAGAAAATCTGGTTCAAAGG
Organism: Pseudotsuga menziesii; assembly: GCA_001517045.1. Lineage (NCBI taxonomy): Eukaryota > Viridiplantae > Streptophyta > Pinopsida > Pinales > Pinaceae > Pseudotsuga > Pseudotsuga menziesii. The sequence continues at coordinate 221,229 of LPNX010507818.1, forward strand.
GATGCACACAGTTCTGATTTTTGGACTCTCTTGCAGCATTATGAAGTTGTATCAACATTAGAGGAGAGGCTTGAACTTAGTAAGAATCCAAATCCCACTATCAACATTATGGACAGCTATGAGCCATCTAGTCTTGCAGGTGGGAAAGCAGAAAGAAAAATTCCCGAAGAGAAGTGCAAGTTGCTACAAGGTGTTTGCAGTGAAGGAGAAGGTGAATTTTTCCATGATCATAAAGAGAGGAATGAAATACACAACTGAAATCCTTACTGGTGAGGATTTTGAAAGAAAGGATCAAAGTGTTCATTCACTTGACCCTACCACCAGTGATGTAGAAAAAAATCCAGAGGGATGAGACTCCACTCTGGACATGGTTGGAAGAGTGCCTACTGAAAGGTGCTCAAATTTCACCAAGACATATACTGAGGGATGTCCATATGTCTATGTTGGTGAAATATATATGTCACTTGAAGAAAAGGTTCCAATATCAACTACCGCTTCACCACTAGAGTTCCATGAATTTGATCCCATAGAGAGGGAAGAAGAAGAGGTTCATCTGCAAGAACCTCATTTTCTTGTAGGGTCACTGAAGATGAGTGAGTGAAAAATCAAAGAGGACCTACACACTATCCATAAAACCTCTACATTGATGACAAATATCTATTTGAAGTTGGAGGAGAAATATTCCATTGAAGACATGGAGAAGTTTCAGAAGGCCATGACAAGCACCAAAGGTAATTATTTTTAGTTGCTTTCTGATAGAGACAGTCTGATTGAACTTATGGAGTTATTGTATGGAGAATCCTTGAAGGATGAATAAGTGATATGCAAGATCAAAGAAGAATTATTGACCACCCAATATTCCTTAAATAGCACTCAAGGTACACTCCAAGAGTCCAAGATGGAGATAGAGCAACTTCATGAGAAGTTGCAAAGTTCTCACCTATCCTCCTACACACCATTCAACCATATTCACAAGGATGATTGTAGCCTTGAATATGTGGAGGAATATCATGAGATTGTGGATCATGATATGCACTTGGTTTTGCATGTGATTGAGAATTGTGCAAATAATCCTGATCAAAACTAAGCACTCGACCTTTTCCAGAGAAAACTGGAACTATTTTATAGAGAGAGTCTCTTCTCCATGGAAGAGACATATGAGCTCACCTCAGTTGGATCAGCCATTCAGGAAGAAGAGGAATCCACAAGTTTGGTGGATAAGTATTGTAGAGATCTAATTCACAGTTCTACCCACACCTCTATTTCAGCTTCATCGAGTGGAGATGAAAATTGGGAGAAGGAATTTTCCTTGTTGGTGCAATAAGAAGAGATAAAGGCTTTCCTAGGTGTTCATGGTGACTTGTTGAATGCACCATCACCCTCCCAGCAGCCACATAAGCACATATTGCTGTCACTTGATGCCATTCAACAACATATGGATTGGGTGGAATATTACATGTCACGCATGGAGTATTCTTACGGAAAAATTTCCGCTCATGAGCAGTTGAAGGCAATTGAGAAAGCAAACTGCCAAGAAGAGTTGATGAGAAAAATATCTTGCATAAGGTGGTCTTGGTGGAGGAAATCCACACAGTTGGATATATGCTTGCATCCTTTGATCAATGGCAGAGTGTTGGGCCACTGGAAGTGTTCACATGGACCTTTTGGTAGGAGTGTCAGTACCTTCTCAGGTTGGAGGAGGAGACACTTATCTATATTTCTTGCTTGCATTCTTGGAGAAAATATTGTGATCAATTTGGGAATCTATGGTTGTGGGAGGATGCCCATAATTGTCTTGGTACATGGGATTCACACCCATGTCATTGCAACAAAATCATTGTGAGATTCAATGCTGATGTGCATCAAGCACATAAAAGAAATTTATGTTAGCTGGGGAAATCTCATAGATTTCCAATTGTGCATTGAGAGTCTCCAATTTTCAGTGCAGTGGTATGATTTTCACATCACAAATCTAATTTCCTGTGATGATAATTTTTTTATGGTGGATAGTAATGTTTGGATACTTACAGTTGAGGAAATGGGATCCAATCATATTTTTGTCTGATAAGTTGCGTTGGAAGGAATTCTCACTAAAGGGGGTGCAATGCAAGCAATGGGACCCTGGTATTGCTTGTTTTCGGAGAAAAATTACATGTTGGCTTGATGGAGTAAGTCAACCATTTTTTTTGTACATAAGTTCATGCTCTAGTTCTCCTACATGGTGGAAAAATTTGCAGCATTCTAGAGTGCTTCTGCTTGAGGACAAGCAAATTTTGGAGGGGAGGACTGTCATGTCCCCACATTTTGGACCAACAAAATTCTGGACCATTCTAAACACCTAGGGGGATTAAGTGGAATTAATTAAGTTTCCTAGGGAAATTTTGCTAAATGAACATTATTGAGGCATGTATTTAATTTTTTATTATTATTATAAATTAATTATTGTGCAAATAACATGTGGAATTGAGCTTTCCATGTCAAAGAAAGGGGAAAATATATGAAAAAAGCAGTCAGATAGAAAAGGGAAAGTGACCAAAATCTATGAAAAAAGCTTTCATAACAAAAGTAGCAAAGTTTTGGCAAAGGAGGGTGCAGTTTTCTTTTGGAGACTCAGTCTCAAAAGCAGGGAAAAGCATAAAGTTGTTAGGGATAAAAGGAACAAATATTTGACTAAGGAGGGTGCAGTTGCTAAGTCAAATGGATGAATTGGAAAGGGAAACATATCCACATGGTCCTACATTCCAATTTGCTCAAGGGGGGCACATATGTGGCTAGGGCTAGGGATTCTAGGTGGATGACTTGCTCTCACGGGTCACCTATTGCCTTTATTAACTAAAAAGGTCACCTAGAGATCTATTAAAGAACAATTCGAGCTCATTCACATAGGTTGTTTGATGAATGAATTGATTGATTCTATGTGAGCATAGTTTTCTAAGTGATGCACCTCAGAGCTTTGGGAGATGAGCCCTAATCCTTCCTTTCCCCACTCCTTCATCCCCATTCCCTTCTCTTTACACATATGGAGCACATAATGTTCATCCAGTGAAGTATTATAAGTCATATTTTGCAGTATCCATCCCATTCAAGTCGAGCTCCAGTGAATCCCAAGCTCCACCTATGCTATCAGTTTCTCTCATGTCCAATTTTGGGCCTCCTTCCCATCAATTTTGAGTCCTCTGATGTAATGGTCAGTCAATATATTTATTTATGATATGTATCAGATGATAAATACTGTTATTTATCTCTTTTATGTCGCAATAACTATGTTCATTAAGTTTGCATACTCAGTTTTCCATGTATAAGCTTAACTAGTCATTGAAATGAGGGATTTGAGCATTCTAGTGCAGTAATGATTGATCCTTGTTCATGGGAATGAGTTTGGATGGTTTAATATGCTGTAAGAATATGTATTATGTTATTTTGTATTTATTTATCATGTCTAATACATTTCTTTTATGAATTCCAAGCTTACTCACACACCCTAGCTAGATTACTAGTTAATTTTGACTAGTCTAGTTGTTCTATCAATTCAGAGAGTTACGTTCAGCCATTTTTTATTATGTAAGTTGTTGTGTGTCACTGAAATAACCACCTACCCATACATACTTCCATATCATAAATTTTTTGAGGATTTACTATGTTTTGGGAGCCTCCATTGCGCATGACTTCCCTAGGCCAAAATTGCCTAAAACCCCCAGTTATTTCCTAAAATCTCCAGATCTGTTACGAACTATTCCAAACCATTTTTATGTTATATGAAGGCCTGATAAAACCTATTTTATTTTCACCAATCCCCTGGTTGGTGGGACTGAATAAATTTCCCTAGTTTCACAGTTGGGTGACCCAGAAGCATGGGAGTAGGTTTCCGCATAGCAGACTCTGAAACCTAAATGGTCCCTTTTATAAATGTGTTAGGGGAAATTAATTCACTGTTCTGAAACTTACCCTTGGTTTCCTCCCTCAGACTTCTCCCCTTCCTGCAAATTTCCTAGTGTAACTCCTTGAATTACATAGTCTGAAAGTTCATTAAGTGTTTGTAAATTTATATAAGATTTTTTTTTCAATTTGTAGAAATAGTTAGTATTCAGGTCTAAATATCAGACCTCAGATCATTCCAATGATTTAGCATATGTTGTAGGTTTTATAGATATATACATGCAACATCATCATGAGTTCCATTGGAAGGAATCCAAGAGGATCCTTCACTATGTGCAAGGAACTAGACACTTCAAGGTGCACTATGTTGCTGGTTTTCCACTAGAACTAGTGGGATTTTTCGATTCTGATTGGGCTAGTGATACCAGTGACAAGAAGTCCACTTAAGGTTATGTTTTCATGCTAGAACAATGTCCCATATTCTATTCAAGCAAGAAACGACACACCATCTCCCTTTCCTAAGTGGAGGCTGAGTACAGAGGAGCAGTGAACACAGGTACACAATGTGTGTGGTCGCAAGGCATTCTTTGGGAACTTGGAGTTGCATTTGATTCACTCACAGTCATTTGGTGTGATAACCAAAGTACAATCAAGATTTCCACAGATCCAGTGCATAGATAGAGGACCAAGCACATTGAGATACACATGCAATACATCAGGATCTTGGTGCATGATCAGGTGATAGTCTTGCAGTATTGCCCATATGCAGAGCAAACTGTTGACATTTTCACCAAGTGTTTCAAAAAGAATACCTTCACCTATCTGAGATCTCTTCTTGGAGTGGGTGATGCATGGTGATGACTACCATTCACTTTCATATTTTTGGCTCCATGTCCATTTTTTAGGGGAGGATTTGTTCCCATGTGGTTTTCCTCCTTACCTTGTTTCTATGGAGAAATACAATTTTTTGTTGTGTGAGGTGACTTATGCCTTTGTTGCCAACGACTCCATGATATTATTGGTTAAGCAGTACTAAGTAAGGCTCAAGGGGGGGTGTTAGAGTAATAATCCATCCTAGTACCATAGTCTTAGACCTTAGACACATTCATTTGCTTGTATGCAGTGTTTTTTTATGGTTTACACTTAGGAGAAATTGGCAATTATGACTGTTGAGGCGCTCTTGGTTGATCATTCTGCACAATTGAGGCACTATAGGTTGATAATTCTAAAAACCTAGGCACCCACGCTGATGAAATTCAACCAACATGTGCTTCCCTTCCCCAATTTCAGGTATTTGGTCCAACTTGAGGCACTGGTGCTTGGTTTAGGTTTTTTTTGGACTCTCTTGGGCATTTATTTCTCACCTAGAGCCACTTCCACTCACCCATGTGCTCACCCACTCCTGTCATACCTTCATTAATGTTCTAGCATCTCTTTCCCACATTCACACAAGGATTTGTGACCATTTGGGATGAGTTGGTGGTTCATTGGTCCACCTAGGGGGGTTTGAGGGTCAAATCTTGCAATGCCACTTGTATGCATTCACATGGACTCCAAGGCCTCAAAATGTTTACCTATTGTAATATATACCTATTCTAAGCATAGTTACATGTAATACAATCACAATAATACCCATTATTGACTTCATGTGTGTTAGACACAATGGCACACTGAGAGGGGGGGGGGGTGAATCAACGTTTCTAATGCTTAAACCATTTCCAATATTTAAAGTATTTTTACTAATTACAGATTTACAATTATGATAATGAAACAAGTATAATAGAAGGAATGATAATCATTAATCACACACACATGATAGAGACATACAAATATTCATCTTTATTTGAGCACCTACTCAAAAGAGGCTGCAACCTCTGTTTTACAAAATCCTTCTTGTAGAGAGAACCAACACTCATGTCAGTTTCTAGCATGCACTAAAATAACATTCTACAGCTACAATTGAGTGAAATCACCAAATTCCACTTGTATAGGCTTCAACTTGTACATAGAAGACAACATGTTTTTCCTAGCACCACCCTGCCACCCTTGTTTCACAGGTTTAAACATGTTCAGTACAATATGTAGGAAAAGATATATAACAATGCACACCAACTTTGTTCTAATCTACTTCTAGATTTGCTTATGCACCTTGGTTCTCCTCATTGTCTATGTTCTGGATATTCTTGAAAGAACTCAGATTCCTCTATCATTATGCAATCCCCACTTTGACGATGATCCTGCACCAGCTTATCTGCCTACAAAGAGCAGAAAAATCCATTCATCACACACATCCTTTTATACATATCTATCCTTAAACCCTTTACTTGTTTGTATGCCTAACGATCTATTTCCATAACTGATCAAACCGTTCGATGCCTTATGATAGACAAGAAGTCCAAATGCTGAGTAGTCATGAGTTTCTGCAACATATCTTTGTCATTTGTCTTCTTTTGCAATTGTCATTTTCTACAATAAATAATAGTTTCTGCACACCTGGTTCCTTAGTTCTGGTTCCGCAGCTTTGGTTCCACACCAATCATTTCGTACCATTGATCTTCTTCGGGCTCTCCGTGACCGTTTATCTAAGAGGAAAATCAAATATCGGATATGTGATTTTTCCAGATATCATCCCATGAATTCTTCTTTTCATCTTCCACACATCCTTTTCTGCATAAGTTCTTCAGCATCGTCGATTTCGTGCGAGCTCTCTACTAGCCATTGATCTGAAATCAAACACCTGCTTTCGCACCTTCTTTTCTGCAAACTTCTTTCGTGCCATTGATTTTGTGTGCAACATTTCTCTGTCGTCGATCTTAGATCAGGTGTGGGATGTGGATCCCGAGTCTCCAACATTTTGTTAAACAACTTCCATACTTTTATGCTTTCCACCTTCTACTCATCCTTTTTTGCATAATCAATCCACGTCGTCGATTCTTGTGCAACATTTCCCTATCGTCGATCTTAGATCATGTGCAGGATTTGTATCCCAGGTCTTCAACATTTTGTTAAACAACTTCCATTCCACTTTCTGCTTGCAAAAATCCTTCTGCTCCATCGATTTCTTGTCCACCCTTTCTCAATCATCGATCTTAGATTTGGTGCGGGATGTGAATCTCAGGTTTTCAACATTTGTTTGAACAACTTCCAGACTTTCCACTTTTCAACTTCCACTTGAAAAACTCTTTCCACGTCGTCAATTCCTTGTGCACCCTTTCCCGATCGTCGATCTTAGATCCAGTTACCTTTCAATTTTGTGGATTTTCTCTTGACTGTTGATTTCTTGTGTGGGATCACTCCTAACAGTCAGATCTGTTCATCCGATTTTATTTCAAACATTGGTTCTCACAATAATTTTTCTTTCAGCCTCTGTGTTAACTCACCTCCTATTTCAACGAGAGAAATGATTGATAACTGTTGGATCTGGATCCATGCATATCTATGATGGATTTCAAATGTTATAGAGAATATTACATTAAAATTTTGCTCCCGTCTCCTGTAATTAACCTCCTTTCTAGTTCATCAGCGAAATGGACTAACAACCATTAGATTTAGATCAATGGTGGACTTGAACCGACATAGGGCATATTTCATAAACTATAGCGCCCACCAGGATTTTCTTCCTCTGTGCTAGCTCACTGAACAAAAGGCCTCACATCCGTTGATCTACATCAGGATCAACCTCATTTGTTGATCTATCCAATTTCTCAAGCCGACCCCTCCTTAATTTTCCTCGCTATTCTGTCAGCGAAATGTCTTTACCGCTGTCGATATTCTCCAATATTCTTCTTAGTCTTCTTCTTATCTCGATCATATGCTTGGAATTGTGTTTCCATCAATGACAACCAAATCACACTCTACTCTGTTTCCATATGACGGCAAAACCTCCAACAATACCCCCCTTTGGCATTGATGGCAATCTTCAAGTTCTGGATGCATGCTATACTCGTAATCATCAATTTGTTTGTCATCTGTAGCAAACAACTTCTCCCCCTTTGACATCAATGTCAAAGAAGACTCTATAGCATAGCTTCCCCTATCAAAGTGATCAAGTTATTTGGAATAAGATCTGATACCTAGATTCTGGCATAGGTACTCAAACTGTCTCTTTGGTAAGTGTCAAAACCCCAAAATTTCATAAAAATTTAAAATTTTTAAGATAGCATAAAATGTCTGAATACACAGTTTACTAACTACTAGAGATTAGCAGAAAATGAAACAGTCTTACACTTAGTATTAATCATTTTCATATTACGTTAACTAATATAGCTTTCATTTTTGTGTAAAGTATAAGAGATGGACCTGCACACAACTTTCTTTCAGTTTTACTAATAAATTTACTTTTTGGAAAGTAGGTGAAATCTATCTTTGAAAACTTGGCTTACTTAGCATTTATGCTAACGTAGATGGATTGCTGGTTCTTACAGGTTAACAGGTAATGATCGATCGAGTAGGGGTTTAATTCATAAAGTAGCAAGAAGTATATCTGTTGCTTGTAAAATGCTAGTAATTAACTGACTATTTAAAAGCAAGCTCTGATGAGGTAAAGTAACTGTCTTTTATTTCATGAAGGACTTCTATCAATCTGGATAGTAAAGATTCCAATAAAGTACATGTTTCTATTTTGTCGCTAGCTTACTAGTTATGGAAATTATCAACCTGTTACTTGTATGTAAAATAAAAATGCTCACTAACAAGTTATAAACTTTCATACTTACATTATCGTCTTGCTGCATGTACTATTGTAACCACATACATTACCGTATTTTTTTTTACTAAAGTACCAATCTGATTATTACTTGCATTATGCAGGAATCTTACTGCCTGGAAATCTCCTTGACATTATGAGCTTGATTATTGTAATTAAATGCATTGTTTCATGATGGAATACTATTTACCCTTACTTCATAAATATAATTCATAGGTAAATGTATTATCAGTGTCATTCCAATGATTATAGACTTGAGCATGGTTTTATTCCATTATAAATTTACTATTATCATGTTGCCTAGCTTACAACAAGTTAATGTTCATAATAACTATTATGGTAGATTGTTCTACCTAGAACTTCTAATCTGAAGTTTGACCCTATGTGTCATTAATATGACCAAGATTCTTCACTATGCTAAGAATAGGTTATCATAAACAATCACAAACTATCCTTGTCAAATAATGATATGGTCTAATACTAGTATTGACAAGTCGAGCCTTGTAATTGTTATGTTTTAAATACTTTTACTATTCTATTCAAACTCCATATATTATAACCACCCAAAGCCGTTGGTTTACAAGTGATAAGTTTGGAATATAATATATGCTTATTTTATCATCGTTTTGCAAGTATATAATTTTAATGGTAGATGGAAAGGTCCTAAGCATGATCGACATTGGGATTATCCATATGATCAAGTGGTTACCACCTTTCACTAAGGTCAACATTAAGAAATCATCGTTAATCCATACACAAATCTCAAAGCTATCAAACATTATGATATAGTTTATGTATGAATTTTGGTGTGATATATATAAGCGTACTCCATAGTTTGTGCATGGTTTGATTAAAATCATTGTTTTAATAATTGATGTTTGAAATCGCAAATGGACTATGGCCTCGACCCTTGCATGGTTGAAAGAATTGGAGGGCATGTGGTCACCTCTTGTCCATGCATTAGTGATATAAAAGTCTCACAAACCCTATTTGCTTTGTCATTTGCCTCTGAAGTTCTCGCTGGCTTGTGGGTTGCACTGTGAAGTTTCCATGGTGCTCGTGAGGGCTGTTCCTCTGCTAGCTTGCTCCAAAAATTTGGTTTAAAGTTGTCGTAGTTTCCTCAATTCGGTCTTTGTTTTCCAACCTTCTTAGCTATGAACTTCACCACGCGAGAGCTTACTGGTTTTTGTATTTGGATTTTGGCCTGTCCTTAGCTCAATCTTACTTTCCTCATGGCCTGTCACTGCTTTGTGAAGCTAAGACTTCTTTGCTCTTGTCTGTACTCGACAGACGCTGTAGGGTTTGGAGGATTTTGTGTGTGCATTAGGCAGCTGGTGACAGTCTCTTCGCTGCTCGATACTCTTTTATTTACAGGTAATATATATTTGGTTTTTATTTTAATATGAAAAAATCACGGTCAAATGTCTTTACAGTAGGTTTCCAATGGATATGGAGCTTTGTATTAACGCACAGTATGGTGCTCTTCTTGCAGGAACTTGTGACAAATCTATATTTCAGTGATGAAGATAACGCTAGCTCGCTTTGGGGACTCATGGCTCCAATCCGGTAAGCCCTGGGTTCAAAGAATGGGTATTTACCCTGCTTGTAAATAGGGTTGTTGATGGTGAAACCCCGAGCTTGGAAGCTTATCCGGTTTCTTCGTTAGATACGTGGTTTTAATAAGTTTTTTGTTTAATTTTGATTACAAACCCTTGCTATTATGATGGGTAGATCCGACCTTGAGCTGGGTGTTGTAATTTGGTTAAGTTTCCAGCCTTACGGCTTGACAATGTAATACATTGGGTTTCTAAGAAAGAGTTTACTTAGAGATCAGTCTCGTTTTTGCAATGGTTTTGCAATCTTGTAAATTATGATTCATTGTAATTTAGGGTTTTTCGTCTTCGACTGTTAATGAAGAAAATTACTGTCTAAGATATCTTTTATAAATATATATTGTTAAAATGCTAACTATAGCTCAGTCATAATGTGAAATTTATAATTTTGAAACTTACATGTCCAGAATATACTAGCTAGGGTTTTACCGAAAATAAAACCCTTGTCTAAAATATGTTATTTATTAATACTTAGGTTCTGCTACTTGTTAATTCGGTTTGATTATTACAGGTGTGTGGTGGTATTTTAACTTGTTAACTATAACTTATCTTGCTTCTTTATAAAAGACATTTGTTTTCAGAAAAGACTATAAACAGTCTAAAGTATGCTTTGGAAACTTCCTGTAAGGTGTATTTATATAGTTATCAATGAAAAGGTTTAAATCTTTCAGTAGTTTAAATTATATTTAAATAATTTATAAGTTAGGGTTTCGACCCTGAAGCTTTTCCTTCCCAGGTATAAGCCTGTCTAGTAAATGTAAAATAGTTTCTACATAGGTAAATATTTTAGTTTTATACTAGTTATTGTTTCTATTTATATTGCTTTTATTTACTGAACTGGCAGGTAGAATTTATTCAGAGATCTCAAAAGGATAGAAAATAAACTCTGTAACTCTGTTTACTCTTTGTAAATTAAGGACTTTTATTATAACCCTATCTAGTTTATATTAAATATTAGTCTTAGGTTTAGTTGATATTGTTAGAAGATAAACTATGTGGTTAATAGCCTGTTTATATATTTAACTGTATGTAATTATTGTAACTCTAATGTAGTTTTTCTGCTGCATTTCATTCAGTTATACTAAGTGAAAACAGAGAAATAGAAATAAATCATAACACTGTTTTTCCTCCATAATATTTTAACATCGAAATAAAATTATTCTACTATCTATAGTTACACAATCCTATCTACTATTTTCATTCTCTTATCTACTTAAACATTCTACCTATGCTAGAGTACGGCCTGGTTTCCAGGTGTGGAAAAACAAAGTCTAGAAATTATTTACATTCTAACACATTATTTTCTAAATCCATTTCATTTCTAAATAATTTAATAAAAATACTAACTCAAACATTTCACAAACTGAACTGATAGCATTCATATAGTAGTTAACTAAGATTTAATTAACTAACACAGTAAAATAAAATAACTTAGAACCTGTTGAGGACAGACAACAACAGCGTTAGGAGGCTGTTCCTCCCTACCAATATCCTGGAGAGAACTCCAAAAATGCTTCCTCAGGACCCCCGAGCCTGTTCCTGGTCTTCTGGGCTGACAAATGGTGGAGAATTCAAACAATAGAACCCTCTATCAACTGACTAGTTCAATACCTCAATAAATACTCTACTCTCAGCAGTATGATCTTCAGCTTAAAAGCTACACTAGCTCAATCAGTACTTATCCCCTCAAACACTTTCCAAATTTCCCTTCCATTGAATTTATCTGAAGTACATTCATTCAACCTAAATGATCACTTCTCTATAATGAGCAGCCTCAGATCTCTTCAATGGGATTTTTTTATAAAGATTGCCTAGGTCTTTTGGGTTAGTTGTCATTAATTGAGCCACCTGCTCTGATTCCAATTTCTTGGGGAATCATGACCCCAAATGTAGGGAGGTTGCCACTCGCAACAGTTGGAAGTGGTTTGAGGATGCTGCCATATGTCAGTTTGCTCTCCACCTAGTTTCCTCCACCAATTTGACTAGTAAACACTCTTTTAACAGCTCTCCTAAGCTGTTGTCTCCTCCTTTATTTATTTATAAATAAAATATTTAGAATTTACATTAAATATCCTTGACCCCGCTGAGTCATCAATTACAACTTAGCATAAAATTTAGCATATTATCCTCAATAATAGAAAATTGTTTTTTGCAAAATTGGGGCATGTGATAGTAAGGGTTTAGTGAAGATAGCAGCAGTATGTTTTGTAGAAGGAATATGATTTAAATGAACTACTCTGTTTGTAACCTGATCCCTTAAGAAGTGATACTTAATAGGTATGTGCTTAGTCTTGGAATGTAGGACTGGATTTTTGGACATACTAATGGCGCTAGTCTTATCACAATGGAGAGGAATGGGATCAACATATTTTACCTCCAGGTCTTCCAATGTCTAAATCATCCAGAGAATTTGTGTACAGTAGGTGGCAGCAACAATGTACTCAGCTTTTGTAGTGGATAAATATATTGAGCGTTGCTTCTTACTCAGCCATGCAACTAAAGAATCACCTAAGAAGAATGCACCTCCACTCGTGCTCTTTCTTTCATCCAAACAATTTTTCCAATCAACATCTGAATATGCAGTTAACTGAAGATTTTGATTTCTATGATACCAGAGACCATAAGTCATTGTTCCCTTCAAATATTTAAATATCCTCTTAATAGCTACCAAATGAATTTTCTTAGGAGAAAACTGAAATCTTCCTACCATTCCAATGACTTGCATTATATCAGGACGAGATGTTGTGATGTATAAGAGAGTTCCTATCATCAATTGATATGTTCTCTGATCAACATCAGGTGAGGGATCATCTTTGATAAGTTTACAACCAACAACCATAGGTGTACTGACAGGTGATGAATCTTCCATCTAGAATTTCTTCAACATCTCTTTCAAATACTTCTCTTGGGAGAGAAATAAGCCTTCAGGACTCTATATAATGCGAAGACCAAGAAAGAATGACAGTTTTCCTATCATTGACATCTCAAACTCAGATTGTATGGCATTAGCAAACCACTTTATTGAAGCCTTTATCTAGTCTATGATACTAGGCTCTTGGTAAAAGTTTCAATCCATACAGAGCCTTCTTCAATTTGCAAACATTGTCAGGATTGTCTGTCAGTTGGAACCTCTCAGGTTGCTCTATATAGATTTCTTCTTCTAGATCTCCATTGAGAAAAGCTGAATTAGCATCCATCTGATACACTTTGAAGTTCTTATGAGTGGAATAGGCAAGAAACATTCTGATAACTTCCAATATTGCTACTGGTGCAAAAGTTTCATTAAAATATTGTCCCTCAACTTGGGCATACCCCTTACAGACCAATCGAGCTTTATTCCTTCCAATTTGTCCTTGTTCATTCATCTTGTTTTTAAACACCCACTTGGAGCCTATTACATGTTTATGTACAGGTCTAGGAACCAACTCCCAAGTCTTATTTTTTTCAATCTAATGAAGCTCTTCATTCATGGATCTAACCCAATATTCATCCTAACTGGCCTCTTCAAAATTCTTAGGTTCCATCATAGACAGGAAAGCAATATGAGATTGTTCTGAAGCTTTGATAAACTTTCTTCTTGTCTGCACTCCTTTATTTTTGTCCCTAATTATTTGAGTTTTAGGAAATTACTCTTGCTCCCCCTATCAATCAACATTCTTAATCTGGGTGCCTTTGTCTCATCTTCTTCCATCAAATGCATCATCTAATCTAAATATTGGCTCAATGATTTGAACCTACGTGCAATGACTTCATACATGCTTGTTGCTTCCTTTTTTGCTGTAGAGATGACTTCTACAATTATTTAGGCTCAGTCACCCTTCATTTGTTATTAACAACAATTGTGTCTTGTTCCTAAGTCTTTTTCTCTAGTCATCATATTGTTTAGATATGAGATTATATTTTCTTTATATAAAAATCCTTCACAAACTGCATATAAACATTTTCACACTTCATCTGTCTTCTCCTAATTTTCATTCTTGCTACTACAGAGATTCATTTTTGGTCTCAAACTTACTATTGTCTTAACTTATAGTATAAACCACTTCATGGTTCAAAGCTTGAGATTGAACCACTGAATATTAGAAGATATGCCTTCAAGTTGTTCCAGCATATATACCTCTTGATTTACCAAACTTCATCCCTGTTTTCCTTCCTTCTTTCTGTCAATGTTTGCAATCCGATCCTAGGACCTGTTATTTTACTTGGAGTAGACATTAAATTTGCTCAAGTTAATCCTCCAATTTCATGGACTTAGGAAGTATCAAGGTCTTTGAAATACCTCAAACATGACTTTCCATATGGCAACCATCTTTCATCCATACCTGAGAATGTCTTTGGCTGTGATCATTTGTCCTTCGGTCTTCAAATATTTTTTCATTATTCTTCTTCCAAGATTCATCTGCTTTCCTTGTTTATGGATATGAAAGACTCCTCATGGATTGTCTTCTTGGACTTGCACATACTTGGGCTTTATGTTTCTAGAAATATTTCACCTCTTGCTCACAAGATCTGTTTCTCTAGGCCTGAATGGTTGAGATTTAGAACAAATGAGTGATAACAGAGATGGAAGACTTCCCCTAGAGCTTGTAAATATTTGGAATGAGTCCTTTGTATATTCTATAGTGCAATGTATTTGTCTCCTATGGCCGCAATGAATCTCCACGAATGTAGCTAAACAAGCACATCAAACAAACACGAAATATCAAAGGTACCGGAACATAGTCTATAGTTCTATATTAGTGACTAAGGAATCCAATAGTAAAATGAATGATTGCAACATAATACAGTTTACAGGAAAGGAACCAACTTTGCATTAAAAATGAAGAAGAAATCTTACAACCATTTCCTTAGTGTTGTGATGCTCCTTTACATGCCATGCCTTGTCGTCAAAAGATCCAACTTTCTCCTTCTATGATCACCTTAAATTTGGCCAGAACCTCAGTGCAACAACATAACTTTTCTCTCTCTCAACCATGGGGTATGAGCCAGGTTTTATAGGCCTTGGGAGGATAGGGATGGTTGAGAAAATAGTGGGTGAGGTGGAAGTGAGATCCTCCTAGGGGGGATCTCGAGTCCAGGTAGTCCATAGGAGTAGGGATGAGGGTTGCATGAAGTCGTCCTTCGAAAAGCTTCATGAATCTTCTCTTTTTCTCTTTTAAACTCAAGCACCACTTTTCCTCCATGTAGATAGAGTGTTACCAGGGTGGAGCCGCTCTTTGATCTAGGGGCATAGGCGGTGGCACTGCTTATTATCAAGAGAAAATGTGCATTACTGAAGAGGGTAACACCTTTTGTGTTCAGGGAAAAGGTGGTGCTGGACTCAAATATGGAAAATAGGAGTCTGGTCCATTGTCCAACTTCACAGTTTGGGAATTGAGGGAAACTTCTGATGTTTTACACCTCAACACATGATGGTGATGAGATTTATGTGTAACAGAATGCCCCCCAAAGCATGAGGCTAGAGGGATACGATATGCGAGAGATTTGAGAGAGCAATTTATCACTTCAAGGAAAGAAATTACTTGATTGGAGATCATCATCAACTAGGCTTCTGCAATACATCAATACTTTTTGACTCATATCCAAATGATTCCTCATCATGGCTGCAGACCAATACAAGGAAGATCCATGAGGGAAATGAATAAACATGGCTACAAAAATACATCATAGATCCATGTGAAGAAGATTCAAACTTGGACATAACTACCAGACATACAATGTAGATCTATGTCAAATGGACATAGAATTGAGCACAACCACGAACATACAAATGTGGATCCATGCTAGGACTTATACAACGTACTCCATTGCAACCCGGGAAAAGAAATGAGTGCTTAACAAGTACCCAAGGTCTTCATCTAATCTTCCACAAAGTACGATTCTATTCATGTGATTACAATGTCTTGATGTCGAACATGGTAGAAATCGCTTGATTACTGGTCAATGATGAGAACCGTTAAAAAGTACGAGGGAGGTCACCATTGATGTCAATGATTCCGAAGGTACCCTAGTATAATATACTGAGTGTGAATAGATTATTTGATGTCGAACACTCAGTTGAATATTTTAATTAAAGGTCAATTATGTGAACCTATGTCGAGAGCCAGAGAATCTGTCGTTAATGCATACAGATCTCAAGGTACTATCTTTTTGTTTCTAAGAATAATTACTGGATGATGATCTGATGTGGACAGGAACAATCTTCTCGAAGGAGGGCCATGATGAATCCCACATGAATGACATGAAACTTAGAACAAAGTTCTAGAATTTTGAGTATGATGTAACCATAGGACTGACTCAAAAGGTACTGACAAAGGCTGTTTTGACTGTAGAGGTAAAATTTCATTTTTCCTTTGAACATCGAGCGAAAAGACCGAAGAATTGACAACATTGACTTAGAACAGATGGATACCAAGACATAATGCAACGATAAACAATGCATTCTTTGAAAGACTCAAAGGAGTGACATGACTCATGAAAATGGATCGCCTTGGAAACAAGTTGAATACCCAATTGACTGAATGAAATGTAGATAAGTGCCATGTTCAAGGGTGATTAGTAACTGCCATTTATTTGCTAAATGAAATAGTTCCCTCCCCTGAATTTCCCCATCATGATTTATGAGTTCCTCTTTTCGTTTTTACGAGTCCAAAGAGTAACAAACACTCGTTGTAGCTTATCCTGGGATAAGTCCATTCTCATATATTTCATGAACCTGAGAAAGGAGGGGTTCGTTCCCAGAAGAGGGTCTCTCAGTGTTTAGTTTAACGAGTCCATTGAAAGTTAACTCGGTATCGTTCATGTTTATAGAGTCTGAACGAAAATGAAAGAAGACTCCAAGGGTGCTTTTTTGTACAATTTAGTCCCCAGGGCCCGAAAAAGTATAAAATAATACCCGAGAAAACTCTTCTAGTCATGATTGGCTGGAGCACTCCATTTATGTAACTAGTCAATCCAACCTGAAAAAGGGGTAAAATACCACCAGAAAGACGACTCTTCAAGTACTTTTACAAGTGTGAAGAAGACAAGTTCACTCGACAATCTTTTCACATTTAAGGAGTATGAAAAGAGTTTAAAGAAGACTCCATTAGGGTTTATTTCATGATGGGTGGGTTTTAACGAGCCTGAAAAGAAGTAGAAATGACTAAGAACTTTGGTACTAGGTTTAAAGAGCATGAACAAAATATCAAAATTAGCGCTCGACGACAAAAACAAACTTACCCATAGTCAACACTATTTTATTTTCATGTTTTATAATTTTTATGAATGATGACGAGACCTAATGTTTTCATGCATATGTTGGAGATGCACGACCTAGGGGATCTTCCCCAATTGATATACAAGTGAGGGCCCACTTCATTCTTAGAGGGGATGATGAGTTAACCGAGTTAGAGGATAACCTCAACTGGTTGACTCTGGATATTCCATATGCTTCTATTGATGACCTCCCCATGAGGTACTTGAGACACACAACTGGAGTGTCAGGTTGATTCATATGCCTGCTATGTGTTAGATTTTCAACAATTTAAGCTAGCATTATGTTAGGATATTTTCACTGAGAGAATAACAAGCACAACAATAACATAAGCACATCACATGAGACAAGAGACACAAAGAGTTTTCCTCGGGGAAACCATAAAGGAGAAAACCCCGCAACTTCCTCTAAGATAGTATCACCACAAGATGTGAAACCCAAAATAGTAAGATGCACTCTCCACACAGCAATAGCCTTCTGTCTTCTGTCAAGCCAAAGTATTTCCTTCTCCAATAGTGCGCCACACTTGAGAGAGCAAGTGATGTATTTCAAAAGTGATAAATAGAGAGACTCTCACTCTCTATTTATATTCATCCGTTCACTTGAATTTCCTTTTCACACGTAGGCTCAACCTAATATTACTTACCCGAGCCTACACCTTAATTAGTGTATAATAACTCGAGTGCCCCGAAACTGTGGGGACTTACCTAATGACTTGATATGACTTGTTTACATTATTAATCCTCCTGATAGGAACATCGGGGCATGACCACATGACTCAAATACATAATAGAGACATCCCGGAATAAACATCGGGTTACAATATACATAGAAGAATACATTCCGAAGTTACATATACATCAACACTCCCTCTTAACTAGGAAGGTATTCTTTCGACACGATTTTCAGCACTGGTCTTCTTCTCTGTATCAATTGGATCATCTTCGTCTTAAAGTCATATTCATCTTCAAGTCATCTGGATCTGGATCATCTCTCGATCTGGATCATCATAGGACATCATCATAGGATCTAGATCATTACTCAATCTGGATCATCATCACTGGATCTGGATCATCACTCGATCTGGATCATCATCACTGGACTGGATCTGGATCATCACTCGATCTAGATCTGGATCTGGATCATCTCTCGATCTGGATCATCACTGCTGGATCTGGATCTCTCGGAGTCATCATAACTGGATCTGGATCTCCTCTGGTCATCATCATGTGTGTACTATCTCGTCATAGGAAGTTCTACAGAGCCAACCCTTTTTCATGTTGGTTGTAGGCCTAGCCCACAGGTAGGTATTCGCCCAGCACTTACATCTGACCTGCTCGTCAGAAAGGCACGCCCAGCACTCACATATGATCACGTAGTAAACTACAATCACATCAGAAAGGCCCATCACTCACATTCACCAGCATGGTAGGCACATCAACTACCATCTGTGAAATGGCTCTGCACTTATATCTGACCTACTCGTCAGAAAGGCACATCCATCCAAACAGGAACACATCCTATCACAGTGATGGAAGACTCCCATCCAGACAAGAACACATCCTATCATAGTGATGAGAGATTTCAGCACTCTCTCACCATGACAGAATGGCTCAGCCCTTATATCTGACCTGACCTGGTAGGATCTGAATCCTACACCCTCGTCAGAATGGCCCCCAGTCCCAGACTGAGCTACCTGGTAACTGACCAGGCGCCTCCACTCTCCTGGAGAGTGGCAGTTGCCCTTACATCTATCCTACTCGATAGAATGGCCAGCACTCACATCTGTCATGGGAGGAACTTAATCCTTTAGACATGACCATAATGGCTCAGCCCTTACATCTGACCTACTCATTAGAATGGCTCTCTCAGTCCCAGACTGAGTCTTCCTGGTAACTGACCAGGTGCCTCCATTCCTAGAATGGCAGTCAGCACTCATATCTGACATGGAAGGAACCAAATCCTCTCACCATGACAGAATGGCTCAGCCCTTATATCTGACCTGCTCGTCAGAATGGCTTTGGATCTCTAGCACTCATATCTGACATGGAAGGAACTAAATCCTCTCACCATGACAGAATGGCTCAGTACTTATATCTGACCTGCTCGTCAGAATGGATTTGGGACTCATCACTTTCCCTAGGAGGAAGCCTCGATCTGGAGAACACCAAGTCTCTCTCTGAAGTACCCGAACTTCAGCCTAGCCAATGGCTTCGTCAATACATCAGCTATCTGTTCCTCCATTGCAACATACAGGAGCTTCACTGCTCCTCTCTGCACCATATCCCTGATATAATGATACTTGATCTCGATATGCTTTGACCTGTCATGAAACACTGGATTCTCTGACAACTTCATGCAACTCTGGTTGTCACAATGTATATAAGTAGCATCTAACTGGAGATCAAATATATCAGACAGTAGCTTCCGCAACCATACTGCCTCACAACTAGCTGAACAAGCTGTGACATACTCTGATTCAGCCGTACTCAGTGCCACATAGGATTGCTTCCTGCTAAACCAAGAGATCACACCTGATCCCATACTGAAGCAACATCCCGAAGTACTCTTCCTGTTGACGGCACTTCCTGCCCAATCTGAATCAACATAAACCTCCAGGTTAATCTTCTAATTCGCATCATACTTGAGCCCATAATCAATTGTACCCCTGCATGCTTTGCAACCATAAGGTGAACCTGTCTCAATGTGTTCTCAACAAAGCAAATATCTGGTCTCAGGTACATCAAGGACCCAATCATCTGACAATACATCATAGCATCAACCGTCTCTAATGAAGCATCACTCAATAGCTTCATGTTCGGTTCCATAGGTGTGGTCATGCAGTCCATAATCCTGAACCTCTTCAGGATCTCTACTGCATACTTCCCTTGTCCAAGGAAGATTCCATCTGCACTCTGCCACACCTCCATACCTAGAAAATAGTGCATCGACACATAACAGGAGCATCACTGGTCTTTTGTCATCAACCTTGAAGCAAAGGTTGGAATCCGCTTTACTCTCAGTAAAGCCTAGAGTCATCAGTAATCTGCCCATCCTGTCATACCATGTCGAACCTCAATATATTTTGTAGTCACTCCCTCTGAAGCGAAGCATCATACTCCCTCTGTCTTCTATGCTCTATGCACTGAAAACATTCTGTACCGGAGTGACAAGTAGCTTCCTATGCTACTAATATTCTATGTGACCATCTAGTGTATAGACTTGCATCTTCAACCTTCTAGCAAAGGTTAAGATCTTCATCAATCTCATCATGTATGTGTTTCAACTCTTACTGGTTGCAAATGTCTCTTCGTAATCTAGGCCTTTCTTTCATGAGAAGCCTCATGCTACGAATCTTGCTTTGTATCCCATGATGTTTCCATCTACTGCATGATGGAACTATGAACTTCTCTTCAAGTCTCGATACTGCGCCTTGACATCATTCTTCTTGAACTGGTCTTCCCTTTCTTCTTTGTGGCTGGAAGGTTCTGCATCAATGATCTCACTGTACTCGTCACATTATTCTTCATTTTGAAATGTCGTCACTTGCTCTTCAGAACAAGTCTTCATTCTTCTTTGCTTGTATGCGATCTTTCCTACAGGTCAAATGCAATCGTATGGTTAGAACATTTCATAAGGAATATTCATACTGGAAAATACTTATGCATAAATGTATGATCATGCAACTACTTTAGCCAATACAACATTCATCCATATCTCACTAAAACTTTCTAGATGCCTTCCATCTCTACCAGGACAACATTGAGATTGTGC